>OX421448.1:43407813-43417813 GCA_949126865.1 Montipora capitata | reverse complement strand
AGAAATTTTCTTGTTTTTAAGATGGATTGTCATTAATCTTTCGATGAGAATTCGATTCAGAGTTATATATATAAACTATGTTATTTTTTTCATCTGTCTTTTGTCTTTGTCTTTTTTCAGATTAGACTAACAAGATGAGGAATTATGAAGCGGAAACAACACCTTCAGTCCTTTCTTAGTGTGTGCAATAAACGTTTGCAACTGCAAGACATGCTGGAAAACGTCCGTCAGAGTAATTTGCAGTTAGTTTTTTTGCAGACTATTTATTTAAAGAAGAAACAAGTGAATTCTACTCAAGACCGAGTTTTGTTATCTTTAACTGAAAAAAATGTTTCGACCTGGCATCAGACTAGACTGAAAAGAAGAGGAATTATGAAGAGGAAACAACGTCTTCAGTCCTTCCTTAATGTGTGCAATAAACGTTTGCTTAGTGCATCTGCATGACATACAGGAAAACGTCCGTCAGAGCAATTTGCAGTTAGTTTTCTTGCAGACTATTTGAAGAAGAAACGAGTTAATTTTACTCAAGAGCGTGTTTTGTTATCTCTAAACTGAATTTATTACCAAAGCTCAACAAACTAAAAGACCTCAAAATGGGACAGGACATTACAAAATAATTAAACGTGTGAACGTGTGAGGCAAAGGGCCTCTGCTGGCGCAACATGTGGGTGACCCCCGAAAAAGTCTTAATGACCCCCCACTTGAAAAAAATTCACTGGAACGCTGCAGTTGAATACCACCCAATTCAGTGCCTTAACACGTACCACAGGCAACCCAGTGTAAGCTTTCTGGAGCGTCCAGTTTTATTTCGAACTCCGCACATCATGACAAACATCTGAAAAATTAAGCTTTTTCCGAATTCTGTTGGCAAAACGGTCATTACATCTATACAGTTAAAGAGATGGCGCATTGACAGTTCTTGTTCCCTTTTCAATGTGAAACCGAGAACCGATTCGCTCAGCTTCAACACACGATTCAAAACCTTCCACATCTTCCGCCACTGCCTTTGTCACGCTAGAACAAGAAACACTTTGGTCGAAAATTTGTCACCTGTCAATCATTATGACTGTGCCGCACCAATCAGAAGCCCCCGTTCGTGGGCGAACCGATTGGTCTCTTTCCCCAACTTTCGCGTGGTCAAGTTTCCGGAAATTCCTTTCGGAGCTCTTCTGTCGAACAGGAACGCTTGCTACGCAGGCTACCATAAATGAAGGAAAGATGCCGAAGATTCGAATAACATTACTGGAGAATAACGACAAAAATTGAACTAAAAAAAATTTGAAAAAAAAAAAAAAAGACACCCCGACCCCAACAACGACCCCGCGTTTTGGCTACTACCAGACTCCAAGGCAGATTCATACATATTTCCGCTCTCACGAAAAACCTGAAAACTTCCAAGAGCACGTGAACAAAACATCCTGGTATGCCGCCAAAAATGTTGTCAATTTCACGACATAACCGCCCACGTTTCATTGGTCAAAAGTGACACATAACCGGACAAAGCGTTAACGTTTGAAAAGTAAAACTTCGCGCCACATTCGTCACACTTCCAAGGATGGACGCAAATGGTAGTAATATACATGAAAATTTTTTTGACCCTCACCATTACGCGAAGACTGTCAGCCAGCTCGTAGCCTTGTCAGTTATTTTTCGTCTTTCTTAGAACTATGACATAAAAATCCTCCCAAAAATTTTTTGAGGGCGCCGGACCGGTTCAAAGCTTACAATTATCAAGTTGTTTGTGCTTTTTGTTGTAGTCTTTGTTTTGTAGTTTCCTTCAAACTTTCAATGAATACAATGCTATTCTCGCCAAATCTGTCCGCCACTGCGCCATCCAGGCTCGCATTTGATTGGCTACCTGTGAACTTCTTTGTTCATTTAACAATCCGCATGCTTGCTTTATTACCTTTTTTTGCATTTAATTGCCTATTTTTGCATTCAATTACCTCTTTTCTGCACTGTCACCGAAAAACTGCACATCTCTCAGCCAATCAGATTGCAGAAATGTCTTCATGTATATCACCATGTATTGCAAGTATGTATTTCCTTTAAGCACGGAGTCCCTCCTTGTGAATTTGATTTCTGATAGTAGTTGTAGGGTAACCTCTCTCCCGCAACTGTTTTTTAAATTTTCAAATGTTTTCCTCGAAAGTGTCTTTTGAGGAGTTTGTTCTAAGGATTCGTAGGGCTTCACTTTAACGCTTGGTGGGTGACAAGAGGTGAAATACGTATATTGGAAAGTCTCGCGGTTTGTTTAAAATGTGTTTGTACATCAAGGAAAGATCGATCCTTGATCTCGTGCCTTTGTATACTATGGCGTCTAGAAAGAGTCTCAGTGTCAGATATTTCTTCCCTCAATTTACAGTGCAACGCGCCTTACCGTGGACACCCAACAAACTTTCGCATTTGACAACTACGTGTAAATACGTCAACTCAACGGTGTTCAACTAACAATGGTGCCAACTTTGCAAGGAGGCATAACTGTCAATCAAATTCGCACACCCTGATTGGCGGATAATTTGTAAAAAACTTTGTTCGGGGGCCACGGTAAGGCGCGTCTCTCTAAAATAGTAGGGTGATGTAAATTTGCTTGTTCGATGAAAGTCGCTATGTTCGGTTTACTTATGTCCCACAAGGAAACGACATCGTCAATGTAGCGTTTCCAAACTTTAGATTTTGAAACGGCTTTACTCAGAATTCCCGTCTCAGTTTTAGTAATGAAAGTGTTGGCAAAAGAAACCGCTGTCTTGGTTTTCATAGCAGTCCCATGGGTTTCCCTCGTAGGCGGCAGCTTCTTCTTGAGTTATAAGTGGCTCTAAATCTTCGTCACAGGGTACGAAGCTAGCTTCACTGTCCTCTTAAATCACACTACTCTGGTCTGAACTCAACTCCGAACCGTCCACTGGCGAAAAAGACGAAGGACTTGGAAGACAACATTTCTTTTTACTCTATTCACTAAAAGTATGCGGCGACAAGACTTCGCTAGATGATGAGGTGACGTCACGGAGGGAACGCCGCTTGACAAAAATTGTGGGCTCGAATACTTGGGGGACATAATTTGCACACTTTCGGGCAGCCTTTACAGATGTAAATCAGCATCAGGTTAGCCGTGGATACAACTTTAGGGTCTAGTCTTCGTCGTAGTAGCACTTTAAACAAGAATTTAATTAAATCTCAGTATGGATGTAATAAACATCATAATACGCCATGAAAAGTGTGCGTATGGTATTTACGTACTTTCCATGAAGTAGCAAAGGAGCTTGTCTGATGGGTTCTTTTGCCTTCAATACCCAGTTTAATGTCCTTTAAGAAACTAATGAGAACTTTGCGGAATGGAAATTCGTTATTGCTTTCATTAAAGCACTAAGTCCAGGGATTATGCAAAGTGTAAAAGTGACCAAGCTTGTGCCAGGAAGAGTAGTCATCTAAATGAAGGCCAACTACACATAAAACCCAACGTTTGGGTAAAAAGAGTCAAAAGAGTTTTCAAAATCAAGATTTGAAAAGACAACAAAAAGTATAACTTAAAACCACAACATTGCCCTCAGCCAACTAAGAACTTTGTGCTAAAAATATCCACGGTTGATTATTTCCCTTTGTCCTTTGTTCAATCTTCAACCCCCTTGTGTATTACAAGCTAAACACAACCGAGTCAAGAACAACAAAAACGCTGACAATCTTTGGAACGTCCAGGATAAATGATAGTCTAAGTTCTCAGAGCTTTAAATTGACTGAACAGACTCAAAATGCGTGAATCCAGGTCCGCTGTGAACAGAAGTGTTTCAAGTGAGCGCAAGTACTTGAACACTTGCTCATAATTCTGAAATAATGAAAAACCAAACGCTGGTAAGAAAAACAATATAAACTAACTAGTAGACGGCTTCCTGATTGAAGAGTACATGTAAGTTGGCGCCTACCATCAATTTGGCCCGGGCCAATTTGCGCGCGGACCATACGCCTTTTTTGGGTTGAGTTTGTTGGTTCTCTTTTCTGCCTCGAGAGGCTTTTCCACGAACTCTGGATTTCCCTGTTTGGTTAAAACTCTTCACTTGTCGATGATAATGACGATGGTTATTATTATTAAGAGATGTATTTTTCGATGTTGGCTCAGGCATACTCGAAAAAAATTCGAGTGCTCTTTTGCGAGAGTTGATTACTTCTTCAGATGCTCAACCACTGAGCTATAGGGAAAAACGAAAGGAAAGGAACTTCATTTAAGTGTCTAGTCTTCTAGCGCTGGAGCACTAATTGGGGACACTGTTAACTGAAATCAACAAATTCATGTAAAAAAGCGTTCTCTGGTTAAATTCTTTTAATATAAAAACGTAAGCTTTCGGCTTCCAGACTAAAGCCTTTAAAAACTAAGATGTAAATGCGCGAGATGGAAATATATACAAAATGGAAGTGCGAAAAAATTGTAAAAACGATAAAAGGGAAAAATGCGCTAATCTAAAGGAACAGAGTATTGTTTTGGCAAAGGCTTGGAGTTATTGTCGGCTTCATTAGTATTAGCGGTGTGCCAAGATTCCAAAGTTTTTCGGATTCGGATGTTTCCCTTGTCAATTACTCTGGCATCGTTGAAATCAATAGAGTGATTGTTACGCCAAGCGTGAGCTGCAATATTAGAGCCAGTTTTACATAGTTTTACATTACGAAAGTGTTCCTTTTTCCTCGCTGAAAAACACCTTTCAGTCTCACCAATGTAGCTCCAGGAACAATCGGCGCAAGGGATTTTATACACCACATTGGTCTGAAGTTCAATAGGAGGCCTAAACTTGGGGGATGGGAATTCTTGTTAAAGTCTTGTGAGGTCTAGTAACAACGTTAATTCCATCCTTTCGAAGAAGACGTATGAGGGGTTCTGTGACACCACGAACATAAGGAAGGCAGGCCATAGCGGTGGATTTATTTCCAATCAGATTGAAAAACAAGCCCACCAATTCTTCCGGTGAAGGAATAACTTCCGGGGAAGGTTTTTCTCTTTTAATACGTTAGAGATGACGGCAGGTGGATAGCCGTTGGCAAGAAGGGTGTTAGTGACGTAATTAACTTCAGACGATTTCCCTTCCAAAGTATTCGGTAGATTACAAGCACGGTTTAGGAGGGTAGATGCAGTACTTATTTTGTGTTTCTTCTCATGATGGGAATTGAAGTCCAAATATCTGTCCTTGTGCGTTGGTTTACGAAAGACGTCAATGACAATGAAACCATTCTTCCTGGAGACTAGGGTATCTAGAAACGAGATTTGTTGATTGCTCTCTTTTTCCATAGTAAAGGAAATCATGGGGTCTATAGAGTTTAATTTGTCGTGGAATTCAGGTAGGCAATCTTTCTTGATGATGACAACACTGTCATCAACATACCTTTTCCAGGTTTTGGGGGGAACTCTCATGGACGATAGGGCTGATTCGTCGATAGCCTCCATGCAAAGGTTGGCGACGACAGGTCTAACCGGGCTTCCCATAGCACAACTATGTATTTGTTTGTAGAAGCAATCATTATAGACGAAAACTCTGTTAAAAAGAACAAATTCCAGCAGCGAGATAACATTATCAGTAGTGAGGTTGGTTCTTGACTGTGAAGTATCATCATCCATTAATTTGTTACAGATATAAGCACAAGCTTTCTGGACTGGGATGGCTGTAAATAGGGAAACGACGTCGAACGAAACCATTATTTCATCGTCCAGTATCTCCATGTTTGCCACGTCTTTAGAAAATTCAGAAGAATTAAGAACAGAGTAGCCATTACGATTCTGGATGGGTGCCAAAATGTCAGTAAGAAATTTTACCCGGAGAAAAACCTCTCCGAGCAGAGTAGAGAACCAACAAACTCAACCCACGTATAAAGCCGAGTCTGGAATCCAACCCGGGCCAACGTGAGCTAGGACATTAAACTAGGTTCAGGTGACAATTGTCCTGCTAGGGTTGGAAAAGTTGTCGCAAGAACCTAGTTTAATGGCCTACTTCAATGGTAAACGGATTCCTTACTTTAAAATAAGTTCAAAGATGAAAACAAATGAGATGCTGAGGAGCTTGAACGCGTAACTTTGCTTTAAGTTACTGTTAATATCATATCCACTACACTTACGTCGGGATAACTTTCTCCGATGGATAAGTCACCATCTGCCAGTTTCAATCTCTGCAAAGACTTCAATACTTGCCCACGTAACTGTGAATATGCACACTCTAAGCACATCTAAGGCGAGTGCGAAAACCTTGGACAACGTTCAACACGAAGTATCTTTTCTTCAATGGATAGTGACTTATTCACTGAATAAAGTTATATGGCCTGTGAATAATAGGGGCCCTCAGATCCGAGAACACCAAAACGTCGTAATTTCCTAAACTGTAAGTCTATCTTCTCAGTTTTGTACTTGATACCAAGGATTTTCCTTTCCCACACTCAATGCTGAAAGTTTATGGGAACAGATTGTCCTTTATAAACGAAAGGACACTAGACCACATGGACACCTTGAACTGTAAAAATAATCATGTACAAAAAAGTATTCCTATGAGCTGGTCGCATACCGTGATTAACACTTCTCGAAGCCTCTCTGTCGTATATTTGAACCACTGAGTGTCGACTTCAAGCTGCTGTTGCTCTGCCCGTACAATGTGCTCAGTCAGGATCATGATAAAACGCTGAAATTCAAACAAGTGTTAATTTCAACCGGAAACAACCGAAAAACGTGTTCACTGAGCTGTGGCCTTGTAATTCTAAGAAAAGATACATTTATCAGAGAAAGCGAAGTACAGCGTATGTAACAAGTGCATGCCATTTATGGTTAGGAAGGGCAAAGCCGTTTCATGTCCATTTCAACTGAAACTGGCCACCGAACACCAAAATAAAGCAAATAGTTTGGCATTATTATTCAGTACACAATTCAAAGAAAGCCTTCTCTGAAAGATGGACTGTGGCAATGCAGTGGCTTCAAACCTCAGTTGGCCTTAAATCTCACCTGAAAAACAATAAGAAACAATTGTTTTTGTGCTCTCTCCGCATTTTCCAACTTTTCTGTAAGTTCGTCCAGCTCTTTTTGTTGTTCTTCAATGTGGTCGTCAGTGGGTAATCCAGTTTTCGCCTCTCCGTTAGTTTCCTCTGGCTAAAATCAGGGTAGGACATTAGCACTCGCCCGCTCGCCCATGCGAGTGTCATAAGTGTCGGGCGAGCGCAAATCATCGATCACTCGCCCGTTTGGCGAGTACGATTTTCGTTGCCAAGAAATTATTTAAATTGCAAAATAGACACTGTGTTTTACATCCATTTCGCTAAGAAAATCCCTAAACATAAACAGTTCTATTTTACAAAGTTTTATATTCAGGGTTCGTACACTTTTTTCAACTAAAAATTCAAGGACTTTTCAAGTACTTTCAAGGACACATTTTCCATATTTCAAGGACTCCACGCACTGCAAAATCAAGCGATAAGCAGCTGTTCATATAGCTAGTGTGCGCCGACTCTCCCATCCTTCATGCACACAATTCATCGTGCCTTGTGTTTGTCACCCTTGACTTCGCGTAACCACTCTTTGTAGAGTGGTTTCTGAAGCCACAAGTCGCTGAAAACACGCTTTCCCATTGTTGTAAATCTTTTATTCTATTTATTTTATACTTGCTCGTCCACCAACTGAATGTCTTGACCGCCCATTTTGGAACGTCCTTCTTCTATACCACCCCTAACAATCGCCGACAAACCAATGGGCCTTGATCACACGGCGGTCATGTTGAGTGCCGAGGAATTGAAAGCTTTTGTTTTACCCCACCGAAACTCGTTCCCAAACATTTCAACTCGAGGATCGGGGTACGAAATCTATTGCCTATGGACAATATGGTCGCCGCGGGAATAAGGCCCATAGCCCTGCCAAAACGGAGAGGATTAAATAACAATGACACAACCAGGTTTTCTGAGCCCGCAAGACCGAGCACCCCCAGCAAACCATTGTTTTAACGAAAACCGCTGGTCAGCAACCGGGTTCTGGTCATTGCTGTCTAAGGTCTTCCTGCCAAAACCCCTGTTGAAACCGTTACTGACGAATTTCAGATTGCTTTACTTATAAAATTATCCTTTTGATAAATGAAACAGTCACTTGCACAGAATCGGGTCGTGACTCTCTTTAGCATGAACCCAAATTACAAATTACGTGACCTGTTTCTTTGCCCTTTCTTCAAGTTTTGCAAGCTTTTCTTTAGCTTCGTGTACTTCCCCTGTAACCTAAGTAAAGATACGTCAACATGTAAGGCATCATTCTAAGTGAAAGTAATTATCGCAGTTAATGAAGCAACTCGACTGATCATTTGCAAAGATGGCTAAAGTTACTTCATTTACGGCAATGATAACTTTCACTTAGAAATACATGACCGCAGTTAAAAGATATAAAATTGCATATAGCGGTAGTCTCTATCGAAAGGTAAAACAGTCCCGCAATAGCATTATTCATGACCTCCTGACTTACTGACCACTTAGCCATTACAACACTCTGTTTTGAAACAGTTTTAAAACTGCAGTGTCGTGAGACGTGTCCCACTGATTATCAAGTGCGTTACTAACAGAAGATTACCCACGGTTTTAAGGACGGTGCCTACTATTGTTGTTGCGCATTCGTTCTGCGCATCTCGAGATACTCGGATTTCCAATCGGCGGTGCTTAATAATACAGGGATATTTTTTATGCGGAGAAAGCAGAACTTAGTAAGTGCTCTTGGTATCCAAAAAGAAAATTGGAGGTAACCACGCATTCTTCAGAGATAAGCTTGAATTCGGAAAAGAACGCCATACATTGCTTTGTATTTTAAAGCTTTTTACAAATATTGTTGATTAATTATCTTCGAAAAATGCGTGGTTACCCCCAACTTTCTTTTTGGATTTCAATAACACTTGCTAAGATCTGCTTTTCCCGCATAGTCAGTAAACCGCGCAAAAATACCTTTGAATTAGTAGGCAGCGTCCTTAAACGACCTCCTTTTATTATACAAGACGCCTACGGGCGTTTCCGTGGGATGCACAAATAGCTGTAACACAAATTGTCTAGTTATAGCAAGCCACCATGCTTAGTTGGAGCGAAGAAATCACGGGTAAAATTTGGAAAGTGGTGACAGTTTACCAGACAGATGAGTCTGAAACTTTAAGTAGCTGCAACTTGTTGTATAAAGGAGAAATAAAGGTTATCTAGTCATTGATACAACTAAATTTGCCAATGGAAACACTCAGCACAACAGCGATCAGAGTTACTGTTTTACTCAGTAAAGATTCTCCAGGAATGTCAGGATATTAAGGTGAGATTTCTTTGGAATACTGACTTAATTTATTTACTTTGGTTTATTTAATCAAGTTTCAGATTTACACTTAAAATTTGACAATCAAATCAATCAACCGCTCAATCTGAGGTAGGCTTTAAACAGAGTACCAGACTTCTTAAAAATAAGCCACCTATTAATACATCATAAATAAATCTATAGAATTAATTAAGTAATAAAATTATCTTAAAGGTTACCGTGAATGGACCAATGATTGGGTAAAATAAAATGTAAAGTTAAAATCTACATTAAACTTATCATAATAAAAGGCTATAAAATTCTTACGGAAGATTGACAAGGTATTTGATTCTCATACTAAGAGGTAAATCTTTCCACAGACGACAGATCAGAACAAAAAACCAAATTCTTAAAGACGTCAGTCCTGCTGAAAGGGACATCAAGCGTTAAATGATCAACATTTCTAAGCGGTTTAGTACAAGAGCGAAAAGATACATAATCGAAAATGTTTAATTTATATATATTCTTAAGACACTTAAAAAAGAAAACTAAATCGTTAATTTCTCTGCGATACTTCAAAGGTAATAAATTTAACGTACTAAAGCGCTCATACTCAGAATAATCCCTTCCAAGAATGAATCCTGTGGCCCTGAGTTGTACTTGTTCTAAATTGTTGATGTTCCGTTTGGTATGAGGTGCCCAAACCACGCTAGCATATTCAAGGCGCGAGCGAACCCAAGCAATATA
>OX421448.1:43400313-43402813 GCA_949126865.1 Montipora capitata | reverse complement strand
ATTACTTACCGACTTCCTGTCGGACTGCCATTGTTACGCAAGCGGCCAATCAAAAATATAGTTCAAATCGATTATCCCAGAGTCTATCCGGGCGCTCACCCGCTGGCCAAAAAGCCCGAGGACTCTGGGTACGAGATTGTTATAATTCTTGACAATGAAAGAGTGTAAGAAGATAAAAAACAATTTAACTTAATTGGTTCTACCCATAATAACAAAATAAATGCTTTATAATTTTAACATTTTCAACAATAACAGGTACTATCCAATAGAAAATTAATTCCACGCAGGATAATAAATGCAATTATGAATTAAAAAATCCATGCACGTTGAAACGTTCGTATTAATTATTATTTAATGTGACAAGCAGAGCTTTGTTTCCTCGCGTCAAGTCTGCACTCCAAAAAGGTGGGTACCATCTTCAAAATCGCGCAAAATGTTATAAATGCAATGCAAAAACCAATTTCGTAACAACAACAGCCGCGATAGAGCAATAACATCTCTTGCGAGCAGGGCTCGACCTTAAAGGGGGCCCAAGTTCAAACATCTGGTAAAAGTCTTTTCATGTCGCTTTCCGCGCGATAGGGAATTTAAAAAAAAGTGTAATTTGTGACTACGAAAAACAAAGAGAAAAACCGAAAGAACAAGAAAAAAAAAGGCAACTCGGGAAATTATCTGCGGTCACCCATCCAAGGCTAATTGCGATAAGCAAAAACTTAGCACGCTATGTTATGTACGGGACTTGGTGACCGAGTGGTATAACTTACTCTTTCCCCGAGCTCTGTACAGCAGAGGGCGCGGATTCAAAACACGCAGTACCAGTGTAAGCATTAAACGGAGTTGTGATTGTTCCCCGGATCCCCGCTAATTCAATTAATTTGTGACTACAAAGAAGAAAAACAAACAAAAAAACAAAAAAGGAACGGTCCCGAATTGTTCCCGTGGCTGTCTGTGGCATCCCACGGAATCCTCACAGGGAGCGTAGACATTCAAAAGCTACAGTAGTGTTAGTAAGTGAAAGGCAAACGCTAATTCAAATCAAAGAAAGATATTTACCCAGTGGAGTCTCACAGTTCTTCTGATTAGCAATTTTATGTCTATGACTTCATCGTATTATACTAATTGTGAAATGTTCAAAAGTTGCGGCCAAAATTAGCTTGCGCTATATCAATGACGTATTTATCAATACATCAAGGTTATCCAAAAAAAATTAAGAAAGAGGTTAAAAAGTTCAACCATCACAAAGGCAGCGCTCTCTCTTTTGCAAGTCATTTTTAAATGGCTTAAAGATCTTATAAGATCCAGACATAATACACCAGAAAAATAAAATTGCCTCTAAATACGGTACCTTATTTGTATGTTTGCTCATTTTCTTTAAAGTGCTCGTCATGATTTCCCAAACATACAACCTGGAATGAAGGGGAAAAAATACATTTGTTAAAGAACAATACCAACAATAAAAAGAAAGATTCAAATATTCAAACAAAATTACTGACTTGGTTTTTATTAGCGACGAAAGCATAGGAACAAGCAACACTGCACAGGCGGACTCAGCACCGTCTTGACATGGAACCTTCCGTTCAGACGAATGACACATTTACAACCACTTCATGTGTTTGCTTATTCGCTTGTCCTTATGCTTACGTGGCTAGTGAAAACCCGCAACCTAAAGGCATGAAACTGTTTACGTTTAAAATGCTGCAACCTACAATAGTAACTTATGAGGATTTTGGTTGCTGTTGTTCACACGTACTTAGTAAAGTTATCTTTCATGTCCTTTGAAAAGATCCAGTTCACAACGGCTGAACAGTCAAGGACTTGCATGCGCACCAACTTGTCTATCAACACCACCATGAACTGAAAATCAAAAATGTTTCTTAGTTGCTATATAAATTAAATTTAACAAATATTCGTTGTGGGAAAACTATTTATTGCCCCAGGAAGCGTAGGCAACATTCTGGTTTGTCGCGGTTAGCCCAAAAGTAAAGGGTATATGGCCTTGTCCTAAAAAGACTGGAAACCACCACATTCAATAATGGGATTGTTGTCTGGATAGGCAGGTAGACCGATCTCGATCTAACTGTCCTCAACGAGTTACAAACCAAAAATTCGAAAAACTTGTCTTGTTCTTGTTACTAAAAGCCAATAGACCTTCAACGAGGAAAGAAAACACATTAGTAAATTTGAATTCCAGCCAGACTTAAGTCTAAGTCGAAATTAATTATATAAGTGCAAGTGAAGAAAGTTGGCGAGTCACTTGCGCAATTAAAAACATACTGCCAAAGAACTCAATTTTCTTTAGTCCAAATTTGTCATCGCCATTCCAAAACAAAACCGCACCGAGTACAAACTGTGTACGTCCTTTTGATTTCTTCTTTGGCCATATAGCTACCATCTTATAAACCGAGCTATGTCGCGTTCTGTACGGGAGAATTAATAATCTTGACGTCGGTCGCTGGTGAGGTTGAAGAGGAAGATGAAAATAGGTTCACCCAAACCGCAA
>OX421448.1:43357813-43387813 GCA_949126865.1 Montipora capitata | reverse complement strand
AATTATTATTACAAGGTGTTTTAGTTAATTGGGCCCTAATAAGAATGTCACTAATATTTTTGCAACGGCGGTAAGCCACCAAAGGAGGTGTTTTGCAAACGTTTTTGCAACGGTCTGATGAATAAAGTATGTTGGAGTGTTTGTGAATGATGCTAGTGACGTGAGGTACTGTTGGGTTGTATGTGATAACAAAAGGAATGGTTTCAGTTCGTCTTGTCATTGTGTTCCTAAGCGCGTCAGACCGGAGAATGTCAGAGGACCGCTGTATATTTGGGTTTTGAGGAAGTTTCTGTCGTAACCACGGTTAGCTTGGTAGTTTGTTAGTTCATTCGTGCGTTTGTAAGTATGCGTCATAGCTGAAACAAATGCAGCGTAGTCGGAGGGCCAAGCTGTAAGGGATGGAGCGTTTGGTATCATGATGGAGGTGACAAGATGAAGTGAGGAGATATTCATGTTTGTCGCTGGGTTTGGTGTAAAGATCTGTTTCTATGGAGCAACCCTTGACTGAAACCATGATATCAAGGAATGCTATGTCAGTGAAAGAGTGTGAACATGTGAATTTGATGGTGGAATGCAGGTTGTTAAGATAATCGACAAACATTTTCAGTTTCATTGGGCCTTCGGTCAAAATCATGAAAATGTCACCGATAAATCTGAACCAAATGTGAGGTTGATGGGGTGCGTGAGAGTGTTTTGTTCGATTTTACCCAGAAAGAGAGAGGTTCGCGTAAGAAGAAACCATCCTCGTTCCCATAGCAGTGCCATGTTTTTGAAGATAATGTTCTGAGTTGAATGTGAAGTTGTTCATGGTATAAGGATCAAGTGAATGAGATCGCAAATGGTCTCTGAAGGGACGCGTGGATTGGCGCGTTTTTGAAGGAAACTACGACAGGCGTGGATCCCTTCGTTATGTGGTATGGGATGGCGCAGAGGTGAGAGCACTCGACTCCCACCAATATGACCCGGGTTCGATTCCCAGACTCGGCGTCATATGTGGGTTGAGTTTGTTGGTTCTCTACTCTGCACCGAGAGGTTTTCTCCGGGTACTCCGGTTTCTCTCTCTTCTCAAAAAACCAGCATTTGACTTGATTTGCGCTAGCGCTCCAGCGCTAGAAGGTCTAGACACTTAAACAAAGTTCCTTTCCTTTGCTTTTCCTTTCGGTGATGTGAAGGCTGGCCATTCGCGTTGTTTTATCAGTCGTGCAGTAGTCTACTTGACTTTCATAAATATTTTAAAATCAATTTTGAATGATCAAGATTTTCTCTGATCCAACGCTGTGCAAGACTTATCATCCACGGCGTTTTAAATCTTTCCTGGAATTCTATGTGATAAACCCAAAAATTCATGGGATAAAGATTTGATCATTGCAGCACTTTAAGGATTTTCATCATTGAGTTCCTTTGACAATAAAATTAGTCGAATAATAATAATAATTTATTACTTATATCAAAATTTACAATAATTTCCTACAGATTTTCAATCAATATCGTTTAGGTGCTTGCCTAAAAAAAGTTCATCATTATCATCCAGTAATGTAGCAACTCTCGTAACCTGCTATTGTTTGGTATTGTAAGCAGCTTCTATTGTTTTTGAGTCTAAATCATTGTTTCAATTGTTTAGTGTTTTGTTTTTGTCTAGGGTAGCGAGCCAATCACATTATAAGTTACGACAGCTGGCACATGATCCTACCATCAGCAGCAGCAACAGTATTTAACAACAACTGTAGTGTACTCAAAAGCATTTCCAATAAATTGGGTGTTGCTGGAATTCGTGACCATGTTCATGATACTCCTGTACTTTCCTTAATAACGTTTCACTTACTAAGGCATTTTTTTTGCATTAATTTCACATAACAAGACACGGAAATCTTCAGCCTTTCTTTTGATCAAAGGCCCACCTTCAACCGACAGACTTTTCGACCGTTTGATTTGTTATGGAAATTCCCATTGCTTATCGTAGCGATCTGATTGGATAAATTTCAGCTTTGGCGGGATTTTGATACCGGTATATGAAAATTGTTCCACGGCTCGCAATGCCTGTCAATCGACCACAACAATTATATCAAATGACTATGCTTATGATCACAAAAAAACGTGCAAAGCGATATAAATAACAAACAATAAAATTGTTAATTTTTTTGCTTTCTCACTTTCTCACTTTCGCTAGTGCCATGACTGCTGAAACAATCAACTGGTACAATTTTAATTTTGTCCACACGTTACCTTACCGTTCACTTTTTCTTTTAAATGTAAAAATAATATCAGTTAACTTTTTACATAAGTACAAACCTCTGTACACAGGTCACGTTCATTGCATCAAGCCTTTCATATAATAGTTCTGTGGCTTGTGCAACCTGTTAACACCTCAGTTAAGGACAAGGACATATGTACACCGCATTATGAACAAAAATTGATAACCACTTCAAAGTCAGTTCATTATATCATTACTTGGGCCCTTCAGATAAGAAATGCAGGCCCCTGACCTGTTCTAAGACTCTTCTCAAGTTTATTTTCATGACCTTCTTGATTGACAAGCTTTGCATTCAAAAAGAAACATGCCATCTTAATCAAAAATGTTAAATCTTTCAGTGATTGTAAGGATGATTTTTTCTAAACCTTTGATGCTAATTGTTGCAGAGAAAAAAACAAGAGAATTGAAACCAAAAGGATACAACTCCAGGCATAGTGTTTGGCTGTAATTTGCAAAGTTCAATGATTAAGGATCCATAAAATATTTGTATATTGTGCGAGTTCGGAAGCCTAAACATTTCGGAAAATAGCACCTGAAAGACGCAAAAATTAACACATAATGAGGAGGAACAAGACCACGATCCATTTAACAAAAATATAGACAAAGACCACAATGCCTACACCGGTATCTGCAGGGAGAAGAGGATTATGAAATACTCACGACTACAACTAACCTCTATGATGCAATACTCAGTTGGCACTTTAGACTTCCCAGGTAAATTTAACAGCTGATTGGCACTAGAAGAATGCAAGTATTCTATTCAACAATTATTCACCGAAGGGGAGGTGAATAGTAACCGCTTACTAAACCGAGCGCGAGGGCCGTACTGGGGAATATTGCCCGACCTCGTGGCAGCCCCGACCGAGGGCCAATATTCTCCAGTACGGCTCGAGCAAATGAGGTTAGTAAATTGTTTATTATATGGCATTGTTTCTTCGACAAAAGGTGGTCAAGCTTGGCCGCAGGTAAGATTTCAATTTTCTCGTTTTTTTATACCATTAACTTCCACCACGGTAGCGGAGAAGAGTCTTCATATTAGTAGTCGTCTTCTTGTTTGTGTTTGCACTTTTTTGTTGGTTGGTTTCCAGATCATCAGGATAATAAAATGTTTGCCTTCGAATCTCGGCAAAAATTTCAATCTTTCGTGCTTTTTCTGGTAGTTTCGCTGTGAAGAATGACAGTATTTTGCCCGCATTAGCCTCCATTTCATGCTAGATCCAGTCCAGCCGTGAGAATTCGAAAATGGTCTATTTAGCTTGTGGTCACTCATCATTTCATTATCCAATTTTCGTCATTCGCACGGGCCTTATTATGCAATCAATACAATGCTCAGTCAATGCAGGAAGAAGCCAAAATACTTGAAAATGGCATAATGCTGCAATAATAAATCCGTTACTGCTCATATACTATGCAACTCGCAAAATATCTGCGTGTATTACATGTTAAACCATTCAATAAGGTGTATATATAAACTGCCTGCCTTATAAAATCAACCATTCAATAAGGTGTATATATAAACTGCCTGCCTTATAAAATCAGCTAAACTTCAAAATTTGAGAAAATCTGTTTCTGTTCAAGTGTCACTCTTAAAAATGAAAAGGATCAATTCAAATCATCTCACCATTCTTTTCTGTCTTTAAAATGAGCACTGAGCGTTCTCCTGATAGTTTCCTCTACAAGGTATCTCTCAATTGCATGAGCACCTGGCATGGATGGACCCTAATTGCAAATTGCATACATGTTATAAATCTCCATCCCACAACGAGCTGTGTGAAAAAAAGCCACTGTGAAAGGAGCTGGTTTTGTGTCCACTCTCAGAGGCTAACAGCTTCCCAAGGATAGATTTTACAATTATTATTCTGCCTGCTTGCTTGATACATTGTAGTACTTTACTTACAGCACCCTTCATTGACAAACCTGTTGCCCTGAGGGTGAGACTGAGCTCAAGGGCATAAATAAAATTATTTACTACAAAATAAATTATGTTCCATCCTTTCAAGAATTCACCTACACATTAAAATTCCTACGATCTTAAATGGCCATCGTGAAAGCAAAACAATGGATAAAGCTAATTTAAAATTGCAGCGGCAGGGGCATTTTTAAAATGCAATGTTATTCTTAAAAAAATAGATATCTGTTGTTGTTATATAGCTGAGTTTTATCCCGCAGCAGCGCGCGCTCTCATTGGTTACTTTGAGGTCACATGACATCTAACAATAAAACTGTTTCCCGCCAAAAGTCTCTGAGCGGACAGCAGTGCAAAATCTATGACCTCAGAGGGTAACAGTGCACTGTTACCAGCGAATGTTGACCGACGACCGCCGTTGTCGTTGCCATCATTGCACGTTTTTCTTTTTGTGCTATATAACAAATCACTTAAGTTCGTTTTGTTTCCCTCAAATCTCAATTTTTCCCTAAGCTGCACCTCGGGAAACATTGAGATTCCCGGAAAACTGTTTCCCTTGGGACCAGTCATTAAGTGTTTAATGTGTACTTTCAAGTAGTTACAAGGCAGTGATTAGTATAAAAAATTCCCATTCTCAAGTTTCAGTTATAATACTGGTACATGTGACATTGTCTTTACTACATGCTGCAAATTTTTCTCAACCAAATCTCAAGGAAAGATTTACAATGTATCAAGAACTTTCATCCAAGTTTTCAGTACTCATTAATTTTTTAATATCAGCCAAGTGCATCTTTTTATCCTGCTGCTCTAAGTTGCATTTGTGTGGTTGCCAAAGCAACTTAATTGGGGCTCATGAAAGTAGACTTCAGCATCAACTGTACTGCTTTTATGCGATCAGAACACAGCAATTTTATTGAATGTGTTATAAAGAGTGGTAAGGCTTCCAAGTGCAAGAACTACTCACCTCTGGAACATCTGTATAATCAAACATCCTATAAACTACATTTGGCAGGGGATAAACAGTGCCATCCTTGTGAAGTGGAACTTTGAATGACGGAAGGGTATGCTGCCAAGACAGAAAACATAATCAATGAACTGTCAATATAGGTACATACGAATATGTGAGCTACACATAAATATAAAAATTAATATTATAATATTATAACGATCACCACAGAGAAGCACTTGACTAAAACCACTACAACAAACAACAGACTCAAACTAGTGAACATGGATAGCACTACATCCTGGTTTATCAACTTAATTTAGTAACTGCTTCTTTCCAAAGTTGGACAAAATGCACTTGTCTGATAATTATTGTAAGAATCTGTGCTTGCAACAGGCATTGTGCCAGACGAAGCAGGCATTGTACATGTCAAGGTACAGAAGACAACATTCTGTACACTTTGCTTGTTTGGCAAAATACATATAATTATCTGGCAGGTCCAGAAAGGAAATGTTTTTCTTGGGAATTACATTGCATTCATGTAAGACGAAGACAATAGTCTTCCAATAGCTTATCTGAAAAAAAATTTCAGAGAAATTTTCTTTTGATTGCAGTTCCATCAGTCTTCAGTAATTCCCAACATGTAACATGGAGTTTTATGGTCTCTCTTTAACAGCTCATCCCACTTTCCTTATGACAGAAAGGGGTTATAATTATTAGCAAAGGCACAATTTTAAGTAGGTTAATTACCTCTCGCAATGTCATGTGGGTATACATGTACTCAATTCAGCAGAGGAGAGCAATACAAGCTACATTCATCTTATTTGATTCATTGTTAAAACAGCGCATCTATCCTTGATGATGAGCATGCCAGGAAAATAAAAACTGTATACTTTATGTTCATACAATGTATATTATAGGCATTGTTCATACTTTAATAGCTAGCCCAATCTTTGATGATATCATCTTACATAATAATTTTATGCTGTACCTCTAAAGCATCCCCTAATACATCATCAAATGCAAGATAAGGTCTTCTGATATGCTTCTCCTAAACAAAATAATATTATTGTAGTAAAATCTGGTCAATGGGTTAATCTGGATGGTTTTAATCCTTATTTGGTAGAAGTAGATATTTACTCCCTGTAAGTGGGAAGCAGAGCTGGCCAGAAATAATTTGGAATAAAAATAAAATGATCTTTTAGCTACACAAACGACACCACCTCCTTAAGGTGATTCCCTAGTTTGGCATTGCACAATCCCATTGTACATAATTTCTTGCATTACTGGCGCGAGCAGTGGCACAGGCACATTGATAAAATGATGGATTTCTATTGATGCCAAGCATAATCCATCAAGCAATGGCTATTTTCTCCTCAACGAGTACGGTGACCCTCATTTGCTGCGAACACCCCCTTCGTGGAGTAGTGAAAAACTTGTACAATTTCATAAAATTGTACGGAAGGAGCCATTATGAGGCGAACAGCTCACATTTAAGTTAAATCTATTTTGGGGTGTTAGGTACACTTTTCAGGTACCTTTATGAATTAACCATAGAATGACACCATGCTCTGCATTATACGTTGGATTACATTTATAGAATCAAACTAAATTCGTCCAACATTGGGAGTGCACGGCAATTGCCAAAGTAGCTCAAATAGCCGTATTTGTCAGTGTCATACCAGGGAAACAAGCACAGTGACCCCCCTTTTTTATTACATTTTTCATCATCTCCTTGAAATGTTACAACAGTATGCTGAGTTTGAATGGGAAATCTATGACAAATTCTATTACCAGTACTAGGGAATCACCTTAAGGTGGCTCAAACCAGTTTAAACACTTGAAAGAAACGTTCTTATTAGAAGGATTGACACTTCAAGAATTTATCACGTAACAGCAATGTTTTGGCACCATATCAAACACCAATTATTGTTGAAAAAGATTTGGTCATTTCTGTGACATAAAAAGATACCGCAGAAACAGGAAAGCCCTGCAAAAACCCCCATATATTGGCTTTAACTTCTCTTACCTCAAAAACGAATTTGGTGACCCCCATTTTTTATTTCTGAAATGTAATGAGCATGCCAGAATGAAACTTGATTCAGAGCTACCTTAAATTTTCGATTATTTAAGGTAGTTCTGAATCTGCTACACATAATTTTTTTAAACTTTGCAGAGTTTCATCCTGGCCTCCTGATCACTTTTGTGCAATAAAAAATTGGGGTCATCCAGTTCGTTTGTCAGACGGGAGCAACTAAAGCCAAAATACAGGATGTTTTTGCAAGGCTTTCCTGTTGCCATGGAAACTTGTTAGGTCACAAAAAATGACTGGATAATGTTCAGCAATAATTGATGTTTCACATGATAGTGTAACATTGCTGTTTCGTGCTAAAGTGTTGTAGTGTCAATCCTTCTAATAAGAAGGTCCCTTGAAAATGTTGAAACCAGTTTGAGCCACGGCCTTAAATCACACAATAAGCAAATTCTAGTAAAATGCATTGTCCCAGAAAAGATCAAATCAGATTCTATTATCTGTGCAAATTCCAGTTGATACCCCATAACACACCTGCCAGTTATCTGATTTCAGCTTTTGTATTTGTGCCCAAAGACAGTCTAAATACTGTTGAGAAAAATGTAAAATATCAGTAAATGTTACGTTAAGTAGACAGATTACATAAAAAAAACAAGGCACCAAACCATTGAGGGACATTGTCATGTAGAATATATTTTTTTGTCTTGTAGGTGATGTGGTTAAACTCCTGGTAAGACCAGCCACTATATCAACTACTTGGGTGCCAGCTCAAGTAAAACAAAGGGCAGACCAAAGATGCCCTGGAGAACCGCACTGAAGCCCCTTGATATATTGCTTGAGAAAATTCAATAATTATTTTGACAACGAAGAGAACAGATTGGAGACAACTTGCTTCCCAGTGTGCAATGGGTGACAAGAACAACAAACTAAGTATGTGAAGTACAGCATCAATGAATTAGAGAAACCCAAACAAAAGAAGAACACAAAGCTCTTTATAGTCTAATCTGAGATCAAGGTTACTATTATTTTTTTACTTTTACATGTACGCGATATGTTTACTTCAATACAACTTCACCCAAAAATTGGCAATTGTTAATTACATAAGCATAAAAACAGAGAGAAATACTGAATAACTTGTGAAGGAACTCACCTCTTCTTGAGGGTGAGGCTCATCAGTTGACCACACTCGTACCGCCGTGACGTGCTTCTTGCTTCTCTGACTAGTTGAAAAATGAAAGTTATTTGCAAAAGTTTTCTCAAAATTTTGACATTATCATATGTCCAGAAATATGTGTACATAATTAGATGTACATATTGCCCAATTTTGATATCCAACAGGTTCCCCTTAAGTATTTGCTACCCATTTTCAAGAATAACATAAAGGTGAGGGTTAGCATTATTTTTTTGGTGAGGGTAAATCTATCTTTACTTGAGGACTTAGGGTCCGCAAGTGATGCTGAAGTTGGGGAGGAGAGCAAAGGGAGACTTTGTGATGCTTATCAAAATCTTCGTACATTTAATTACTAATAGTAGATAGCTACTGCACAACTGCCCTTCATCCATTTCACCATGGATACAGAGAACAACAGCAAACTGGATACAGCAGTTTCAAGAGAACCAGATGGACACCTCACCACTGGCATATACAGGAAGCCACCTCATACTGATCAGTACTTACAATATGATTCACTCCATCCACAATAATTACTGATAAAATGCAGTATTGTCAAGTGTCTCTATGAGTGCACCAAACATTGTGTAACTAAACCCTCTGCCTTCTCCACAGAGAAGAAACATTTGTCATCTGTTCTTGTTTCTAATAGCTATCCTTTTCCTTTCATGCAGAAACTGACCAAGACAACCAGTGCTGAACCTGAAATCGAGTTTAAGTCTAACACAGTCTTGCGTTATGTCAAAGGTCTGTCTGAACAAGTTTGTCATTGCCTACAACAACAACACGGCATAGGCGCTGGCTCAAGTCAAAGACTACACTACAATCACAGTTAGTACAGCCAAAAGATGCTGTGAACCTGGGTAAACAAGAGAGCGTGGTTTACTGAATGTGGCAAAGTTACATGAACTTCAGAAAGACTGGAAGACCTGTGCAAGATCAATTCATGAAGCATGACAGAGACATGCAGTTGGCTAGGACATAGACCTCTGCCGTTTCAGAGCGCACCCACAACACCAGACAGCACCTGCTTTGGAATGAAGTAATGTTTATTTATCATGATCAACAACATCAACAGGGACAACTTGGGATAGAAATTCTGGAAGCATGGATAGGCTATGATCAACAAACATAGAGCTGAGCAACCCAGGGAACACTCAGGAAACTCATTTTTGAACCACTAAGAGAACATTATTATCTTCTAAATGCACCAATCACAGCGGATCGTAGTGGAAAACTTTGAAAATACAAGTGAAATTAATCCTTAATTGCACAAGGGCACATTGCGATTACATGTTAATCACATTTAAAGGGCAAAGCTACTGTGTTCAGGAAAGCCAGTTGAACGAACAGTTTAGTCTTAAATTTACAAAAAATTGTTGCTATCAACAAAAATAGTGCTCAGAATGTATTTTATATGTGGATAAAGATTCTCTTGTAACCTCACTTGCTCTGGCTGAGCAACTGTTAATCAACCAGGATCAAGTAGTCATGCCCTCTCAGAGCTTGACATTGCAACCTGTGGAATTGACCAGTTTTCAAATGCTGGCGACCAACTTCACATCAACCAGTTTGCTTATGTTGCCTAAATCCTTCTGCCTTAAAATGAACTGTTTCATAGCCAGCAAATGTTCCATTGAGTAAGAAATTTGGGTATAATATTTCGTAACAAATCTCCCTTCATTTCGTCGGCGGGGTGGAAATAGTTTTACATCATAGTTTAAGATTGAACTGAACTCAAATTTTGCAAGAGAAAGAAACGTTTTTTGAAAATTTTGCTCAAATTTCAGTTTTGGTGCGACAGGCGTGAATTGAAATTAGCGGAGCCACACTATCCCATGAATGAATATGCAAAATGCTCAACAAACATACATTTCCTTTTCCAAGACAACGTTTACTGGAGTAACGAGCTTGTTTCAGCAATGGCATATTATTTTTATAATTTCACTTCAATTTAAATCATGATTGTCTCAAATCAATGTAATCATAAATACTTGTATAATTTTGTAGTGTACAGTAAAATAATGAAATGTTAGAGTATATATTAGGGGGCTCTTCTTAACACATGTTCCTGGTTAATGGCACTGTTAGTCTGTACGTACCTTATGTAGTTTTCCATAGTTAACAACAACTGTCCAAATTCCTGATTCTTTTTCTCTGCAAGCTCTTTTCCAGCCTGTGAACATCATATCTCTTAAAAATCAAGTGCAAAGAATGTACAGTACACAAAACTTGGAGCCCTGACTTCCAGGACTGCCAAAAAAAACACAAGATTATAAAATTTTGTAAGATAATTTGTTTTTTACAGCATATGGAACCGTGTCTTCGAACATGTAGAAAGAGGAAGAATGGGGATTTGCTTCGACACCTTTAGTCTTTCTTGACCCCCCCCCCCCTCCCCCAAACAAAGGTCACACCTCTTTTAACCAACCTGAAAATCTCTTTAGCTAAACCCCAAGCCAAGATAAAGTTTAAGCATAATTATCACATGCACTTCCCTAACCAACTGCCAGACACACTTCATTCACCCAAGATCACCACCAGCAATAATATTTAACAATTATTCTATGGGGCACGCTGGACATGAAGTGATAGATAAACAATGCTCATTGTTTATCTAGATGTAGAATAATTGTTTTATTAGAAACTCCAGGATCAACAACTCTTCCATGTGTTGTTGACTAAAGCATCAATTTCTGCCTTGGCCAATTCTGGTCCAAAATAGCTTTTGTCGACCAAAAATATTTTCAGCTCGCTTTATTGCAGATGTGTTCCTTGACCACATTAGGTACAGCAACTATACAAACTTATGGCCTGTGTGCGGTGAGCCAATGAAAATGCTTGAAATCTGATGTCCGTAATTCAGTTTTTAATGAATAGATTTAGCGAAGCCTAAAAGTGGAGCTCCCCTTTCTAACCCCTGATAGCAATATAGTGTATATGGAAATAATTATGCTTCTGCATAAAGCACAAAATTAATCATCATTAGTGTATACAGTTTACAGTGATCAAACACGTCTGAGCTGACAGCAGTAAACAAACAAGCCTTTCCAACAAGAAACATTTTAATCAACAACTAAAACCGAAATTACATGCACGGTAATCTCTTTCACAACATTTTCTGTTTGACTGATAATCTTTACACATACATACATACATACATACTTAATTGACCGCTCCCCATAGGGGCTTTTCAGGGCCAATGAAACACAATCAACGAAACAACAGAAGACATCAATTACAACTGTCAAGAATCCCAACTGGCCGGAGGCAAACCAGTTGGCTATTTACAAGTGCAGCCAGGAAGTTGAACCAGGGACTACCAGGAACAAACTCATCGAGTGGTTAAAGCGGGTCTTAAACCCGGGATCTCTGGATCTCAAGGCAAGCGGCCACACTGCCTCTCAGATAAACCGCACCTTTTTTCCAAAAATAGTCGCTAGAAATCGGGGGTGCGGCTTATCTGCGGAACATTTGAAAAAGGTGTCGTGAATCGATCCTCCAAGAGTGAGAAAAATGCTATTCTGAAGTATTTGCGTGGTAGATGGCCCACTGTTTCTTCGCCGTTTAGCACTTTGATAGCAAATTTGTCGAACAAAATAGTCTTGTGTCAACTACTGACGAACAAAATACATGTAATAAAGACCCTGTTACACTGGGCAATGTTTCATGCAGGTTAAAAAAAACCACGCTGCTTCTGGTGTCCAGTTTTCCATTTTCGCGTCCGATCTAATGCCTGGTTACTAAGCTTCGAACGTTCCGTTCACGTTCTTGTTGTAATTAAGAAATAAAAATATGGAAAAACTGTGCTGAATGAAGAAATTCCTGTCAAAAAATACCAGAATAAGCTAAATCAAATGTCAAAGTTGGGTAGAAACAATGTTCATTACGTTAAAGTGCTAAAGTTGTGGGTAAGACAAGTATTTTCAGTTTCAATGTTTAATAGTGAGGTTACGTTCGATGAACAGTAGATGATAAAGAAGACTGCTCAAGACTCTTTTTCCAAACTTTGAGCCGCTAAATTCAGGGTGCGGCTTATCTGTGGGTTTTTACGATAATTAAAAACTCAAACTAAAGAGTAGTAAATGCGCTTACTCAACTGCAATTTCATAGCCAAACAAAGCAGCTCATGACTGGTGATCCATTTCACACAAAAAGCCTATAAATGTGATGGTTGAAATATGCCAGAATCTCTGTCAACACGGAATTGCAAACGATTCTTTGTTTTTTTTAGCAAGTTTTACAAAATATGTGAGGCAGCAAGGCATGCATTAAAAATGGGAAACATGCACTTACCTTAAAGCCAACCGTTGTAAATTGGTGTTTTATCTTCTTCTCCTTCCTTGGCTTCTCTCAAGGCTTTTTTCACTTAAATTTTTTCAAATTTCGTCTCCTCTTCTCTAGTGATCTTTAATCTTTATCCCGTTGCCCTTCATTGATATGATTTCCAGCCAGAAAAATGTGGGTTGCCAAATGCAACGCTGCCACGTGATTTCCCGCCAAGGAAATTTGCCCGAACACTCCCGTCCCCAGAGGCTGTCCTGCCTCCCCACCTCCACCCTGACAGTCTGTACATGCGGGCGGACAGGCGTACACTGACGTCATAATCAAAATTTTGCACACGGATAGATTTCCCAAAAAATCTTACCCATGGTGCTCTGCTAAAATACTAAAATACCACATAAGGAGCTCTTACCCAAGGTAATGATGACAAAACTGTGTAAGCAAACCAGTCAGAACGAACCTATCGGAGATAAACCAATTTTTGAGATGAAATGAAATGATTGATATTTGCCTTCTTGTCTGGGCAAGACTGAGTAGCTTGCTACATGTAACAATTGTTAGGAAAGGTTTCAAGAATGGATCCAGGCAAAAAGAATACTATGCATTAATTAACACAAAGCAGCTGTTCAATGTTTTGGTTTTGAATTCACAAGGGTTGTAGTAGTTTTGAGTTTTACACAGTGCATATAAAAAAAAGGAGCTCGCAAAACAATTAGAATTGGACTTAATTTCTTATTATAGAAGTAATGTAATATTTCAACTACAAGTAACTACAATGTACATCCATGAATCAAATGAATATTGCTTACAGATTGAGGTACATGTATCATGATTAAGGTTTCTATGGCGGTGCTTAGGATTTTGGGTGTTTATTTTTCTTATAATTCCACAGTGAATTTTGAGAGCAGAGCTGGCTTGCTAGATTAGTATCCAGAACACCGTGATTTACATCTAGCATGTGGAAGAAAAAAGACCCCACATTTTTCTGTGCAAGCTTTTGGTGAGACACTTGATTTTGAGAGTAAAGAATGGTAATACGTTTTCATTTCAATTCATCTTGAAACCATTTAAAGGCCTTGGCAAGCTGTGTCAAACAGAGTACCAGTAACTGAATCTTGCAGAGTGTTGAGAAATCAAGTAGTTTCAATAAACTTGTTTAATTAACAAGAAAATTGTTAAGAACTCAAATTTTCTTTCAGCCTGGGAGGAGATGACTTTCACTTTTTATCAGCACCATTGAATCCGCCTGAATTTTTCAGAGACATTTGCTGTCCAGATAAGTGCCAGGATTACTTTTTCTTAAGCTACAGGCAGTACTGTAATGTTGGTACATGTAAGTGCCACCTGAAAGTATTGAACCATCCAGACAAAGCAATAGCTCATATAATGTGGGTTGTTGTATTTGCATCAAAGCAAACATTAAAAAATGTGCCCACAGGAAAACTGAAGTGCAAATTTGCAAAAGGAAATTTAAAGCAGTTGAAAAGATAAGTACAGATTTCACTTCCCAAGAAAGAAAGAAAAATGAAACGGTAAAAAAAAAAATATATCAGTAAACTGCCCAGCTGATACATGTGTACAATATTATAATAACATCCTATAATTAACCATAATTTATTTGAATTAGTAGTCCAGTCAAATTGGGGTCAGACCCTCAACAAATTGCAACAAAAGGTTTTTCAACGGATTATGGCTCATTCGGATGTCCTTAACAACATATCAAAAGTCCCAAAGAATCGGAGTTCGGGAAGGCCCCAAAAAACGGAAAAGAAAATTCCCATACAAAGCTTATATGAAAAACCACAGGGTACCCAATTTATATAACGGCTACTATTTTATTGTCTCAATACAGTAACAATTTTGGGCCGGGTAAGCCGCCGGATTGTTGTTTAAGTTAAAATCGTGCTATTCGTACAACTGGATAAGAATTGTCACATTGTTTACGCTCTATTTATCAATTTAAACCAGATCATAATCCAGCTACATTGCATGGTACGACTAGAAAGCCTTTTCCTCTAAAGTCGATCCCGCAATCAATCTTTAGTTTCTAAACAGTTATAGAGGTCACAATATCTGTTAATCTAAACATTCTGCTTTGTTGGTGCAGAAAAGAAAGTCCCGTCAATGGATCGTTTGACATTGGTCCCATGTGCTCCTAACAAAAGTCTATAATTTTAAATCTTATACAGACCGATGACTGCCACCCGATAACAAAGCAGGTGAGGGGTATCTTACTTTGTACTCCGCTTTAACCGCCTTTCAGAGCTAATTTGTTCAACCAGAGTCGGAATCAGAATCTTCATCGTCAGGGATTTGCTCGGGTGCGTTGGTACAAGCAGACGCTTTGCACTGACCACAAGCAGGATTACACGGTAGATCATTTTTGCGACAGGAGCAACGGCGGGTGCTGCAGTCTTGTGAACAATTACATCTCATTATCTGGAGAAGAGACTGTGGTGCGGGTGCGAGATCTGTCATGATTGGTGTCAGTTGTTCCGCTGCTGACTTCCATCCCCATTCTGCGTAATTTATGCCCTCTGTGCTATCTTTCCATTCTCTTATTTGAAGGTAGACTCGCAGACTGTGGTACTTCACCGCTGAAGAAGTAGGTGGTAAACTCTGAGGCTGTTTTGACTTGGATTTACAAGCTAGCTTTTCCAAGTAGCGCTGGTACCGCAGCTGGTCAAGTGTCTGTCCCGGCTTTCCTCCATATAAGCACACTAGGGCATTTTCACCTGCAGTTTTCATTTCATCTACAGTCGATGCCAGGTTGTCGAATACCAGTGCTTGCTGACGGAAGTGCTCTGAGTTCACAAACTTCTTCAGTGACGCGCCCTTTCCTATTCCGTATATGCTGGATGTGGTGTCGCATCCAAGTAGGGCGTGGATAAAAAAAAGATGCCGGCATATGTCTTCTCCGAGGTCTTTTTTGATTTCATTAATGTACCAGACTCGTCTTTTTTTGGAACTTGCCTTGGGTTCTGGTCTCATGTAAAGGCGATGTGCGTCCATCCGCACGTAGTGAGCCAGACGTATTAGGAGGTCAGTGTCATCCCCTACCAGAATTGTATCTTCCGTGTTGGCTGATTCAACTGCGGTCTTAACAATGAGAACGTCCACGTCTCCATCTGCATTGAGGGTTTCAAAGCCTTGTTTCTGCAAGGAGGAGGCCAACTGAATAGCAAATGCTTGCTTATTTTTCTTGTTTGCAAGAAAAATGTCCTTTTTCATGGGTATCTTCATATCATCTGTGAAGGAGACAGTGGCGCCAACTTTTCCCGCAGTTCTTCTTTCTTGCGTCATAGACTTCGTAGAGACTACCTCGTACCCGTCAAACACGATAGTTGTTGCGCTTCCATACTTTTGCAAGACGTAATCACCGTAAATTTCATATACTTCTTTAAACGTGGTTTCGTGTGGCCACGATGGACGATGGAGAGGTGCGCCTCCATCCAATACGTACTTCGTAACTCCAGAGGGCTCAGTCTTGGAGGCTTCGCTTAACATTGACCACATGGCGTCAGCAAGGACCGGCTTTTGTGGTTTTCGTAGCATCGAAGATGAATCGAAAAGCGCAGTGTGATAGCTGCAGAGCTCATATCGGAATAAAGACTCCAGGTCTTCGGAGGAGCTGACTAAAATCAATCGCTGGAATAGCAGCTGCGGGTCTATCTGAACTTGGTCGTTTCCGATTCGGATAGCCGACTTGGAAGCCATTGTAACGGATTGGGAAGAGCGCTTGAATGTGTATTCTTTTGTGGTTTGACCTTTCATTGATTTCAAGATTTTCTTGCCAGCGTCTTGGGCCGTGTCCACATTGACTGAGGTGTCTGCATGGACTCCCGTCATGATGTTGCGGAGCGCTGAATCTTGCGACAAAAATGGGCTTCGTTCAGAAATAGTCGTAAGGACATCAAGGGTATCCTTCATATCGCGCTTCATCCTTGAATTGGTCATGTCCTTATTCTGTTCCCCTGAGTCGTAAAGGACGCCCGTGAACTCCTTCATTGCGCGATTGGTTTCTGCGCAAGTCGGCATCGCCAGTAGCCATGTCAGACATTGTTGCTCTATCATCCCGCGTCCTCTTGTTAGGCCACCATTTGTTTTGAGGCTGCGCATTAGCACCTGTTCTATAACGAGGTCAGTTGATAAGCCTGCCCAGTACCTATCGCTGCGTCGCACCACAAGTAAACCTGACATGAATTCTTGGTACAGCTGTGGTTGTTCTTGGGGAAGTTTGATCATGCTTTCGAGATACACATTGAAGGAGTAAAACTCCAAATAACAACCTAAGCAATATAGGAATGAAAAGGAAAAAACGTTAAATTGTTATAACAATTTTATCTTTCTCACTATGCTACGAAGCAAGTTTGATTAGCATATTTCAAAATGTATTTGAGCAGAGTCAGCAAAGATCGTGCCAGCACAATAGGCTTTCAAAAAGAAACTCTTCTACTTCGAAGCAGTAGTTAGATATGAGCATTGGATTTCTATTAAACTAGAAAGAATGAATTCTGCGATATCTAGGGGGAGATTTCTTTCACACGCCTCGAAGGGCTGATCATGAAACAGAATCTAATTTCACGGCAATTCCTCATATGTAGGTGATCAGCACTGATTGTTTAAAGATTCTCTTAAAATTGAATCAGCATTCAGCTTACCTTGATATAACTTTAGAAGCTGCTAGCATCTATCAACTGAATCAAAAGAATTGTTTTCCAATAGAACAGGAGGAATGTACGCTGGCCTTACGGCAAAATCCAATCCAGACACTGGCGAGACGAACCAACACGCACTCTTGGGTGGCGGTACACAAATAGACAAATTCACGCACTAATTGAATCTTGATAAACTAGGGTTTTTCCCTTCGCTAAATTGTAAATTTTTGAATACTTAAGTGTTACAGTTATTATTTGAATTGACATTAAGTTATATTTGAAAGTAATTCTTAAAGTAAATGAAAACAAAAAGTTTTTTTCAAAGAATGCAGTATCAATTTTTTTTATCTATGTATATGTATTTGCAGGATTGTGCAAAATTACACGATCGAGAATGAATTGAAATAAACTAATACACCTGTTGTTTTAATTGGTATCTAGTCTTTCATTTCTGATGATTTGGGGTTGATATTCCCACAAAAAGTAATAAATTCTGGCGACTTAGTCAAAAACCTTACTGTAGCCTCGTTTCCATGTTGGAAAATTTTGGTTGTCAATGGGTCGAAATCAATTGCAATTTTAGGCACTTTCCCGGACTTCGATTCTCTGGGAATTTTAGTATGTTATAGAGGGATAATTTCTCTTTAGTTATCCGTTGAAAAACCTTTTGTTGCAATTAGTTGAGGGTTATCCCATTTTTCGAGCTAATTTGACTGGACTATAGTACAGAACGTTTGCATAGTCCCACATGTAAGGCATGTTGTAAATTACCTGTGGAGTATCATCCTCCATTGTTGCAGCTATTAACAAGTTAAAAAACTCTAATAGTGCACTAGGCATTAGGACTCTGCAGTTAACCAGATCAGCAAGAAATCGCACCTTCAAAAAAAGATACACTCCACAATGTTTACTCATGCATTTAGTAGCAGCATATCATTCAAGCTACATGTAAATGAAAAACAAAAAGTGGACAAAAACAGGGTGGTGTCCTGCACTACACTGGAGAGGAGAGAAAATTAAGAAAAAAACTACATTAGTTGGTTGTATTATATTTTACAAGTACAAATAACAAATTAAAAATTACCCACCATTAACCTTGCTCTATCAAATTGAGCAGCCACAAGAACATCCTTGAGATTCTCCAGGATCATGTCTAAAAACTTTAAACAATTGAAAATAACATTTCTTAATCAAGAAAACAACTCTTTGAGGATAACTAACCTACACTGTTCCCTACAAGGGAAATATCACAGGAACGTTAACATAAAATTACGTCCTCTAAAAGGAACTTACAATCTGCAAATCACAACACTGATTTAGAGTGGGAAATGGAAGGTTGCATCATAACTGATTGACATTTCATGCAATAGGGTAGTATAAATAAATAATGTAGCAATATCTTTTAGACACGCACCTCCTCTCCACAACTGTAGTTTTTTGCATTCAGAAGTCCCACCAGTGTACTGTACACAGTTATTTTTTCTGGTAGATTTGAAGCACTTAAAAAAAATGCTTATGATTAGCTATAGAATTGCCATGAAAAAGAAAGAAGCAAAAATGCATTTTTAGTAACAATGAAGGGAACTTCGAATTCACCATAACGTGGCATGTATTGTACAATACCTTTGACAACTTTTTTTGCAGATGCATGTCTTATCAAAATCATGAAAATAATTGGAACTAATGCAAGTTAAGTCACAACAAGACTCCTAGACTAAGTCAAAAAGTCACAAAAATATGACAACTGTGTAAACAATAGAGAAATCAACGCTGGCCAAAAAGGTCATGGAAGTGCTTTTTTAATGATGCATGAAGTTTCGTAGATTTACATTATGTACAAAATGAGAATGTTCAGGTCATTGCAATCCAAATTCTCTTCTCACCAAGTGCAAATAATCTTGAGGATTCTCTCTTTGTAATTAGGCAAATCAGCTTCCAGAACACTAGCAAGCCCTTCTAAATTGCTTTCCAGTGATGATGTACTCTGCATTTAAGAAAAAGGAGATATGTCAAATAACAAGGGTTGAGACTATTCAACAATTAGACCCTTCGCCTGCAAGGGCTACGGGTCAAGAGCCCATGAGGCGAAGCCGAATTGTTACATATTAATTTTTGTTGCAACAACATTATTATCATAACCATGAATACACTGTAAATACCTCTTACTAACCGAGTTCGAGGTCCCTTCTTTAAGTTACTGACCAAGTTTTTTCCCATTGATTTATGGCCCAAGCGCAAAGCGTTCGGGCCATAAATCTATGGGAAAGAAAATGAGGATCCGTAAATTACAGTATGGATCAATCATGGTACGATAATCATGGGCAGCAAACCAATTAAATTACTGTACTTTGTAAGTTGTAATAACATAACTTGACCGATTTGGGAGCAGGGCTAGTGAGATCAATGGACTCCCACAAACGTGACACGGCATCATGCGTAAAAAAAATTTAGGCAAAGTTAAAACCAAGCCAATGTAGCAGTTTGCCTGGGATATTTCAGGGGGACTCCAGGGAGGTTTGCACAACTTGCGGTCATGGTGGTCACGCTTTGCTACAGCTCCAAGGTTGCAAGAAGTTTCCTACTTTTAGGCTTGATTTTAACGCATTTAAATATCATTCATAATGCAGCTAAGTATCCTTCTCATCGGTACATTGCTTTGTTTGTACCAGAAATGCCAAATTCAGCAATTGAGGGTGATATTTGTCTCTGGACTTTTGGTAACTTCAACTTCAACTTCAAGCCCGCGGCTCCTGACAGTTTTTGTTGTAGACTCAAGGGTTCCTGGAGTTCAAGCAGAGCTTCGTACTATGCAAACTCAGTGGCTACTAGACAGATACTTTAACTCTCTGGTGATGTTGAACTAAACCCTGGATGGCAAGGCATATCTATGGAAGGTGAAGATTATTTACTGAAATTTGCGATTGAAATCAACCGTGGCTCGAATAATTTCAGTGTAGCACAATTGAATGTTCGAGGTTTGAGAAATAAGATGGATGAAATCAGACTTTTATTTAAAGTGTGCCGCTTCGACATTTTAGCAATAACTGAAACCTTCTTAGACGAGAACATATCGGACAAACAATTACATGTGGACAACTATAAGATTGTTAGAAGGGACAGAAATAGGGGACAGGATGGAGGTGGCCGTTTGATTTACATTGCGAGACATAAATTATTTGTCATTCAAGGCTCAAATCTCTGGAGTCTCCCGATATTGAATTAATTTGGAACAAAATTATGCATAATTCGTCGGCGTTGATCTTAGGAAATTGCTATGGACCTCCTTCTGACTTTCAGTTCTACAGCTGATTTTATGACTGTCTGGAGAAAGTGTGGCTTAAGGAGGCTCGAAAGGGTTTTCAGCTGAGCGCGCATGCGTACCCACACAAGCAATTCGTAAGCTGCTCGCGTCAGCTCGTGATTCAAATGGGTCACAAGAAATAAGCAAATACCGCTAATTTCACTCTCCTTTCTTCTAATTCCTATAGACATGAATATAAACAGACATCTCCTATTCATGAAAACTACGAAAATTCTACACAAACGGTTTAATGGTCATTTAAATCCGTTTGTGTTGACCTTCAGCTCAACTCGCGCATGCACTCGAATGAGCGGGTGACGCATGCGTAAATGCCAATCTTGGAACCCCCTCACTTTTCCAGATTTTGCAACTTTACTCGTTTATATCTCTGCTTCCGGACGGTGAATTTATTTCATTTTTTGCATGTTAGCTTAGATTAATTTAAAACGTTTGTCTTTCAAATTATTTTAAAAAAATTCTGTAGGTGAAAAAAAAAATTTGAGGCACATTTCAAAAAAACTTATTTTTCTGAAAAACTGACCTAGAGATTTTGTTGAATTTTAAATATTTTAGAGAGTATTTCTAACATTATCTGGTAACACTAAAATTATGGGAAAATTTCACTGTCCCGTTTCTTGAAAAAAGGCAACATAAGTTGATTTTAAGGCTCAAAGAAATGCCTGATATCGTTGCCATGGTAACGTTATTTTGGAGGAAAATATAATGTGAGAAATCTATGATGGGTACTTAATACCCTGGCCAGATTTTGCCTTAATATGATTACCCTAACTGTATCTAAGGACAGAATATGTTTATTTGATTGAAAAAAGGAGAAACTATTTCGAGCCTCCTTAAGCATAGGAATGTGTTGCTCATCGGTGACTTCAATTCGGACTATTTTCGTAGTTACATAGGGGCTAAATCATACACCGGTAGGAAATTACAAGATATACTGCAGCAATTGAACTATAGCGTAATGAACGACAAAAATCAGCCAACAAGAGTTACAAGTGACACACAGACCCTGATTGACTTGGTTATTACCAGTATGCCGGAGATTATCAAGGGAACTATTAACACAACTGAGTTAGGAATCTCAGATCATAAGTTAGTCCTTGCTACAATATGGTCCAAAATAAAAAGGCCGCCTCCTAAAATAGTCAGAGCCCACACCTTTAAGAGATTTGACCAAGCAGCATTTGTGAAGGATATCGAGAATGTGCCGTGGTCAGTCTGTTCCGTGTTTGATGATCCGGACGATTGCTATTGGGCGTGGTCACTCATGTTCAATGATATCTGTCAGGTGCACGCCCCTTACAGGAAGTTAAAATTAGGAGTGCCTCGGTACCTTGGATAACATCTCAAATACGGCATTTGATGAATAAACGTTTTAAAGTGCTTAAAAAGGTACAACGTCTGGGTGATCCAAATCTGTGGGCTGAGTATCAGGTGTTATGGAATAGAGTGACCAAGGAAGTGAGGCTGTCTAAGAGCAAGTACTATTTTGGAACTGTTTAATGAAGTGAAGGATTGTAAATCCTATTGGAGACTGATAAGAAATGCGACAAACGGCAAATCAATTGCCCCGATATTAGGGATCAGAAATGCGGATGGAAAAGTTGTTACCTCTTACCTGGACAAGGCCAACATACTGAATGAGCACTTTTCAACTATTGGCAAAAAACTGGCCAACTAATTGCCGAATACCAACTTGACTCAAAGCAACATTCATATTCCCACTGTCACGCCTTGTGTTATGAACATAAATTTATCGTATGAGGATATTGTCAGCTCGATGGCTAAGTTGAAAGCCGATAAAGCCTCGGGACCGGACACTGTTGCACCAAAACTTTTAAAGTTTGCAGGTGACTCAGTTATTCCATCTTTGTTGTCTGTATTCAATACAAGCGCCACTTGCAACACTGTACCGGCTACATGGAAGGCTGCAAACATTTCAGCTCTCTATAAAAGTGACGATGAAACTGATACGCATAATTATAGGCCTATTTCACTTCTAAGTGTGCCTGGAAAATTGATGGAGTCAGTGGTGGCGTCAACTATTACCACGCATGTCACAGGACAGGGATTTGGAAACCCTCATCAGTGGGCGTACAAAAAGGGTCATTCCACCGAGCTGTTGCTAGTGAAGATAACGGATGACTGGAGACGAGCGCTCAACATGAAATATGTTGTAGGCATGATATTCGTTGACTTTCGTAAGGCATTTGATGCAATTCCCCACTCCATTTTGCTCCGAAAACTTCACAGTCTTGGTGTAGCTGGGGATTTATGGTGCTGGATAAGGGATTATCTCTCTGGAAGAACACAAGTAACAACGATTAATGGGTGTCAATCTCAGGCTATGCCAGTTACCTTTGGTGTACAACAAGGGTCGGTGCTGGGCCCCACACTGTTTTCCCTCTTCTGTAATGACCTGCCCAGTATCACTGAGGATATAGATGGCGACCCACAGCTTCACATGTACACAGATGATACCACTGTTTATGTCTCGGCTCCTACTTTTGATCTGGTGGCTTCCAAGTTAAATATATACATGGTGTCGTGAGAACTGTCTCACTCCCCATCCTACTAAGATGGAATATATGCCGCTCAGTGGACGCGACAAATTGACACCCATTAATCGTTTTTACTTGGTGTACGCCAAGCAAGGCGGTTCTTGCCATAGTGCATCAGGCTTATTATCATCTTTTACCATGTCCCATGAGCTGTCTTTTTGTAAAGTATGAATTAAAGCAGATACGATTTCAGGAGGAAAATGACTTTTAGGTTACCCAGGCCTAGGACTGATATGATCAAGAAAGCATGCTCTTTCTTATAAGTCAATTATTCGGTGGAATGCCCTGGAAAACCAAATGAGATCAATTTGCAACATTGATGCTTTTAAAAAGTCACCCAGGTGTTCTTTTAAGCCACATAAAATTAATTGTAAATACGTCGAGTTCTTATATTAGTTTTATTGTAATTAATTAGCTCTAATTTTATTAATTGTACACGACCACCTCAGCTTTGCTGAACATTTTAATCATGTTTTAAATAAATGCTGTTCAGGGGCATTACCATGTGCTTTTTTTGTTTGCTTGCGATATATGTGAGGAAAAATGTAAAAGTGAAATCGGTTTCAAGATCGGAGTTGTTTGAGTCCATCAGTCTGGAAATTGAATTACCATCGGGCCATCATATGCTAATGTGTGGTATTTATCATCCACCTAGATCTAAATACCAGGAAGACGACTTAATTGAATATATCACGGACATTGTAGATCAGTTTCTCGAGTGTCATCCGAGTGGACTAGTGCTATGTGGAGGAGACCTCAACCGGCTTGACTTGGAAAAGCTTTCGAATTTATCTGGTTTAAAAGCGCTGGTTGACTTTCCAACTCGAGGCAATTCTGTTTTGGACAATTGCTTTACTAACAATGAAGCTCTCTTTTCTAGGTGTTATCCTATTGTCGCCCAGATGAAAACAGACCATAAAGGCGTAATTTTACCAGCAGGTGTGAGACTAAAGCCCTTGAGATTTAGTTGCACAATGCGTGATTACCGAGAGCATCGCAAAATCATGTTTTATCATAAGCTCCTCGAACAAGACTGGAATCACGTTAATGATAACTTTGACCTTGATATTGCGGTGAACTCGCTTCACTTTACTTTAGAGAAATTAATGAATGAATGTTTTCCAAGCAAATCGATTCAAATGTCTTCTAGAGACCCTCCGTGGATGAGTCCCTTAGTCAAATCGCTCTTGAAGAAGAAAAAAAACAAGATCTAGAAAAGGCAGCGGTAGAGATCTAACTGAACTGACGGAGAAGATAGGACGATTAATAGCTGAAAATCGCCGAGCTATAGCGTCTGGGAAACTTGGATCGCGAGCCTGGTGGAGGAAAGTTGATCGACTGTCCATGCGTAAAGACAAGTGCAGCTCCGATCCAGATAAAGATTTCATCATTGGTTTAAATGATTATTTCGGTGATATTTGTTTTGATAGGGAATATTCTAAACCAGTTCTTGCCGAGATTGATGTGAACACCCCTGCTCCACAACTATCTACATTTCAAGTGTTCCTCGCCTTATCGCGAATAAAGCGTACTGCCACAGGACCGGATGGGATTCCTTTCTGGATTTGGAGGGATTATGCTGAGATATTTACCCCAGTGATCGAGAATTTATGGAACTTATCTCTTGCTCGGCAGATCTGGCCAAGTCGTTGGAAAGAGGCCAGCATCAATCCACTCCCAAAAGTCGAGACACCAGTTGAATATGCAGACTTTAGAGGAATCAATGTTACTCCAGTTATTGCCAGAACGTTTGAAAGAACAGTGTATAATATTTTTAACAAGAGGTACCTGGAGGAATATCTGAACAATTCTCAATTTGCGTACCGTTCAGGTGGAAGTTGTGTAAACGCTCTATTGAAAATGCAGCATACATTTCTTGCGGCATTGGATAAAAGGGACACCTTAGCGGTGAGAATGTTCACGATGGATTTCTCTAAAGCCTTTGATAACGTTAAACACAATCTCCTAGTTGAAAAGCTGAAACATAGTCCACTTGATTTATTCATTGTTAACTGGTATGCCAACTTTCTAGACGGCAGAAGACAAAGGGTGATTTTTAATAACTTGACATGCCAGTGGAAAATTGTTAACAAGGGAACAATACAGGGAAGTGTCAGTGGCCCATATCTTTTCAACATATTTTTGAATGACCTATAGATAGATGGGTACAAAGATATATCCTTGTTTAAGTATGCAGATGATTCAACCGTCTTAGTCACGATTACTAAGGATTCCCCCGATATATCTGACATTGCCTTGTCCAAGTTTATGAATTGGACTGTTGCAAATGACATGTATTGTAACACTAGTAAATGTAAGGAGATAATCATGCATAAGAGAGGCAATTCTACAGTCTACCCAATGTCTCACAATATCAAACAATATAATAACATTTCTTTATTAGGCGTTACAATTCAAGGTAATTGTAAATTTGGCTTGCATGTCAAGGCCAAGCTCCAAGAAGCCAACAAGTGTTTATTTGTTATCAGAAGCCTACGTAAAGAAGGATATACACAAGTTGAAATAGACCACCTCTTTAATTCAGTTGTGATCCCTAAGTTATTATACGGTCTTTCGGTTTATGCTGCAAGTGTTTCCGATCTTACTGTTATACAAAAGTTTCTACAGAGATGCTACAAGAGACGTTATACATCGGCCAATTACAGCATATATGAACTTTTGGAGAAAAGCGACAGACGCCTTTTTTGTAGCCTCAAACGCGATTATCATCCATTAAAAAGCTTGCTCCCAAGGTACAAAGACCATACTGTAAACCTTCGAAGGAACTCCATCGTCAGGCCCTGCATTAACACTGAACGTTTTAAAGATAGCTTTTTTAATAGATTAATTTTTAAATATAATCTTGCTGTGTAAATACCCCATATGTATTTTTAATCAATTTAGTCTTTTTTATTCATCTTAATCACTGTAATTCTTACTGTTACATCAGATATGTAATTTTATCCGATGCTTTCAATAAAGACGTTATTATCATTATTATTTTTGGCCTCTGGTTCTTCATTTGCTCTTATGCTTATTTCCTCCAAAAGGAAAGCCCTACTTCAAGTTCATTTGCTTACAGGTTTCAAGAGCACTTATTTTAACATGGCCACTGATCCAGAAAACTCAAACTCGGATCTTTCTTCCATTAGTCCTGAGCTTTCCACATCAAGTTCTTCTTCAGCAGGCTCAGCTAGTACTGTGCAAAGTTTATCTCGCGAATTATTAACTGCTTCCACTGTCAACACATTTTGCCCGCTCCTAGCTTGACTCGACCAGGACACCTCAATTTGATCAGGCTGCAGCTTTATCCTTACCGGCCACTACACCTTTGGATACATCCAGTTTTTCTTTTCCGGGCCCCTGTTTGCCAGTGGCCTCTTCTATTGCACAATTACCAGCTTCTCCAGGCACAGGTAGGCCTATTTTGGTTCCTTCTTCCATTAATATGTTCACCTTTCCAACAATGTCATCGCTCAGTTAGCCTGTGAGCTTGTTCACACCAAGTATCAAGTGCTTCATCTTGTTCCCTCAGACCATCGTCCCTGCCCTTCTTGCCATCCCTTCAGCAGCCGTTCATTGTTGGGCGCGTATTCTCACTGGTTATGTACTAGTCTTGTAAATAGATTATTGCTGGAAACTCTATCTATCTTGCCAAACTTTCTCTCAGTCAACTTGAGGGAAAGTGAGTCAGAGCCTCAGCTCCTTCTTGCCAGTAGAATTATCTTTAAGTTAATGTCTTCTGCCAAGCGTCTCAAGCATAAAATTGAAGATATCATTGCCTGGTCACAAGCCGTTTTCATCTTTTCTTTAATACTCACCACTCATTTTCCTTTGAGATGGTGCAATTTAACTCTTTACAAACTTTTGGACTTGCACATATTCTGCAAAGTCCAAGGCAATGCCTGGATGGCTTATGATGGAGCCGCCGCCCAACCCTCAGATTGGTTTGAAGCATTTGACGTTCCTTCACGGAACCATGTGCAAGTCCCTCTGCAATGGTGTGCAACCCTTGGAATGACAGTTTTTGCATGGCACCCTTTCGCATGTGCTGCCTGTAGCTGCCTGGAGAACATATTACGAAAATGGCAGAGTGGCACAAAGACAAAAAGTTAGGATTTATATCGTTTGAATAATGCTTAAATGTGAATGAAAGAGTGTGACAACTGGCGACAAGGATAAAATCAATCGTCAATAGATTCCTCGAAAACATAAATACTGGAAAATGCCAGTAAACATCAAATTTGGAAACATAAGCCTGTTTAACTTCAAAGGCAACCCAACTACATGTAGCGTTGGTCCTACATGTAAATGGCGACCCTGGAAACATTCCTTCGAAGGCGTTACAAAGGATTCTTAGAGGATAGCATTGCTCGTTCACTGTGCTGGGCAAGACGTCCAGGATATTTTCGACACCCTGACCAACCCAGGACCAGTTCCAGAAAGAGATTGCAAGTATACGAAAGCCATGAGGTATATATCTAGATGTTCCATTTTTTATTGATCAGGTCAACATTCCTTTTCAGCGACACCAGTTTCCACAAGCAAAACCAGAAGAATCCGAGACAGTGGATCAAGTCTTGCTTATAGATTATTTCAGCTGTCGGAGAACTGCGAATTTGGAGACGGCAAGGAAGAACAAATCTGTGATCAGTTAATAGATAAATGTAGGTCACACTATCTTCGCAAGAAAGTGCTCAAAGCAGGTGGAACACTTACACTTCAAAAGGGGCGAGAAATTGCCAGGTCAATGGAAGCAGCCAGATAAAATTATTTAGACAGGTCGATCAAGAATGATTCCAAAAGTGAAAGTGCTTGTGAGTTGGATGACAAGCAACTGGTTTCCGACAAAAGAAAACAGGGAATTGCTACTGATGCGGGTTGGAAGGGCGGAATTCAAGCAAAGCCAGATCAGCGACATGCCAAAAATGTACAAAAACTGGACACCTCACCTCCAGTTTTGCAGCACAAAAGTTGCAGACACGATCAAGAGAGAAAACGTTCGCCATGTCACAAAAGATGACGACTTTGCATTTACAATTCAGCCAGGTTCCAGAGACATGCCAAAAGTAGACATTGAGTCGGGGTCCACCTGCAATGTTGTTGATAGGGAGACTTGAAAGGAACTCAAAAAGAAGAAAATAAGCCGCAAGTCATGGAAATCAAGAAGGAAATTGTACTCTTATTGCTCAGAGGATCCAATCAACACTGCTGGTGAGTTTGAAGCTGAAATTTATTATAAAGATAGACACTGTTCTGTTGTTGCCGAAGAAAAGGCAAGGGCAATACTCAGTCAGCAGACCTCTGGGGTGTTTGACACACTGAAAATTGAGATAAGCTCTGTCAGTGAGAACTTGCTGGGGGAATTTGAGGGAATTTTCAATGGAGTTTGTAAACTCAAAGACTTTCAAGCCAACCTCCTTAGTGGTGAATCAGTCCAGCGTATTGCCCAAAAGTTAAGACCCTCACCTTTTGGACTGAGAGAGAAGGTTGAGAAGAAACTTGAACAACTCGTAACCCATGACGTTGTTGAGCCAGTCAAGGGGCCAACCCCCTGTATAAGCCCTGTTGAAATAGTCCCTAAACCTTCTGGGAATATTAGGCTTTGCGTAGACATGAGGAGAGTGTAACCAGGCCGTTGTGAGGGAGTGGAACCACAGTAGATGATTATCTTTTATCAACTCAATGGGAATGCAGTATTCAGCAAACTAGATTTGAGATAAGGCTTTCATCAAATTGAGTTAGAAGAAGTCCATAATATCACTACATTCATCACCCACAAGGGGTTGTTTACATGTAGGTACAAATGCGTGACGTTTGGTATTAGTTCTGCACCAGAGCTATACCATTACACTATCCAGCAAGCATTAGAAGGATTTGAGGGTCCTTACAGCATCCATGACTCGTATCATTATCCATGGTCGTACTGCTGAGGAGCATGATGTCAGGTTAAGGAAAATCTTTGAGTAATGAGTGTATTCAGGAAAAGGGACTGACCTTGAATAGAAACCCGTACGAAACGTACAACCTTAACGCAGCGCTGCTCTAGGGACTGACCAGCATTGCCCTTATAATTATATGCAGAAAGGTTGCATGATGGCTGCGTCAATAGCACTGCGGGTGTTTCGAAAAAATGACTGCACATAAGACATTTCAAAGACATCTCAAAGTTACTTAAGCGCTGCAGCAGGACCGTGCACATGATGCACTTGAAACAAACAACCTTTTAGCAGCGCTGCTTTTGCGACTTAACAACGCTGCTCGAGGAGACTGTTTGCTAAACACTGCAGGACTTCTGAATGGTGGCTGCATCGGTGATGCATTAGCGACCCTTTCGTTGTAGATGTGTTGCAAGAGAGCTGCTTTAATAGCTTTGCATTGCTTTAACGCTGCAGGTAGGATGTCGCGTGATGCGAGAGGTTTTTCCATCTTGGTTTAAGAAAAGGTACCTTGACAAGCCTTTTAATTTAATGGCCACCTACAACAAGCCGATCAATCGAAAAATGGGTACATCCAAAAGTATCAAGTATATATTTATTTTGCATAGCAGAGGAGTTACAGGCAAGCTATATAATGAGCTGTATAATGTACAAAAATAATCTACCCAGAGAGCTTCTTCACTGCTGCATTGTACATTAACGGGGTCATTAACTGATCATGATGCGAGCAGGATTCTTTAAGGCCGTCACAAAAGGTGATATTGTTCACACAGCTATCTGATTTAATACATTGCAGTTCTCTGATCATTTAATGTGTCTCTATAGGTAGCCCAAGCTCGATATATGAGTATCCGTACAGTACTATATTATGCGAGAGTAGAAATATAAGGATTTGTATGGGTAAAACGGTTTTCCTCAAAGTTCTGAAAATTATTG
>OX421448.1:43342813-43352813 GCA_949126865.1 Montipora capitata | reverse complement strand
TATGCAATAGATGGCGAATTTTGCAGGCCACCTGCTCTTATTAAAAAACCCTGAGGACAAGATTATGAAAGTTACAATTCACCACATTGCAGGCCTACTATCAATGGCTGATATTCTTGTTGAGAAAAACCTTAGTTGGTTATTTTAAGGACACATGCACAAGATGGACAATATAAACAGACTACCAAGGCAGGTGTTGCACTTTCAACTCTCTATAGGAAAGTCATCAAAGTTGTCATGTCACCAAGAGGAATATGAAATGGGCAGATCTTCATCTCAACCAATGGCAGGAGAGTGCCTATGACAGACCTACTTGCAGGAAACTTCTCAAACCCATGCCAAAATCCCTGAACAGACGTAGTCAATTCTTATCGACTAACTGCAGATGATTCAGATTACGTACATTGTGTATTAATCCAGAACTTAATTACATTCATAACGTACAGATTTTCCGTCACTTGATAAATTCCCACATAAATTTAAAAGGTACTGGTATGTTTTACTTAGGCCGAAAAAGAATGCTTCATAGACTAATTAGCTAGAGTTTAACACGAGGAACATCATAGAAAGGGGTTTTCACCTTCAGTGACTGCTCGATGCCATTTACAGAATGTGGAACATTTAGCAAATACCTTTTCTCCAACACGTGTGATAAGTGATTCAAGACGGTCCTCAATGTCCACAACTTCAGTAGTCCTTCTCCGCTTCCGCGCCCTTCCATCTAGAAAAATTGAACATGATTTGAAATCCGCTAAAGAGTCGTTTCGATATTAAACAAAGGCAGCTTGCTGTCACACAATTTAAGCTTGTTTATTCTTAACCTCATACATGTAAGAAAAGGAACGAATTAACGAACCGGCATCTTCGTTGTACGCTTTTCTTTTTTCTCTTGACATTTCTTTATCAAACGTCACAGAACTTTACTTGTTTTGTTCAATGAATCGGCGAGAAAAGTTGAAAACAAGGAAACGAGTAAGTAAGCGAACGATAGGAAGTCAAGTCACCTGGTTACTGAGGCCCTCAAAGCCTTAGAAACCAAGCCTTTCCACTCCAAGATGGCGGTGTTTTATGGTAGGCAGAAAGTGATCCTTTCTTACTTGTATGTGGTTGTTTTCTGGACGAATCCTTTTTAATCTTTCCTCTAGGAGCCGCAAGAAGTCATTATAGATTGCTTTCAAAGGAGCTTTGGCATGGCAGAGTTCAGTGCCACCGCTCCCTGGTCTTGTGTGTTTTTCAAAGACTCAGCCTTTATACTTGTAGCAAGAAAGGACTCCATCCAATTCAGACAAAAAGGTGGTCTTAGATATGCCAAAATGGCGCTTACGTAATTTTCATAAATCGACGTGTCAGCTATCAAAGGTTTGAAGTCAAACCATGTCAAGCCAATACGCACTATCCCGTCCCTCTCAGCTTCCGTGATGTGTTTGGAGAAAAATTTGATCACTGATCGTGATCAGGAATTGTGAAGTGTGGTGGGTTACGTTTTGGACATAAATGTATCTTTTCAGGGATATAACATGATTCTGGAGCTTGAATTTCAGAATACGCGGCCACCATCTATGTAGTCTTCAATGGTTTGAGGAACGAGACTTCTCTATAAATTATATTCATATGCAAATTGACTGGGTACTCTAAAGTTTAGCTGTGATTCAGCTAATATATCAATTAATATATCTGATCAGTTAGTTATCATTGCGTAACTATGTGCCAACAGTGAACCTAAAGCGACCATTGCTCTTTATCACTTGAGTCCTGGCTATGGTGTAATTTCATCAAAATGTCATAAGTGTGTTTTTGAGACCTGCTTTTAATTATTATTTGCTTAATTAACTGCAGAATATACCAAAGTGAATTTATGATGATTAAAGTCTCATTTACACTAGCAATTTTCTTGACAAGTTTTCCTTGACAAATCTTCCTTAGCAGTGTGAATGGAAAAATATTATGACAAGTTTTTCCTTGTCCTTGTCCTAGCATGCTAGTTTTTGAACAAGGACACTTGTCAAGGAAAAACTTGTCAAGGATGATATTTGCTAGTGTAAATTACTTGACAAGTGCACTTTTCAAGGAAAGCTTGTCATATTTTCCATTTACACTATCAAGGAAAACTTGTCAAGGAAAAACTTTTCAAGGAAAACTTGCGTGTGTGTACAGTCGGCAAGTTTTATTTGACAAGTGGACTTGTCAAGGAAAACTTGCTAGTGTACCAAATTGGACAACATATCCTGTTACCAATTAATCATAACCTTTACAATTTCCGAGAAAACAATTGCATTCCTTTTTCACCGTCTAATGTTATAAATTCATACATTTTGGAAAATCCCCAGTTTGGTAGGGTAGGTGGTTAATGCTTTGGTTATTGTGATAAATTCTGTGATTGGTGGATTAAACTGAGTGTACTTAATATTGCAGGTGTCCAATTACAGTTTAAAGCAGTTAAGGCACCAATCAAATTTGACAAAATTGTAATGGTTATGATAATAGCAATAATAATAACAATCACTTTATTTAAGTCTGAAGGTTATTTAACTGAGCACAAGTGCTCTAGTAATTGGGGAAACTACAAATTAATGGAAATCAGAACAAATCAAATCAAATGTTGGTTTTTGAGGAGAGGGGAAAAACCTCTCGGAGCAGAGTAGAGAATCGACAAAATCAAGTTCTAGTTCAAGTTTATTGTTTTGCCTCAGTGCAGAGCATACTATTAAAAGTATTTTAAAAAGTAATGGCGAGGAGGCCCAAAGGATTGGAAACCACTGGGCTTATACAACGTAAGAGATACATGTAGGCTCCCTCAATTAATTAATATACGAAGTATGAACCCATTCACACCACACAGGGCTCGAGACTAACTTTTTAGCTCACTAGCCTAATGGCTAGTATCAGGTCTGATTCTCTAGCCAAATCTAAATTTGCACTAGCCGAGTCTCGTCATGCGCAATTTCGTTCATTTGTAAAACCTATCACGAAAAAAAAATCCACATTTCCTAACACAACTTGCGCTTTTAGTAAATATTCTCATATTCTCATATCCATCCTCGCAACAGTGGTACAAATATGCTGAAGTGTACTGCTTCCCATATTTTTTCTCACGAGGGCATAGTTTTCGTGGCCTTGAGGCCAATTCTGACAGAACCGTTGACAAAACGCGGAATAAAGTAAATTAAGAAATAAACCGTACATAGAACTAAACTGCTCGTTTGGAAGTCTGTGGAAAGGCTGTTCTTTTGATTAGAGCTATTTGCAATTGAAAAACCTATCACGAAAAAAAATCCACATTTCCTAACACAACTCGCACTTTTAGTAAATATTCTCATATTCTCATATCCATCCTCGCAACAGTGGCACAAATATGCTGGATTGTACTGCTTCCCTCATTTTTTCTCATGAGGGCATAGTTTTCGTGGCCTTGAGGCCAATTCTGACAGAACCATTGACAAAACGCGGAATAAAGTAAATTAAGAAATAAACCGTACATAGAACTAAACTGCTCGTTTTGAAGTCTGTGGAAAGGCTGTTCTTTTGATTAGAGCTATTTGCAATTGAAATTTTAACCTGAAAGTGCCATTCTATACATGAATCACAAAAGCAGCGGAATCTGGAAGATAATATCTTAAATTAGATACATAAAGGAAATTCGAAAGGACAGACTTGCCCTCATATAAGATTTTTTTAAAAAATAGTTTCAAACAGCAATCCGAGCGTTTATGCTTGAATGGTTTTCGGCGGCCACAGTGCTTGCAAGAAAGTTTTCTCTCTTTTTATGTGAGATTCACCATTCAAAGTAAATGAGATAAGTTGCTCCATATTATCTCTTCTTTTTTTTTTAATTTGAAGTAAATTATATTTGGATTCAATTTCTAAACAAGTATGTGACCTCTTTCCACATACACGGTATTCCGCATCTGATCATAGATGCGCACTAGCAATGAATATGAATAAACGTAACAACGTTGCAAACAGTTTGCATTGGCTCGATCGCAAACACTGTCACTTTTTGCTTTTGTGTTTGTGATCCTGTTTTCCATATGCGTGATTGCCTTACGTAACTTGATCTCGTGACATCGTAAGAAAAGGGCACAAAAATAAAACGAGAATTAGCTTTTGCGTCGTGTTCAACTTCTTGTTATGTTGGAATTGTTGCGAAGAAGAAGGCAGAGAGGAAGTGTCAAGAGACGCCACCGATTCTGGGTCCAATACATTTTCGAGGAGCAGCAACAGCTGCAGCATAGCCAGTATCAAATTATACTATAGGAATCTTTGTGATCAAGAACTTTGCTACAGGTATATTTGGCAGGGTATTCCCTTAACATATTCATTAAATTCACACTGTTTTGAGGAGTATCCTCATTGCCACAATCGTACTCGGACGCCATTTTCATTACTTCTACTTGCCTCTAATTCGTCAAACCATATCATGTGCACAAAAATATCGTCAATTGATCACAAACAATCAGAAACAGTTTACAATTGTGTTTCCTTATCGTTGTTTCCTCGCTTTTGCATTGCTACTCGTCGCCAACAAGACGTAACAATAGAAAATTTCCTATCTCTTGCGTCTTGTTTGCGATCATCAGCGATTGGTCGGGGATGAACGTAAAAGGTGTTTCCATTTCCGCAAACTGTTTGTGATGAAGCTCTTGGAAGGTGCTTGCGATTGTTTGCGACGGAGTTACACCGATATGAAAACATGCATATGGAAACAGCAGCCGACAAGTTCCGCATGATTCATACATGATTAATCGTTGGTAACGTGGCGTGGGGAAAGTGTAATCCGTGTTAGTTTCCTCTTCATTTTTTTTTCAACTTATCATTTTTTAAGGTTGTAAATTCCATAGAATCCGCTCACAGTTGCTGTTGTTAGTTTCTATTCTCTCCTTTTGCCTTATCCATAACAAATATTTTTCATTTTTGTTTTCGTCCAGAACTCCACTGCTTCACAATATTTACCAGCCCCAATGGCTAGTGGAAGCTCAAAATCTACTAGCCAAAACTGAAATTTCACTAGCCTGTGGCTAGTTGGCTACCGTTAGCGTTAATCCCTGCCACAATCGCCCCAGGATGCCCCCCATTGACAACTAAAATTGTCTGGCATTAGACAGAGTAAAACCTAATGAACCTATGATCCTTGCAGTTGTGAACGCAATTTTAGCAATTGCGTAGAGAAGCCTGAAAAATTCAGGGCTTCAATGGAGCTTGAACCCGTGACCTTGTGATGCCGCTCTAACGAGCTGAGCTATGAAGCCACCAATGTTAGGAGATGGTCCTTTGTGGGTTCATAATTATGTTCCTGTGACGAGTGAATCAATGAACAAAATGATAATTTTATATGAAATGAATCCTAAGTTGAACTGCAAAGAGAAGCCTGAATTTTCAGGCTTCTGTGCACAATTGCTAAAATTGTGTTCATAACAGCGAGGATCATAGATTCACTTGATTTTCTATCCACAGTTCAATACATGATTCATTTCACATATCATTTCGTCCATTGATTCATTCATCATGGGAACATATGAACCCACAAAAGACCAGTGAAGGGGCAGGAGCTTCTGTAGCAGACTGTCTTTCTGAGTTTGAGGCCTCAAAACTAAAGGCAAATATTAAATACCAGAAAACTAAACCTTTGTTCAAATAATTCAATCTATTAGCTTTAATATGATATGTAGTTTGACCCTATACAGAAAATAGCAGCACAACAATTTTATTTTTCTAGGGACACCTCATTTTCCTTTAAAAAGACCTTAAAGGACTTGACAGGGGTGTCCAAAGCCCTTTGCAAAAAAAAACACTTCTCAAAAATAAAAACTGCTAATTAAGAATAGTAATAATAATATTATTATTGTTATTATTATTTTTCATCTTTGTGAACTGGATGATCTTTTTTTGGTTAGCTTCGTAAGGAAGCGAGTCAAAGCCCATGACCAAAGGTCCCTTAGAGTTTTCTCCTTGCTCTACAGCTCTAATACTTTTCTCAAAATCCTTGCTGTTCCTAGAAACATAGTTTTCTGGAGTAATGAAACACCAATTTTGACATCCAACTTTCCCAATGATTCTACAACAATAATTGGTACCACCTGCACAGTTCTCATGCCACATTCTTGCAATTTCTCTTTTAAGGTCCTATTATTATTATTATTATTATTATTATTATTATTATTATTATTATTATTATTATTATTATTATTATTATTATTATTATAGTAAAATTGAGTATTCTCTGTATACAATACATGTAGATACTTTTTTTCATGAGCAGCTGTGAGTTTCAACAAAGGAAAAACTTGTACCTTTTGTCAGTGCAAACTAAAGGATGTTCTTAATGTTGTTTTACACATAACCAGTATTTTGAAACTCATGTTTTCAACAAGGGATATTTAGATCCAGGGTATTGAAACTGATAACTAAAACTGGTTATTACTTAATAATAATTATTGTGTTAGAATAACACATGGAATTTTCTGTGCATTTCAGACTGATGGGATCATATTTGGATGTAAAAAAGCATTTCAAGAGATCTGCTGCTCAGGCTGCAAAGTACAAGAATCTTCCTATAATTCACATTAATGCAACATTTAACAACACTGTCATTACATTATCAGACCCAACAGGTTTGTTGACCTTATCTTTAATTACATTATTTCCTTATCTTTAAAGTTAAAATTTAAGATGATTATTATAATGCTCTTTGCTGAATTGTTTTAAATATTTCATGTTACAGGAAAAACATTAGGATGGGTATCAGCTGTAAGTATTTAAAATATAAAGTACTTTAATATTGGCTGTAGGGTTAGTGAAAATAAAAGGTTTTTGAATTATCCACATTTTGGTGTTTCTGGTTACTGCTTAATTAAATCATTTTCTTTCCTTTCTTCTATAGAAAAATTCATTGCCTAACTGACTAAATTTCATGCAAAAAACCGATATCGCATGAATCACGAAGCAATGAGTGCAATGTTGGTTGTTCAAGTGAAATTTACTGTGGAATTCGCCAGTTAGGCAATGAATTTTTCTTGAATCCCATGAGTTTTAAAAGAAAACAAGCAAACCCTCAGGAAGCGAACAGAAAAGGAAACAGCCATTTCAGAGTCAACTGTCAAAAGCTGCAAAAGCCAGTGAATAGGAATCACGCTAAAATTAATGACACACATATCAGCTCGTGATGTGACACATCTTTAGGAAACTTTGTCACTTCAAGGTCAAAAAAGTTTCGTTGATGTAGTGTCACTACTTTGGTCCACTTTATCTCTGAAAACGAGATCATTTACATTTTGATGTATTTCATTGAAAATGCCAGCTTTGCTTGGAACAAGAATCGGCAAAATATGGCAACTGAGAAATGACAAACTGGTCAGACAAACTTCAAACAAGAGCCGCTCCAACAGCTGACCTCAATGAGCTCTAAATTTGAGCCTGCTATATGGTTCACATGATACTGGTCACATAAGCCGATATAAAAAATACCATAATACTCTTTGTTTGTCCCTCCAAAATTTTGCATAAGCTTTGTTTCCAGTTTCTCTTGGGGCTGTTGTAAGTCCCAAGAGAAAATAAAAACAATGCTTATGCAAAATTTTGGAGGGACAAACAAAGAGTATTATGGTGTTTTTGATATCGGCTAATTGGCATCCATGGAGGGGTGGACGTACAGACAGACGGTCAATGATGTGATAGCTAAAACCAAAATTTCTCGCATCGATGGGTTACCATGGGTGCTTTCCATTAAGGCAAAATTTCCAGAAATTTCAGGCTGAAGTCAAATGGAAAGGTCCCTTTCAGTTCGGTCCGACCAGGATATTTGGGACCACCTCTGGAGGACCACAGAGGTGGTCCTCTTTGACCTGTCGGTCCGCTCCAACTGAAAAGTGCCGTTCCATTTGCAAAAATTCTCGTTTCCAGTCCCATTTCACTGTGATGTAGCTGAAATTTCGGTTGAAACGTAAATGGAACGCTTCGGCCCGGTTGGAAATTGACTTTGATAAAAGATGTTGTTTCATTTTTACTTGGTTAGTTCCACTGGTCGTCTCCAACCTGATGGTCAGGCATAATGGAAACCACTCCACGTTTTCTTAACTATGGTGCTCCGCTAATATAACGTTTATACTAATTTACCCATAGTTGGCATTTTCTTTCTTATCATTAATTAATATTGCCAGGGTACAGAGGGCTTCAAAAATGCACGACGAGGAAGCAGTACAGCAGGTAGACAGGCTGGTATAGCAGCAGCTCATGTACGTTCCCATTGTATGGCTGTTTTGAATAAATGATAATAATGACTCTGCCTTTTTGCCGAGCTTACCATTACTGTACTTCTACAATGAACTGCCACTTGTTTGTATTGTTTTTGTTTTTCCTATCGAAGTCTCTCACTAACCTTCAGTTATAATTAAATGACGTTGTACCTTGTGCCTCTTAAAGGGGCTAGGTCACGCTATTTTAGGTAATTTTGTTTAATTTTGTTAATTATGAGCTCTAAACGTCATATTGGCAGAGCAAGAGTCTTTCATTTGCAAAATCACGGCCACATAACAACTGAGAATGATTTTCAAGCTTTTTAAATGACATTTTGATATGGACTGATATAAATTTGAAAAAAGGTGGGCCGAGTTTTTCAAATTTACCCAAACTCAATCCATTTCAATCCTCTCCAGTTTTGTCCATCCATGTCCCTTCTTGGCTTCCCTGTGTTTTCTTAGAGTTCTTCTATAGTTTTGAACAGTTATTTTGATATTTTAGTTAATTCTATGACCATTTGATCAGTGCTGAAAATGCCTAAAATAGCGTGACCTAGCCCCTTTAAGGTGATTCCCTAGTATTGCACAGCGCATCCTGTTCTGCGCATAACACAGCGTAGGCCACGTTCGTATTAAGGCATGGCTAAGAGGCTTTATGGTCAAATTTCACGGCTCAGTTCTGTTTTCTTTGTCTCACAAGTCTCAACGGATATTTCTAAACTAAACAATGTTTGAATTTAACCATAAAGACTCGTAGCCATGTGTGAATATTGATATATCGAACGTGGCCAAAAACATTTCAAAATGGCGACCTTTCGTGCCGGAAACCTCGCTAGAAAGAATAATGGCCGATTTCAGAGCACAGCTGTAAAGAGAAAAACAAGAAACCTTTTAGACTCTCGCAAAACAAAAAGTCGAGTCATAGCTTTGATGATGCTAAAGAACATTTCAGTCCAACAATGAAAGTGAAACCTTGCTATCGGGGAGGTGTGTTGTCGAGTGGTCGAGCTTGGTTTGCTTTCTGTTTCCTCCTAAACGAGGTTGGTGACCTATCTTTTTTTTGGCATAATTTTATTCTCTTACTCATCCACTTTGTGCTGTAAAAAAATTTTAAAAAATTTACGTCAGAAAAAAAAGTTACGGAAAAAAAAGGATTCGTACATGTAGCCATCACTCATGGACTCAAAATTGTCTCCTCAAGATCACGCACCCGAGGAATATTTGTAGTCAGTGCCTTTTCAAGAGGTGTGCCTGTGCCATAGAACAAACATTAAATTATTCCTTTTGAGCATTTTGTTATTTCAAGAATTACGTCAAAGCTGTGCTTCCTGTTCCTGCAAAACGTACCCTGAACCGATAGAACAAACTTGTCCTTGATAGATGAAGTCGCAATGATTAAATGAGTAACTTGAGCAAGTTATATCTGGCAAACGAGCTTGGTGACCTATTTATTTCATTGCACATTTCAAGTCACCATAATGTAGGGAACAATCGAGAAAAATTTAAAGAAAATCTTACGACAACTTCTATTACTAAGGAATCACCTTAAAAATGGTTATCTTTGCCTTGGATGCTAATCTATAAATGTATAGTTTAATTTAATTATCACATTCAGTATTAATATATATCATTATTAAATTCTCAACCTCGGATAATGCATTTTGCGTGCTCTGATTGGTTCACTCAATCCCGGTTATCACCTCATATACCTTGGTTTGACCTTGTATGGTAAATGATTGCGTTAAGCGTTGCTAAACTAAAAATGTTTT
>OX421448.1:43330313-43335313 GCA_949126865.1 Montipora capitata | reverse complement strand
GAGACAGGAATTTTTTTCTCTCTGATAAATGATTAATAGGTAGCCAAGTTTTTAACCTCAGAAACATCTGTTTTGTCATTATAGTGTAAAATGAAGTTTATTTGGGAATGCAACAATATTTCTTTAACTCCCTGGTTAATCCAAATTATTGCTACGACTTACTAGTGCGAAGATTGTTTATATTAAACTCATGCTTTTTGCGAATTTGGAGTGTCATGAAATTACATCATTTGCGTGACATAGTCCTTTATCACGAAGATTTTTCAACAATATGTCGCTTTACTTTAACCCAAAAACATTCCGATAGCAAAAAACTTTATATTTATTAACCATTTCTTTTTCTTCTGTGCTTGTCAGCATTGTGATTTTCAATTACAATGGCCGCTCGATCTCGTGATTGTGTAAATAGTTCACCCTGAAGTCAAAATAGATACGTTTTTTAGAAACCCGACAAAGAAGGCTTCCTGACCCGACAGATGAAATGTAAACATTCAGTTAATTATTACAACAAAATTAAACAACCAAAGACGGAAGTTTCTTGGCTAAAAAGTACGTTGTTTTACCCTGAAAACGACAAACGATTAACATTCTTTCACGTAGTTAATTCAGTTGACAGAACATCATGACCTTTCCCTTGATTCATAAAATTCAGAGACTGCAGAAATTTTCGTGTTTTTACGATCGATTGTCATTAATCTTTCGATGAGAATTCGATTCAGCCTGATATAAAAACTATGTTATTTTTTTCTTCGTCTGTCTTTTACTGTTAACTTCCGGCTTTCATGGTACTTTTTGGTGTAAACGTAAAGCCAAAAAATGTTTTGACCTGGCATCAGATTAGACTGAAAAGAAGAGGAATTATGAAGCGGAAAGAACGTCTTCAGTCCTTCCTTAGTGTGTGCAATAAACGTTTGCTTAGTGCATCTGCAAGACATGCATGACATGCAGGAAAACGTTCGTCAGAGCAATTTGCAGTTAGTTTTCTTGCAGACTATTTAAAGAAGAAACGATTGAATTTTACTCAAGAGCGTGTTTTGTTATCTCTAAACTGAACTTATTACCAACTAAAAGAACTCAAAATATGGGACAGGACATTACAAAATAATTAAACGTGTGAACGTGTGAGCCAAAGGGCCTCTGCTGGCACGACACCTTGGTGACCCCTCAAATGGTCTCAATAACCCCTCACTCGAAAAAAATAACTGGAACGCTGCAGTTTAATACCACCCAATTCAGTGCCTTCTGTTTTTGTGTAACACGTACCACAGGCATCCCAGTGCACGCTTCATGGAGCGTCTAGTTTTCCTGGTTCCCAGTATTTCTCCTTTCTGACGCGCCAAGGAGATTGATGTACATGTATTCCTCCTTCATAAAGCACGACGATCGAGTGAAAAAACAATGATGTATCTTAAAGCGCGATCAATCTCTTTTCGATTTTTCAGACAGGAAGTAAAGCGAGAGATAAGGATCGCTGAAAAGGAATATGTCCGCTCTGAACTTTTGAAGTCTAATGGGAATACAAACTCCATATGGAAAATTACAAACCATTGCCTTCCTAACAGAGAGCCACCGCTGACCACTGTAGAAGATCCTGTATTCCAAACGAACAGATTTAACGACTTTTACGTCTCTGTAGGGGAGACTGCAGCTGCTAAAGCCCAGGCTTTACGTGATCAATATGGCTTCACGACAGAGTCTGTCGAGCAAGCAGAGCCAATCACTGAGGATCTCCAAAATGTGAATAAATTTGAGTTTCATGCTGTGACGGAAAAAGACATTGAAAAGATTGTCAAGCATATACCATCAAACAAAGCGCCCGGGCACGACAGAGTATCTGCCAGAGTGCTAAAGGACAGTCTACCGGCCACTCTACCTGTCATTATTAATCTCATTAATTCTTCGTTTGCATCGAATTGCTTTGCGCAGGAGTGGAAGTCAGCAGAAGTCATCCCAAATCTTAAGTCCGGTGATCCCGATGAGCCCGAAAACACCCGGCCTATATCCCTTTTACCTATAATGTCAAAGGTATGTGAGAGGGCTGCTCATTCGCATTTTATGGACTTTTTGGATAAAAACAGCAAGATATCTGGCTTACAGAGTGGAAATAGAAAGTTACATTCCACCGAAACCGCCTTAATGCATTACACCGACCAACTCCTCAAGAATATGGATGAAAAACGTTTATCGCTTGTTGTGCTGCTCGACATGTCCAAAGCTTTCGACAGCATCCGGTATGACAAAATTTTATCGAAGCTACAATCACTGGGTGTGTCTGATTCCGCTTTAGCCTGGTTTAAGAGTTACGTTTCATCACGCAAGCAGGTGGTCAGGATAGGCAGTGCCCTAACTGATCCCCTCCCCCTGACAACCCCTGACAACCCCGTATAGAGGAGTCGTAATAAAGTCTATGTCTATGTCTATGTCTATGTCAATCTCCTTGTTGATATGTATTTCTCGTTCTTAAAGCGCGATGATCGAGTCATTTTACAGTTCGGTCAACTACACTCCCGTTTCAGTGATTTAGCTTCCAATTTACGGTTCCGTTAACTACACTTTTTACGAGATCGTGTGAAAAATATACGCCAAAATAAAACTGAATTACTGTGCATTATACCTCGTTCTTTAAACGTGGCGTCAACAAAATTGCCTCGTTCTAGCTTTCATTTTACGATTCGGTTAACTACTTTTTTCTCGAAATAGCACTCGATTCCTCATTAAGCCTAAGCACTCGTTGCAGTGATAAGACCTAAGCGCTCTTTTCAGTGATTAGGCCTAAGCACTCTTTTAAGATTTTAGATTTCAATTTACGTTTCATTTAACTACACTTTTGCGAAATCGTATGAAGAAGAAAGCAGTCGTTTATTGATTAAGCCTAAGCGCTCGTTTCAGTGATTAGGCCTAAGCACCGTTGTAAAATTTTAGCTCAGTTTTATTTTACGGTTCGGTTAACTACACTTTTCACGAGATCGTGTGAAGAAGAAAGCACTGCAGTTACTCCGGGTCTTACCCACTGCTGCAAGCAAAAGACGCCAGTTGGCGGGTCGACTATTTCTTCAAGCCAACCCCAGTCGTTCCAACCTGGTGTTGGCAGCCCCGGTTTATTGCCTCGTCGGCCTAACTTAGGGACCTGATTCGCCTGTGGAAAGTCCGGCCATTGGCGCGCCTGCTGCCCAGCGATGGCCAAGCAGTCTTCTTCGTCTCCAAAGTCAGCAAAGTGACTAGATGAACAGGACATATCGGCACATGTAGTTCCTTCTTGTTTTGATTCTAGTTATTTTGTCTTAGAAGCGTTGTAGGGTAACCAGCTTGATTTCGATCACGTTCCTGCATGCTTCGTGCGATGCTTTTGCGTTTGTCATGATCTCGTTTAAAGATCCACAGTGTTCTGTTGTCATTGATACTCCCGGGAGTTCAGCCCTCAGTTCGGGGAAGACTCAGAAAGTGCATTGATTTTTGGCGTTCCTTAGAAGTTTCCCAGTTTATCTTGAATGTAATTTGTGAGGGCTACAAAATCCAGTTTTTTCTGCTTCCCACACCTTTTTCCAAAGCGAAAAATGCCTCTGCACGAGCGAACAGTGATTTTGTGTTCCAGGCTGTTAATGATCTACTTCAATCTGACCTCAACGAAGAAATTTTTTTCCACGCCGTGCATCATTAATACGCTTTCTGTTTCCACTCGCAGTTCGGGGAAACAAAGGTTGATCTTGGATCTTAGACATATTAATGCTTTCATTTACAAGCAGAAGTTCAAGTGTGAAGTTCTGTCTGTGGCCACGCAGATATTTGATAAGGGATTTTATTTATTCAAATTCGATCTCAAATCGAGCCACAAAAAATGTTATCATGTGATCAGAATTTTTTAACCGCAGACTGAAATTAACGGTCCGTGAAGTTGGCTGAAAAAAAAAGCCCTTGTCCACGGACGTCTAAGATCGATAGTAATGTCCATTAAACATGCACTTATCACATTATTTTGCTCACCAAGGTCGTGTAGGGTCTTCTGGTACTGGAAATGGCGGGTAATGACTACTCAATCCTCCAGGGAACAATATTGCATCATTGATGGGTCTTCCGTCCTTGCAAATTGGATCACGAATGCACCGCTCTTTGAAGTAGGCGTTAAAAACAAGCACAAAATGACTCGGAAGGTTTTGTACCATGTGCTGGTTCTGTAAGTCCCAGGCGTTTTCAAAGTAATGATATTGACTTGGCTCATTTTTCTAGAGTTTAGCCTTGGCTGATTTGGTTCCCCTCAAATGCACTACTATATAAATTTGCCTCTTTTTTTCATCTCTGTTGCACGCTCATCTGCGGCACCTCTGTACATTTTTATTACCGATGTACCAAAGGGCACATCATCGCCATGTCATTGACTCTATCCGGTATACCTGCGGTGCGGCTTCTTTATTTTTTGTTGTGATTTTACCTCGGGCGCTTTTGCTGTTTCCGTTTCTGCAGATTCACACAATGTGGAAGGCATGAAGAGGTTCGCTTCACTGTTTCTTGTTGTACCTACAGTTAATTCCCTTTTTTCTTTTAGGTGCCATTCAGTCCACCGAAATTGTACTTGTAAATGTCCTGGACCCTCATTGGGGCCCCCGTCACCTCGAACGCAATCATTGTTCTTTCCTTCAAAACAAACATCCATTTCTGCCTTGTCTTTCAAACTATAAGGGTCAGCAAGGTGTTGTGTTGCCGTTTTTTCATGTAGAACACTATGTGCTTTCACAATTACAACAGATCACTTGACCAGGGGTTTCTGTCTTCGTAAACAGGTAAGACGATGGTTCAATTTGACCACCATGCTTGTTTACATAGTCAGAATTTGAAGTCACTTCCCTTCCAAGCAGACAGCCTTAGAAAATCGAATGCCAGTGCTTGCTCCCAGCTCTCCTCTTGCCCCACGTAGGGACGGGACTTAAAGTCAAAATCAGTCAAATGCACCACCCCCAGGGCACAGATTGTTGTCCAAAAGCGCTTCAATGCCCCTATAATCCCCC
>OX421448.1:43280313-43317813 GCA_949126865.1 Montipora capitata | reverse complement strand
TGTTGTTCACTTCTGTTTTGTGTCGATTCATAAGCCATTTTAAGGCCTTTTTGTCGATATAGTGAAATCAGTACTCGATTATACCGTCTTAATTAACCCAAGCGAAGGTTCTGCATTCGTAACCTCCGAGAACCGAATATCACTCTACAATTGAAATCCCTTCACAAGCAGAAGTCCTCAATCCCGATAAAAATAAAGTTTCCTTATAGCCCAACGACATTCACTTCACATACATATTATTTAGCACTCGTAAGAGTCGTGAAGAACAAGAAAATGTAAGAAAAGTTCAGCTGTTTTGCAATCTTTTCATCCATGAATGAGGGTTCGGAAAACCTTTTATTTCCATTAACCCCGAAGCCAGTAAAAATAAATAACCCAGCAACTCCGCTTTTAGGCTTGGCTAAGAAGATCATCATGAGACGAATACCGGAGAGAAAGCAGGAAAATCATTCAAAAACAGACTTGTATACAGTAATATGAAGAAATTTTCAATGCAAATATTCCGTAAAGATATAGAGTTTGACTTAAGCAATCTACAAACATAACTCACAGTATTCTTTTATTTACATTATATCGTTCTTTTGACAAGAAAAACTGACAAAAGGCCACGCAATTTTTTCCACAAGTAAAACAGCAAGAAAACAACTGCCTTGTCGCGAATTTTCAATGACCGCGCTTCAGCCATTTGCTGAGGGCCAGTCTCGTGCTTACCCAAACGAATTCTGGGTAATTCTGCCATTCCATGACAAGGGAAGACACCCGATTGTCATTTCATAGCTTTCTTTATAAGTGTCGGGCCACCCAGTCCTACCGGCAAAACACAGCATTGATTGAAGTATTTAGCTTTCAAAACTTGCCCAAATTGTATCGGTAGGTCCTGGAATTCGTCCACAGAAAGGCCAGAGAGACAACTTCACTCTTGAACCGCCATGTTTACAACAGAGCATTTTAGGCGTCCCAGTCTGCATGAAACCATCTCTCACCTCTGGCTCGAAAAGACCAGACACGCACGGTTCTTACGTTTCGTTTATGCCTGTTGAATCAACTGAAATGTCAATGATTCCTTGTAAAGAACAGCATCTGTTTTTGGTATGCTACGTAACGGAGAGCCAGAACATTTACGCATGCGCTGACGGGATTTTTCAACAAGAGAGAAAAACGCAGTACCAAAGGAGTCATCCCGGGATTTCGGCCCGTGCGATCGCTTTCGGACGCAGTTGGCCCTTCGCTGCTTTCTGCTACCGACCTCGCCTCCCGGTACGGCATTGAGGGAGAGATATGTCGGCCCCTAAACCATATGTGACAAATCCCACGCCTACTCACAGCTCCAAACCGCCCTTGTCAATTTAACGTAAGAATTCGATGGCTTAAATATACAAGGCAAAAGTCATTTTATCTGTCATGTGGTAAGCACTGAAGGTCGCAGATAACAAAGTGTGCGCACGCGCCCTACTAAAGGTAACATACATACATACATACATACATACATACATACATACATACATACATACATACATGCATAAACTTTATTTCACCTCGATTTCAGAATAACTACAAGAGGTAACATCTTCGAGACATCACATTTACAGCTAAAATACATAGCATAGAAAGATACATACTAAATGCATAATATTTAAAGATATACTAATTAAAAAGAAAAGCCGCTGTACAAAATGCGGCCCTCACCTGGATTCTCTTTTGAAACCAGTAAACTCAGTGGTACGGATAAAATAAGGTAGCGCATTCCGCAACTTAGCTGATACATAAGAAAAAAGAACTAAGAATCATAACTGGTTGTTCTAGGTTAATTGACGGACAGAACGTAATTTTCGCGAAGATCATGCCTAAAAAGTGGACGGGAGAGTAAACCCATTTTTCATATAAGCAGGAAAACCCTTTCAAAAAAAGGAGAAAGAAAACAAACTTTTATAAAGTAATATGAGGAGATTTTGAATGCGCTTATTGCATAGAGATGTAGAGTTTGATTTTAGTAGTAAGAGAACAGGTAATCTGCAAATATAAATCTGGTTATTCTCTTATTTACATTGTACCGTTTCTTTGACACGAGGATCACAGCGAAAAAAGCACAACTTTGTCGCGAATTTTCTATGACAAAAATTTGTTCAGAAATCAAAAGTCTACGTTAACTGCACACACCAGGGTTACTGCTTAGTATCTGGCTAGAAATCGTCTTCTCACTTTTTCCTCCGGCCGCGCTTCAGCCATTTGATGAGGGCCAGTCTCGTGATTCTCAAGTTGCCTCCTTCATGCCCAAAAGAATTCTGGGTAATTCTGCCATTCCATGACAAGGGAAGACACCCGATTGTCATTTCATAGCTTTCTTTATAAGTGTCGGGCCACCCAGTCCTACCGGCAAAACACAGCATTGATTGAAGTATTTAGCTTTCAAAACTTGCCCAAATTGTATCGGCAGGTCCTGGAATTCGTCCACAGAAAGGCCAGAGAGACAACTTCACTCTTGAACCGCCATGTTTACAACAGAGCATTTTAGGCGTCCCAGTCTGCATGAAACCATCTCTCACCTCTGGGTTCTTTCAAAGGCTTGCCTTTACCCACATTCTAGTTTAATGATGCTAGGCTGTCGGCTTCTGTAGACGAAACTGCCCCGAAAGATCACTTATAATATGATAAACGTACCAGATTTTATCCACTTCGCTTAATACTTTTCGATCACGAACCGTTGACATTTGTCACGTGATTCCTTAACCTGAGCCCACCCACATTGACCCAAAACTGCAGATGTTTCAATGGGTACTTTTTATAAGGTGAAGCTAAGTGCATCACACCGTTCATCGCTAGAAAAGTACTAAAAGTAGCAAACATTTGGGACGCAAAGTGCTAAACGTATGACTTGTGTTTACAATGTAACGTTTATGAGGACGACGACGAGGTAAAACTCTCTACACTGGGAGTTGTGTATCCTACACAAAGATCGCGCCTAGCCAAGTGATTAATAAGTTCCCACCAGGATTGTGCAGTACTCTCACAGGACTCTGAGAAAAGTAATCAGTTAAAGAAAGGAGGTTATTTTTAGGTAACTTTATAGACAACTAAAGGTATTTCGTATACCTATGCAGTATTAGGTTATCTGTTAAAAAGGGGTGGCTTTACATTTTGTAATTGCCACATCTTGTCAAATTCCAAAGATAAGTAATTTTAGGGATAACTGTTTCAGTAATTCTAGAGTTAGAGTTTAGAGTTAAGCCTGATTAATGTATTATTGTGAGCCCCCTTGATAAGCCTAGGTGCTTTTGGGGCAAACAATTACTAATATGTTTAAATAAATAATTCTAGATGTAAGGGATAACTACCCCCGGAATTCTGGGCATAAGGTATCACTAAAAGCTCCCTAACAGGGACTCACTTGGGTAATCTCAGAGTATTTGAAGGCCATGGATCATTTTGGTACTGCTCTTTGTTTCTGATCAAACTTCTGCAACTGTAATTTTCTTTCAGGTTAGGCTGTGAGAAAGGTGGGCCTAAACAATCTCGTCTTCCATTTTTTTGGTCAACCGTTTAACTGTATATTGTGATTGTAGTTCATGAATGGGAAGGGACTCTGTCGATATGCTTTTTTTTTACATTTAATCCCGTGCTGTATCCTGCACACTGGCTCTTCTTGTTCAAGTAAAGGTAGATAGGCGTAGGAAAGCACCAGCTACCCGTAAAAAAGTTCATTAACAATTAGCACATTAAACAAAAACTAAGCAAGTTCTTATAAACCACCAAACATGTGACGGAGCGGAACGTTACCGCGATAATATACAGATTTAGACAAGCCTAAAAGCCCAAGCTCCCGTTTCAAACCCCAGAAAGCATATAGTGTTCATGAAATAATTATGCTTCTGCATAAAGTACAAAATTAATCGTCAACAGTGTGTACATTTTACACTGATCAAACAGATCAAACACCAGTGAGCTGACAGCAGTAAACAAACAAACCTTTCAAACAATAACTAACAATTGTAATCAAGAACTAAAACTGAAATTACATGGACAGTAATCTCTTTCACACCATTGTCCGTTTGAATGACAATGTTTACTCCCTCTCCCTTCAGTTCAGAACAACAGCAAAATCTTTACTAATTAAGACAAGATTTTTTTGAACTTCGAGCATTGCGCGGCCAAAAAGACCATAATAATCTTTTGCCGCCGGTCAAATTTAGTTGGAATCACGTGTGTTTCGGGCCAGGGAATATTTTGATGGCCGCTATAATCATTTCGACTCACAAAAAGTCCTGTTCCCGTGCTCATTTCTAACCTTTGTCGGAAGGATATGAAGCATTTTGTGGTAGAAAAACCCCTAGGATGCATATGGAAGATTTGCTTCAGTAGACTTGCCATGAGATGCGAACAATGCTGGCCGTTTGTCACAGAAGTTATGGCTGATTCTGACGATTTGAGACGGTTTACTGTCGATACTATCTTGCCAAATCAATTCATTAAAGGTATGTAATTGTTTTACTTCTATACCGTAAGTTATTTCAATGACAAGTGATACTTTAAAACTCTGAAATCTCTTTGAAAGGCTGTGTTAAAGCACAATTAGCGTAAGGGTCGAGCGTTAAGCCGGTCGAGCTTAACTTGCGTTCTCCTTAATTCATTGGGCGAAATTTTCCCTTGAGAAAATAAAGCTCAAACGAGATTATTTGTGGAATTTATGGAACTGCCAACATTTCAGAATGAAGGTTTTGACTTCACCTGTTCTGTTGAAACCGTAATTTTGTTAGTTGTTTCAGCGTAAGCGGAATATACATCCTTGAGTTTTTATGCGTTTGGGAATTGAAAATAAAATACACCGTTGTGCGAAACCCATATTACTTACCTGTTTCTTGTCAGGTTACGCTGCAAAAATCTTGTTGTACCAAGGATTGCACGTCTTAATTGAAAGTTTCTAGATGTTCTACACTTGATTTAAGCATTATTTGCTTTAAATGTATTTGAACCGGTTGTCTGATCTCGCCTCAAACTTGCAGGGTAGTGCATTTCTCAACTTTAAACATCGCCCTCTCAGCAAGAGATCTGCTGCCATTTGGTAAGTACTGGATTACTGTTCATACTGTTATTTCGAACATCACTTCTGGTGTTTTCACTTTGCATAGTAAAATGCTTTTGAAATCATGAACTTTTCCAATCATCCGCGATTCCTTTGTGGCAGAGATAATTGGTTAACGAATTCTTTATAGCAGCACTGTTTATCCGCTTTGTTGTAAGTTCATTGTATCGTGTACCAGACATATGTCACTACAATACAGAACGTTAAAGTGCAAGCTTTTCAGTGCTACCTAAATAAATGTGGTTTTGTTTTGAACCAGTTGCGTAATTTTAGTTTGAAAATACACCACCTCGATTTGTTTACATAATTGACATTCGAAACCACTTGCGTTCGAGCTTCCTTCACGTGCGAGCGTTCTTCAGCCTGAAGGTTGTACTTTTCCTATTTGGACAACAACATTCTTTGCCTTGTACATTATTTTTTGAAAGTTCACATCATTTCCAATAATTTTTATTGCTCAAAAAAGTGAAGGTGATGCCAAAAAACTTAAGCTAGACTGCTGGGGTGTGGAAGAGCAAAGCTATTGAAATGTCCTGTTAGATGGTGTTGGAACATGTACCACTGTAGCAAAAATATGTTCGTTCTGAATTTTCTTGTACCGGAAACAGTCATATATTATTTGTTAACGTTGTTTGTTTACCCTTCAACTTCTTTTCTTTTCTCATTAATCCTGGAGTTATGTCTGGTTTACGTTGGCTCCTCAGCATTTCACCTAAACGAGTTAGCAGCGTATCTACCAGGATGAAATACTCCGCGCCAAGTTTTGTGCAAATATGAGAGTCCTGCCTTCTGTGCCATTATTTCGAAATTTCCTGCAGACAAACCCTTAAAAAATGTACTAAAGCTTATAGGTCTAATCTCCAGTTGTTCACATTCCTGTTTACAATGTATATCTATCATAAAAGGCAGACTTGTTTTGCTTAATTGAACCACAAAACAGGTTGATTTCCTCCTCCTAATAATTCACTTATCCATGATTTTTGTTTTCCATCACAGGGGCCACTTTTATAGGATGAATACTCTTCACTGTCTAGATGATGGATAAATTCTAAGACAAAAGCAATGGTTTCTGGTGGAAGTTTATGACTATATTGGCGTCTTATTTTCGGAAGTGCTGCTCCTGGACCATACATCTTACTATAAAGTCTAGCTTTTGTTAATTCGTAGTCTGTGCATGATACTTCTCTTCTCCTCGACTGTTAGTAAACCTGAACATTTGCTTAATTTCCTTATTTGTGTATTGCTGTGCCACACAGCTCAACATTTCAACCCGTTTGGGACTTCCAGGCCTCTCTCTGGAGTAGCTGAGAGCTAAGCCCTCCATGATGTTAGCATTTGCATTCACTTTTACCTGAATGGAATTTGAAAGAAGTGAAGACAATGGCTTTCTCCTTTTACTTTTTACTTCTAGTAAGAAACACCTCCAAGAGAGTGAGGTTTGCATGTTTACAATCATGTTTCCAAAACATTGCTAAAGCCAGAGAAATATTGTGGTCTTATTTTTTTATTATCAAACGTAAAGGAAAAAGGTCCTGACGTTGAATTAGTCAATTACTGACTCTGATCTGATTATTAGAATGCAAAAAGAGTACTCTTGATAGCCTGGATTAGTTTTCTATTTTAGGGAAGAATGCATACAGTACAAACTCACATATAGGAACCTAGTACAGGCTGAAATTTTGCAATTTAAAAATACCCAAAAATGTAAGAACCTGTTCAGCCTGGCGAAGAAAAAGAGGTTCTTTTACAATAAATCTCCCTCGAGAAAACTCCTGTTATTGTGTATGTTTTTCTTTGATTGGCATTTTACTGGATTTTCTCTAGAAATATGTTTTCCATAAAGCTACAGTGCAATACTGTCTAAATATCTTATGAAATAAAATATAGAAATTTATTGTTGTTCCTCTGAGAAATAAGAACCTATTAAAAAACTACATGTAATCAGCCTGAATTATGAAAAATTAGCCTAAAATATTAGAACCTGCTCAGCCTGACCTCGAAAATTCTAGGTTCTTATTTGTGGGTCTTTACTGTATTTTGTAGGGTTAGTAACTTTTACCCTGTTATACAAGCATGACAGTATGCCATGTTTTCAGTTTCTCAGGCTTGGGAGATCCTTGAATTGTGTTCATCTTTTCATTATCAATCCAAATAAACTGAAAAACCAACTAGTGAGGTAGAATATGTATGGTAGAATTTCACCATGTGAGTTAAAAAAAGGAAAGTTTTGTTTGAAAATATGAATGTTAACTGTACCCCATCAAATTGGCCTTCAAGAATTTCCTGGCAGATCTCTTCATTTGAGGCACCCATGTTTTCAACTTCTGTTTTAAGTTCAGCCTCTTTTTGCCTTGCGCAGTTTTTGAGTGTGTTTCGAATCCTCCGCTGAGTTCACTTTGACGCTAGTTCATATGACACCGGGGGACAACCAACTTGATTTTGAATAGAATTGTTTGCAGACAGGGGCTGTGGAACACTTTTGTTTACACTGGGTGACAACCTGTGCAACCTTACATGACATGCACCACAGCACTTAAACTGCTTATGAGGGCCACACAGCCAAACTTTTTTTTCAAAAAAAGTTTTCTTAGCTCCAGGGAACAAATCATTTGGTAGTGACTTTAAATGTTTTAGCTTGTACAGGGGAGTTGTGCATTTGGACGCTGAACATCTGAGGTGGATAGTGGTATTCCTACAGGCTTGACATTTTTCCTTTAACATTATTTATGGGACGAGATTCTTCCTTCCTTGTAGGGTTTTTACATATACTAGTACTACAAGTAAGTATTGATGAAGACATTGTTTACAATCTCTGAGGCTCAGCTGGGACTAGTTCCTTTTTTTTTTTTTTTTTTTTTTTTCAATTCACAAAGATCAAACCTTCAATAACTTTTTTTTTTTTTAACTTTGATATACATGTAAGCTAGACTTAACTCTAGTGAATTGGAAAATGAAGCATTTGTGGCAAATTTTATGATAAATTCAACTCAGCAATCGAAGCTAAGCTGAACACAATCTTCATGTGTAATTTTAAAGGGGGAACTGAAAAGGAAACACTTAAACACTGGTGGTCTCACGAACCTTTTTACGGAAGAAGTGTGCGGGAGATAAGCTGAAAATAAACTCTAAAGGGAACCTACTATACTCAATACCTTTCAAAAAAAAAAAAAAGGGACAAAATTACCTTTTGCAAGGTCTAGCGATAGAGTACACCGAGCTGTAACGACAACAGCAGTCCGATAACGATCTGTAGGAAACCTCACTGAACCGAAACGCAAGTGACAGAAGCTGCTTCCACATCAACTTGACTATCTTGAACAGTATCAGATCACCGATCACAGACAAGGCAATGATAAAGAACTGTTCACACTATTTTAATAGAAGTATAATAAGGATTCATCGTAGGTTTACAATCTCAAGAAAGTCCAAAAGCAAGTCTTGACACACTAAATCTAGACTGGATCTCTTAGCAGAGTCGGAGAACTCGAAATCTTAGGCAGTAAGATCTTTTCGAACAATTTTCGCACAGGTTGTAACCTTGCAAGAAGGTTAAAGTAAATACGATGAATTCACCGCTTCAAAACGTTTTTCAAAGCTTAACAGATCTTTCCGAAGTGACTGAATGAAATACCTGTGTAAAATGGTTGGCTAATCGCTTGCACTCAACACAACTTCTATGTGTTCTTCCTATGTGCTCTTCCACCGCGACACAATATGGCCGACGGTACAAGTCCTGATCTGAAGTAAGATGCGCGCAAGCTCTTATGGGATTTTTGGCCGCTGGCGCGATTTATTGCTCGATGTTCAAAAAAATCTCGTCTTAAAAAGTCTGTCAACCTAAAGTGTAGTAAATTCGCTTACTCGACTGCAATTTCACATCTCAAACAAAGCAGCTCACAACTGGACTCCCATTTCACACAAAAAGCCTATAAATGCGATTGTTGAAATATGTCAGAATCTCTGTCAACACGGAGTTGCAAACGTTTTCAGGCCTTCTTCCTTTTGTAGCTAGTTTTCAAAATATGTGAGGCAGCGAGGCATACGAGGCATATACGCTTATTAAAGAAGGAAAAATTAAGCTTACCTGAAAGCTAACCGTTGTAAATATGTGTTTTGCCTCTCATTCTATTTCTCTCAGCTTTACGTTGGGTTTCATTGAAGTTTTCTCTTCTTCTCTTCTTCTCGGATTCGCTCGAGGATTTCTTCGCTTAAATTTCTCAAATTTCGTCGCCTCTTTTCTCGTGCTCTTTCCTGCTCTTTGCTCGTCACTAATACGATTTCCCGCCAGAAAAACGGGGGTTGCCAAATGCAACGCTGCCACGCGATTTCCCGCCAAGGAAAATTGCCCGAATACTCCCGTCCCTAGAGGCTGTCCTGTCTCCCTACCTCCACCCCGACAGTCTGTACGGGCGGACGGACGTACATGACGTCGTAACCAAAATTTCTCGCATGGATGGGTGGATAGATTTCCCAAAAGATTTTACCCATGGTGCTCCGCTTGCGCTATTAATCAGTACAATAGGCCTTATTCACGTTAGCCGCCATGTTGGTTTTCAAATTGTCATGCAAATTAGCCATGTGTTATGCTGGGTGGCAAACATTGGAAAAAAGGCAAATTGCGGAAAATCGGCCAGTCGAAATATTGAAACAACATTGCTAAAAGTACATTTTAGAATTTAGAATTAAGTACCTTTTATGATAATTTTATATCTCTTGATTGCCTTTGACATTTTGACTTTCTACTTCGTTATCTGCTCATTTTTCACTAAAAAAAAGTCGAAGTAACTTGTGTAATCATTCCATTTGACTACTTAGGTGATAACCATTCAATGAACGTGAAACAAATCATCTGTGTGGCTAAGGTGTTCGTTATAACCTCTCGAACTTGTGTTGTTTGCCCCCTCAGAAGTGTGTAGCTAATTTGCATGATAATAGCAAATCCAATATGGTGGACATCGTGAATAAGGTCTATTAACTCGAATGTAAACCCTTTTTCCTTGCAACCTTCTCTTTTTTGGTGTCAATTATCTTTTCTCACTGTTACTGCATTCACGATGTAAGGAGAGATTTATCAGCCTGAGAACCATAAGACACGAATGGTTCTGGGGCCGATTAATTTCTCCCACTCTGGATCGAAAGTAGCACGGGGGACGCATGCGTCCTGTACGTACTATCGTGTGATTGGTAGTGTACTTACCACATGAAGAAATGCAAGAAAAAAAAATTGAAAGTATAGACCATCCTTTTTTTCTTATTTATATTCTAATAGAGGAGCTTCGAGTAGTCAAGGGGTTAATTAACCACGAATGGTTTAACCTGCGAACGCAGACGTATTTCCAGCGGAGAAACGACCGCCGGAAACACGTCTGCGTTCGCAGGGTACGAACAAAATGGCCGTCGTATCTGCAAAAAGGTCTATGTAATCTTACGTTGAATGTTTCAAACTTCGCACATGCGCAGACGTCGTTCAGCGCTGTCGATGATGTATGCTCGATTTCCAGCCGTTTTGGAAGTGCGATTTACATCCTCCGCCCAACGAACAGCCGGATCACTGGTCCGCGTCGTTTTTTCGTGACGTAGCTCCCGTCGCAATGGTATTTTGTATTCAGCCAATTGTATTTTGTACTAGTCGGGCAGGCGACTTTCTGTTTGGTGGAAAATAGAATTGGCTGGGCCAGTGATCTAGCCGTGTCCGCGGAGGAACGCAGGTAATGTGTTGTTTAAACCATTTTGCCCACCCCAGAAGTCAACATTGTTCAACATTGTTCAACAAAAACGGGTTATGGAAGCCATTTTCCCGGGCTTTTAAAGAGATTAATTAACTATTATTCGACGAGGGCGCGCTGGATATGAAGTGATTTACAACCAACGAGGATAATCATTTTATATCCAGCAATCCCGAGTAGAATAATTGTTTTATTAAAAACTCCAGGATCAGCAACTCTTCCATCTTGATTTTATCTGGCGCAAGATGGTCAGTGAAGTGTCAGTGTTAATAATTAGCGACATGCACGAGCTAAAAACGTTGCGAAAAAAAGGTTCCCACGTGATTGCTGTGACCATTTTATTTCAATTCAGTCAGCGAATAGGGGTGATTATGAGGTTAAGGAATCTCATACCAACTGAGGCCAAATTACAACTTTTTAAGGCAACCATCCTCCCTAACTTAACGCATTGCCATTTAATTTGTCATTTTTGTAGGGCCTCGGATACTTATAGACTGGAGGGAGTGCAGAAGCGCGGATTGCGTGCAGTTTTTTTAAGGACAAAATGTCTAACTACCAACAGTTGCTAACAAAAAAGCCAAGTTACATCTGTACCATCCTTGCTTAATAGGAGACTACAAGATATATGTATTTTAATGTGTAAAGTGAAACATAGTTTGTGCTCGCGGACAATTTGTTATTTGTTCATGACGAACAGTCATTCCTATAATTTACAGCAAATGGATTTCTATCTAGTTTTAGCACTGTTAAGTACGGAAAACATTCAATAAGATATTTAGGCCCTAGACTCTGGAGCAAGCTATCAATTAAAGACAGATCGGCTGCCACTCTCAGGCATTTTAAGACAATGATACGTAAACGTGATCTAAGTAACATCATAGAAGGATGTAGTGGGTGTTCCTTATGTAATTCATGATTTTATTAATTTTAATTGTAGTTATTTGTATTCTTTAGATACATGGTAACTTATTTGTATTTGCATTGTTTCTATTTAGTTGGAGATTTTAGTTAGGTGTCCCCTATTAGCAGAGGATATTCTCCCCAGCTAGACTTCATTTGACACGTTAATAAAGTCATTATTATTACCAAGCTTGCAGAAAGCTGGACTACAACAGAGAGCGTCATTTTTGATACCGCCTACCGGTGGCTCACTGGGTTGAGCATCGGGCTGTCAAGAGGGAGGTCGCGGGTTGGAACCCCGGCCGACTCAGGATCTTAAACCAACTGAGGATAAAGTGCTGCCTTGTAATTTCATCTGCAAATGGTTACACTTTCAAGACTTCTGGGATAAGGACTATAAACCGTAGGCCCCGTCTCACAAATGCCTTCTATGTTTATAAGTTTCCTGTGGGAAGTTGAGGAACCCACACACTATTCGAGAAGAGTAGGGGATGTAGTCCACGGTGTTGTAGCAAAAGTTAGGTCAACGGCAACCTCGCTTTTATCCATAGGCCAGATAACTCAGCCACAACTGTGAGATGGTTCAAATGCTATTTGCAGAAACAATCGATACCACGTCAACCGTATGAGATGTATTTCCCGCAGCAACCTTCTGGGCCCGGTTGTTCGAAAGCCGATTAAGTTAATCCAGGATTAGCGTAAACTTTTGTTTCATGTTTTCAACTTTTTGGTTAAAGTTTCTTTTGCTTATTTTTGTTTTTCAAGGTCGACATCTACTAATGTACATTTTTGCCGAATATCAGCGTTGAACAGCATTTGGGAGTAGAGAAATAAACTTCTTGGTTAATTTTTAATCTGGGATTAGCGTTAATCGGCTTTTGAACAACCGGGCCCAGGACTATTACTTGATCACATGTATTTATTTTTGACAAACTTCAGCTGCAACATCTTATATTAGGTCCTCTAATAAAAGTGTAAGTCTATTTATGACAACACAGTCGTGTCTTGTGGGGTTCGTGCACTAACATGAATATTAATTCAATTCAGAGACTTCACTGCAGGGCCACAAGAATTATTTATGGTACTTATTTTCCAGTCAAAGGGAAGCTTCAACATCCTCCCCCCTGGGCAAACCCCCGGGCATTTGAATTTTTTGGAATTTTTTTGTTTAAATGCCCCCCTCCCCGGACCAAAAAGCTGTTCAAATGCCTCATCATAGGTCCATTTCTGGTGATCAAATGCCCCCACCCCCTTATGTCCAGAAATGCGCCTAATTAGATGCACGTCCAATTTTGACATCCGACACGAAGTGTCCCTTTAAGTCTAGGCAATTGCTACCTATTTTCAACAACAAGGTAAGGATAAAGGTTAGCATTATTTTTAGCTTAGGGTAAATGCAGCAGTTAATCTTTACTTAAAGAGCAGCATTTGGGGGACACTTTGTGATGTTGAAGTTGGGGGGAAGAGCAAGGGGACACTTCGTGACGCTTATTGAAATCCGAGTGCATCTAATTATGTGCATTTCTGGACATACACCCCCGGGAAAATTACCAGATTTTTGTAAACTGAATGCATTGATTTTACTGAGTTTCATGCAACGACACACAAATACATACCACCCCCCCCCCCCCCCCGGGCAGTAAGAGGAGTCAAATGCCCGAAATATGCCCGGAGGGGGATGTTGAAGCTTCAATTTGACTGGTACATTAAGCATATGGCATGAACGGATGTATTGAGTTTCGTTAATTGGCATACAATTAGATTAGATTGTAAGGTAGAGATGCTTAAGTTATTTTTTAATGCACACAATGATTTATTACCAGAGCCGTTGTCTGCCACTATAACTCACTATCTTGTTAAAGCGGGATAGCCATTACTCCTTACGTAGTGAAAAAGTCGCTTTAGTACCAAATTATAATTGTAGACAGTAGTGGTGTAGGCTATTTCAGGCCCCTTTTGACGGTTGGAAATAGAGCGTTCTGATTGGTGGATTCCAATTTAGGCGGGACATGCCAACGCGTACGGGGACATTCAAACCATGACGTCACAGACACGTGACACTTCCCTTGTGCGGACCCTTAGGAAACAAATTGGGGTGTTTTGCGTAACCATGCTGGATACAAAGATAACGGTCGGGAAATTCAAAATTCAAACAATGACGTCACATGGGTCGAGATAGGGATGACGTCACAAAGTCCCAAGCCCCTCACGATTAAAGTAAAAAAAAAAAAAAAACAAGACAGGATCGTTTCTTTCCGAATCAAACGGTTTAATAACTAGAATCATCAAGGTACTATTCGTACAAAAAGAAGAAAAAAGCATAAAATACGCTCACACCAAGAATGGGTGCCCCGTAACAAATATTTACAATATATACAAGACGTGGAGTAGAGTCTCCTTAAAGTCACCTCAGTTCCTTAGTGTCCCTACTCAGTTTTTTTTTTTCTTGGTGCCCCGCACATGCACCCCGTAACTTTCCCTTACATCTCCTCGTCCTCGTCCGACAGTAGTCCGAAAAGAAGATGAGCGTTGGCTGCATCCATGTCCGACAGTAATCCGTGGGCAATAAGGATACGTGATCGCGGTCCCTGGTCGAAGGATGCGTTTGTTGAAGACGAGTTGATAGTCTTTGTGGGCGGGTTGGGTACGAAGTTCGTACTGTTTGGATTTGCGGATGATTTTACGTGCTTGATGAATGCGCGTTTTCCGCGGTGTCTCCAGTGGATGTTGGAGTTCGTCCAAGGTGCTTTGACGCAACACCTCATAATTGAGTTACGCCATTCCCTCCACATTGAGAGAGTGTCCCTTGACTTTACATTCCGTCTTATCATGGTTGCATCGGTACCCATAGTTTTTAGGCCCGCCCGAACAAAATTCCGCAATGTATTGACCGGGTTTAAGTTCGTTGGTGAACTCACCGAGATGGGTGCCGAGGATGACGTCAGGTTGATCAGGACGATGCACATAGAGGACGGAATCCGTGTCGTAATAAAGGACCTGTTTCCCGAGGAGTTCCAAGGCTTCGTACAACCGTAAACGTGCCCAGCAGGTGGTAAAGGCCGCAATGAACACATTGGTGTTGACATTGAGTTCCTTGCACTCGTCCTTGGCACAGTAGTGCACTTCCACCCAGTTTTCATCGAGGCAACTGACGTACCGAATGTCATGTTGGTCGGAGTCCATGAAGAGCTGGAAAGGTAGACGGTCAAAGAAGGGTTTCACCTGCATCAGGTTATCCCTCTGTCCAAACTTCCCCCACAAGGAATTGAGCAATAGTTTGGCTAAAGACCGTCGACCCGGATTGTAAGCGATCTTAGTTGGGTCGAGTTGGATTCCTTCATGACGCTCAAAGTCCTCCACATAGGCCTGTCGTTGCTCTTCTGTGTCGCACCCACTAGGCCATCCGGACGCTTCCACTTTGATCTTAAGCCAAGTGTTGACATACTCTGCAAACAATCCGCGGCGTGTTTCCTCAAAGTGGCACACTTCGTGGACGTGTTGAATCACGTAGCCCATCGCCACCGCTTTTTCTAGCTCGGGGGTGCACCATGTACCGATCAGCGCCCGTTCATCCTCGGTGTGATCGCACGAAAGGGATTTTTCGTGCAGAGGTTTGGCAATGCCTTGCTCCACACACGTACGGCAAAGAGGGAAGGTGAGCTTTCCTCCGCACCGGTAAGGCAAGACAGGGTGAAACAAATTCTTTGGTGGGATGATGGTGCACAAAGCCAGACCAAAGTACTCCGAGAGGTCGGTGGTGCCAGGTTCATAGATGAACTCAGGATGGCCGATGGGATACATTCCATTCTTATTGACCCACGGGTAGAGGGAAGTGTAGTCCACATACCGGATTTCCTCATCGACTCGAACCTTGTAATAAAGGTAGGAGGCATCGGTGCGTCCTCCAAAGAAGGCGTCGCGAGGATTCATGGGTTTAATGACAGGAAGGGTTTTGACGAACTCAGCCACGTGAGGATCTGCCTTCTTTTGCTGCTCCCACTCACATTCCCAGAGGGTCACGACATGGTATCCCAGGTCTCGAAGACTCTGAAGGCGTTCCATGGTGGTACGTCGGACATCATTCATACAACGATCGTCGTGACGGCAGTACGGTTCATGACGATTGGGGAAACAAGAAAGACACCCGTGCCAAAAACAACCCAAGAACTCGAAGATCGTGTTGGTGTCTGGATCGAAGCTGTCCACCCTCCAACGTCGACCAGGGATCTGGTATTCGCCTTGGTTGCGAGCATGCTGGATACGTTGGTTTGGAAGCGGGTCTTCCCCCTGCATCCGATGTTCCTGCCACAACAGCCATTCCATAGCGGCCTTGGAGTGATTGGGGATGAGTCGCCATCCCTTGACAGGTTTGGAGGCGATGGTCTCTTCCTCCATGCGGTTAAGGCGATAGTCATGCAGACAAGCTCCTGCAATCGTCATTTTGTCAAAGGGACAAAAGCCGGTCTGTTCGCGGAACTCACGACGAAAGGTCAAACATCCCTCTCGGAGGAGTTTGACGTCAGAGATACAGTAGTCCACAAGATCCCTCTGGATATCAAACTGTGCCTCGTTCGCCACTTGAGCCGTGTAGCATTGCTCAAACTCCGCTTTTCCTTTGGTGGACATGGTTTCAGGGGTGTACATCTCTCTCGGAGGCATGGGACCCACATAGTCGGCATTCGCAGGGGTGTTGAAAAGATATGGAAAATACCCCTTCTTGAAATGGTCGGGATCCAACCCAAATGTTTTGGTAAACGAAGCCAGAGCCATGGCGAAGAACGACATGGAGTCGATGAAGCGAATGTACCCACCCCTGTAAGTGAGCTCCAGCAGTTTGCCACCCGTACGCATGGGCTTAAACTTTTGTTTGCGCTCGATCAAACGCTTCACCACAAAGTAAGAGTCGTAACCCTTGAAATTGTGAGCAAGAGCGGTGACGTAGCGTGTGTCCTGCTCTGTCAATTGTTCCAGCCATTCCAGAAATTGTTCCATGCAATTCTTGCCACGAAAGATGTGAGGCAAGGCATCCTCTTCTGTCATACCCACCACCAAATTAGGCACATGCACGCCCGTATCTTGCATGGCCTCTGTATCCCAAAAGACGAGTAGCGGTGGGTGGTAGGTATTGTCGTCCTCCTCCTCCTCCCCGCTCTCCGTAGCAGTATTGGGGTCGTTGCGTGCCTCACGACCGAGTCGGGTCCGCTTGTTGATTTGTACGATGCGCGCACGATCTGCGAGCTCTTCGGGGTCCGTGGGGATTTGCACGAAGCATTGATGCTGGTTCAAATTCGTCGTTTCGTGGCACGACGGACATTCACTGTACCCGCACCGATGTTCGTCTTGTTCATTCATCGAACGAAGCAGTTTCCTGCAGTTTGCACATTTGTGCCACGAGTCGCATACCGATGACTGACTGGGACCACACGCTTTTCCACTGAGGGTCTTGGTCTGGTGGAGTTGAGAGCACGCATCCCCATAAAATTGGCGACGACAATGACGACAGGGGATGTGGGCAGGACGTTTACGCAAGTACGCCTCGATGTAATCGTCGCACTCATTCTGTTGGCAACCAGGGCAGTGAACGCCTTTCCCTTCAGAACATTGGTGACGGCCCCTTACGTTGTAGGGTTTCAGACACCGTCCACAAAAGTAGCTTTGCCCAAAGAATCCTGGCAACGAAGTCAATGTGTCGTAATGTTCGTCCTCGTGGAGAAGGGCTAACAAGGTAGCACCCTGCCCAAACGCAAAACAGGCGTATTGTCGATTCGCATCCACCACCACGATTTGGTAATCACGAAGACTGGGTGCTTGAGCCAAAGTGGCTAGTTCCTGGAGACCCATGGGACCCGGCTGGAGTCCGGTTTCTTCCAAGAGAGCCATAGCCGCTTCGTTGCGACGTTGTTGACACTTTCTGGTCCACTTGTGCCGCTCGTTAATGTTGGAACCCGCCAGGTGCAGGCCTCGAGCGGTGACGATAGCACACGCACAACAGAGTCCTGCATCGTCCCTGGGCATGTTCACAATACACTTTTTGTTGAGACGAAAATTCGCCGAGGATTCGTAGCCGGGTCGTTTGTTTTTGGAGATGCCACTTCCCTGAGGTCCTGCCTGGACATGGACGAATTCCAGTTCAAAAGGTTCGTCCGGGTCGTATTCTTCCCCGGAATTGAGTTTTTGAGCCAGATCATCCAAAAAAGCCGTCACTGTGTCCGGTTCCTGACGCCACCGACGGACGCGTAACCCTCGAGAAAAGGAGTTGTCGTAGCGTGGCGAATGTTGACGTACCGACAACACTTGCACAAGTATCGGTCTAGTAGGGCGTCCAGACGTTTGAGGAGTGTTAAGGTCGTAGAAAACGTTTGTACTCTGATTGTCTTTTCTGGAGAAGGTAGCGAACAAATCGGCACTCACGACAATTTTGATGGAGAACCCAAGTCGTCAGGTCAATGAGCTCTGTTTCTGCGTCTTTGTCTTCTTTGCAGCCCTCACAAAAGAGAGCATCCAGCAACAAGTCTATACGTCTACAGCACCTCTCCAAGCTCATGACAACCTGACGGTTCTCGCTGGCGTGACTCTTTATATACCCAAGGGTGTTGACGTGGACCGAAGTTGATGCCACTTTCTACAGACCAATGACAGAGCCGCCGGAATGGGACTGACCTTGAATGTCCTTGACGCCACTCTGAGCAACCAATGACAGGGTCGCCCGAATGTGGCACCATACTCAAGAACCAATCACAAACCCTGGAATGTGACATCACGTGCTGCCGTCCAACCATAAATACGCGAGACACACTTCATTCGTTGTCAGTTGTCTTGAGAAGAAGATGAGTATCTCTTGGAAGTACGGAGACCTGTCACCTGCTCGCTATCCGTTTCGAGAAGAAAAGGAGGAGAAGAAGAAGAAACCATCGAAACGTTCTCGTGCTAGCCAGCAACACGATGTCGTCCGCGAAGCAGCTGAACCCCCCGCCAAGATCATGAAGGACGCCAAGGAAATTCGCCGTCAAAAAGATGCGGAGCGGCGTAAGAAAAAGCGGGAAGAGAAAAAGAAACGAGACGAAGCGGAGTTGAACAAAGCCGCAGAAACCTTGGACGCTCTCATCACCTCAGGCCCCCCACCTACAGAGACGGTGGCGTGGACGCCTCTCAGTGCGGAATTGAAAGAACTCTTAGAGTCAGTCCCTGATTTAGAGGACCTAAATTTGGACCAGCTACGAAGAGATGATGGAACCCTTACTTCCTACACAAGGATCTGTGGTGGAGACCCCTGAGGAGGTGAAACCAGAACCTCAAAAACCGGCCGTCGTGACTCCTATGGAGCCACGACCTGACTTAGAACCTGGTGCTGTCTTGGAACCCCTACCGGAACCATCCCCAGAGCCCAAGGTACCTTTGTGTCCGTTCCACGAGACTCCTTTAGGCGAGAACCAGACCCGAGGGGATCCGTCCTTCTGATACGTCTATTGTAAAGAGTACGATGAGGTGTGTCCCTTTTGGGTGATGGGTGTGGATCGAGCCTACGAATGGCAGGCTGAAGTACCACCACAACTCCATCACGACATCAAGAAAGGGCCATGGCACTGTTTTTGTGGGGAGAAAAGTAAAGTGGTACGAACGATGAACCCTGATTCCCCTAATGTGGGACGCTTTTCCTTGACGTGTCGCCAGAACATGCCCTGCCGGTTCTTCCAATGGTTGGACCGTGAATGGTCGGACCAGATCTTTCAGCACCGATGGCAAGAAGCCAGAAAGAATGGCTGGAAAGGAGAACGGGAGGAAAAAGCCAGTGGGTTGCTCGAAGTGAACGCTCCATTGGACCCTCATCAAGCCAGAAAAAAGCAAGAGTTGGAGAACGAAACGGTGGTGATCCAGGTGCCCAGCCTGCCGGACGACAAGTTGGAGGAGGAACTAGAGAAGTACGTGAGAAAGCGGCGATGGATGGCTCAACAGAAAAAGTGGATGGAACACGACGAGTTGCAGCAGAGGTGGTGCCAGCGATTAGAACGCACCCGCCCCATTACGCCTGAACTGTTGCATGCTTGTTTTGAACAATTGAAAATGCTTGAGATGGAAATCGATCAGGTATAAATAAAAGCTTAAACCCTCAAATTGGTGTGTGTCATTATGTCGTGTGTCGAGTTTGGACGATGTCTGTTGAGAGCGGTCGTCGCTCATGTGACCCAACTCCCTTATCGTGAATTCGAACAACGGGTTCGCTGGCGTTTGTTGACTTGGCTTTGTCGGGAAATGATGAAGCTGCTCGGAGGCACACACGAATGGGATGGATTTCCTACCGACGAACCCATCGATACCCTAGCGGTGTTCGAAGTCATGAAAGAAGGAATCGACTATAAGTGGAGTCATTTTGTCGTCTATATGGACTGGTTGATGACGACACTCGGACCCGAACGTGCTTATCATACGTGGCAAACCCTTAAAAAGCATCATCCACAGGACATCCCGACCATTCTGGAGTTGACGACGCGTTGGCTCGTCACCAAAACATGTCAAAACAGAAACGCCGCCGCCGTGTCACCACCACGCCCATTGTGAGTGCCTACACGGATCCTCAGACGCCAGGTTCATTGGGTGGTGTCGCTCGGTACGCTCAAGCTCAAGGATTGACGCAGAAGGAAGCCTTACGAGAATTGCAAAGGGAATTGGCCTACACACTGCATCGCCCCGTTCAACGACGGTTCGAGACGCTCCCGGTCTTGGTGTTTCACAAGCACGAACAATGGCAAGCCGATTTGGTGGAAGTGCAACCTCTCAAACGATGGAATGGTGGGCATCGCTATCTCTTGACGGTCATCGATGTGTTGTCCAAATACGCTTGGGTGGTCCCCGTGAAGAACAAGACAGGCACTGCGGTGACTCAAGCTTTTGAAAACGTGTTACGACAAGGACGAAAACCTCAACGGTTACAGACGGATCTGGGCAAAGAGTTTTACAATGCTCCGTTTCGTCGGATGTTGGAACGAGAAGGGATCCAACACTTTTCAACGCACGGGGATGCCAAAGCATCCATACTGGAACGCTTCAATCGTACGTTGAAAGAACGCATGTATCGGTATTTTACCGCACGAAATACTCGAACGTACCTGAACGTGTTACCTCAATTGTTAAACGGGTACAATCAGACCCGTGATCGAAGTATTGGCATGGCCCCACGAGACGTCACCGGTGACAACGAACGCGTTGTATGGACCAAACTGTATGGAAAACGTTTGAAACAACGACCTCGATCTAAACTCAAGGTGGGTGATCGTGTCCGTTTGAGTAAGAAACATCGTCCGTTCAAGAAAGGCTATCTCCCTGGTTGGAAGGAAGAAGTCTTTATTGTGAGACGTGTGGTGCGAGGACCTGTAGTTACTTATCACTTGGAAGAATGGGATGGCACGCCCTTGGAAGGAAGTTTTTACGAGCAAGATGTCCAAAAAGTCACCGTGCCAGACGACGCTTTGTTCCGAGTGGAAGAGATTTTACAACGACATGGACACGCGGTGAAAGTCCGATGGTTGGGCTGGCCCCAAAAATACGATAGTTGGGTCCCTCGTTCCTCCTTGACACATGTATAAAAAGAGATTTTTTTAAAAAAATAAAAAATAAAAAAGATGAACCATGTCGTGTTACGCTACCTTGTCGAGTCATGTGCAGAAAGCCGAGTTTCCTGACAATCGTCCCTCTGACTTCAAGGCACGGTTGCCTAAAGATCGCCTGTGGCAAGAGGACGACGGATGGGAAGTGGGACTGTCGGGCGCGTCGTTCCCTTTCATTCCACCACCCGAGCCTGGACACCCCGAAAAAATCATGGTCCACGAGGCGTACCATGGGGTGGGACATCCGGAAACATGGAATAAGGAAGGATACCTGTGCACCTACTACTATAGCACCACAAAAAAGGTCAATAACAAACTACAGATCGCACGCAATAAATGGGGTGTCGTGCTGTTGTGGAGTTTAAGAAGTTCAAGAAGATCATCCATCGAATGGAACAGAAGATCGCGGACGATTTGCGAGCTGGGGAGCACCTTCACTTTGAGTACCTCGATACCAGCAAGGACCCCCCCAAAGACGAGGATCGACAGAACCGTAGCCACGTTTGCATGGCAGGGAGACGATTTGATCTTGGACAATACGGAGGTGTTTAAAAGTGGCATCATGTGGAAATATTTTGGATGGGTCGTCGAATTGGCTCTACACATGGGATGGTTGACAGTGACTCCTGGCCTTCTATCCGCCGATCCAGGTTTTTATAAGCGAGGTCCCAATCTACTGATGGTACCCTTTGATAAAAATGAACCGATGACAGATTATGCCAAAGAATCGTTCCGCGACGGATCGATCTTTCAAGAATATCCCAATGATTTTTCCGAAGGACCGGTGGCCGTGGTCACCGAAGGTCAGGGATGGACGAGATTCTATCAGGGAGTCCAATTTATGGTGATGGCCAAAGCCTTCAATTGGCACTTTGTCCGTCTGAACGAAGCCTTTGCCAAACTCAAGCAGACCCCGTTGGCGGTGCAGATGATTGAACGTCCCTTATTCGTCTACGTCAATCTGGTGGAAAGTCAATGGTTAGAGGAGTCGTACGATAAATTGCTGCGAACCGTCCCCTATAAAAGTGGAGGCGCCTGGTGGGAACCGCGTCAGGTACACTACCATCGTCTTCGCGGATGTACGATCGAGACGGCACACGTACGTGTGACAGAAGTCGACGGTCGTCCCGTGACGTTTCCTAAGGAGACATCGACCACCCTCTGTCTCCATTTTCGTCGTCGTCGTTTTACTCAGCGATGTCTCGCCTCTGTGTCCATGCCCGACCAAGGGTTGGATTTGAAAGAATTGTTGGATCCCGACAAAGACAGTTTGTTATCAAACCGGTACCGAGTGGATGCCGACCGAATCTATACCCAAACAGATACAGTTCACCGCGATGATCTCATTCGAAACCAATCCGCCATCGTCGATGGGGTGGGATTCATGAAAGCTTTCCTTCATCAGATGGAATGGCAGAGAAACACGACGCTCCAAAACATTAGAGGTGGGAGCGTGTTGGACTATAGGCGGGTGACGCTTCGTTGGGAAGAAGAGGATGCCGTGATGGAGCGGAAGACCTTACGCGATATCAACTCAGCCGACATCCGATTTTCCATTCAGAAACATGTGGCCTTACGCTTGGGATGGTTGACGAGAATGAAGGATGGAACGTACAACTTGGGTCCCAATCTCGAATATTCCCTCTACGACAAGGATGCCCAGAAAATGACCCATGTGAGTTCGACTCAATGGCCTACCAATCGTCTGTGGTCCGTCCCCTCTGGATCGGACGACGAACTCGTCCTCAGTCAGATGGTGGAGTGGAAATTTCGGAATCTCAATAAAGCTTTCGAACAGGCCGTCACCCAGACGTCGAGAACCTTGCTCTTGTATTCGGATGTGGTGAACAGTAACATTGTGGGGGATGCATCACATCCTTTAGTACGTGAAGTCTATTACCGACGAAGTGGTGTGGGTACTGTGTATTTCGAACCTCTACACATCCAATGGTTACCGTTATGTCGCCCGTACTTGGACGTGATCGAAGTCAGTTTGGCCGAAAGCAGTGGACATCTGGTTGCGTTTGGAAAAGGCAAGACCATCGTCACCTTTCAATTTCGGTCGCCCCCTCCTAGGCAAAGACACAACATCCCCATGAGAGGCGGAAGTCTGACGCGGTATTACCCTCCCGCTGCACGCAGTCAAGGCGGGGACGGTTTCACAGAGGAATTGATTCAGATCGCTGCGCCCGTGATCTTGGAATCGTTGCAATCGGGACTTCGTACAGCTTCCAGTGGAAAATCCCTAGGTGTTGTTGGAGACGTCATCGGACAAACCTTGAAACGAGGAGTCAAACGGAAAGCCGCCGCACTCATCCAAGTTGGAGTGAAAGCGGGAGGCCAGCACGTCTATAAGAAAGCCAAACGCAAAGTCTCGGACATCTTTGGTCGAAAATGAACACGTACGTGGTTCAATCGCGTCTGCGTCATCAACGGGCATTGAGTCGGTATGGGACGCCAGGTTCCAGTATAAAAGGCACCGACCATCCACGTCAGGTCGGTGGTTGGTTGAGCGAAGCCGTGTCATGACCTCCTGAGTACGCCTTAGTCCCGTTCTTGACCCGAAGAGTTCAAAGAAGACGGAAAAAGAAGAAGAACCGATGAGTTTGGATGTGTTTAGAGTCCCCTCGGCCAACGTGACCGTGCAAGGGTATCGCAACGTGAAGTACAGTCCATCCAGTACGGGGATCACACCCATTTCCTTTTTCATCCCAGCCTTGGACGATTTCGTCGATTTGAACCGGAGTTTTTTGGAAGTGGAATTGAAATTGAATTCCGCATCGACGAATGGCATCGTGGCCGATGCCAATGCGCCTTCACATGCGAACAATACCCGATTTGTCTACGTGACCAACAATCTGGGTCACACGCTCTTCAAACAGATGAATCTACGGTTCAACGGCACTTTGATGAGCGAACAGACCGATACGTACGCTTACAATGCCTTCTTGGAGACGCTGCTGAATTACAATCGAGATGAAGGGGAGACCTTGCTGGCGCCTCAAGGTTGGGTGAATTATTTGAATGTGACAGAACATTTAACTGCCAGTGGAGCCGCGGATGACATTGGCACGACGAATGGATGGGGACACGGTGATGCCACTCCCTTGAAGACGGCCACCGTACCATTCTACAACAACAATAAAGCCACCTTGATCGTGCATCCGCATCTGGAAGCCTTTCGCACAGGACGCGTGCTGGTGCCTGGGGTGGAGATCGTCTTGGAATTGTTTTGCAACCGACCCGAGTTCTTTTTGTTTGGAACGAATACCAGTGGTGTGGGTGTCAAACGTCAAGTGACGTTGAGTCAAGGTGACCTCAAAGTGACGCTGCATCTCTGCTGTTTGTCCCTGAACCCATCCGTCTAAAATGCCCTACAGGCCAAGAGAAAAGTCAAAGAACAGTGGGCCAATTATCCAGTGGTCCGAAGCGAGATCCGTACGTTTTCGTTCGATGGACGGACCACCAAGTTCATGGAAGACAACCTGTTTGTGGGCCGGGTGCCGGACCGGATGATCGTGGGGTTGTTGGACAGTCGAGGCTTCAATGGTGATTTGGAGTATTACCCGTTCGCTTTCCAGAAATTTGGGGTGATCCGGATTCGTCAAGTCATTGACTGTGAAGAATATCCGTACCCAACCTTGGAATTGAATGGAGCCAATGGCCGTAAAGACCTGTTGGGATACCATCGTTTCTTAGAAGTCAGTGGTTCGTTGCTGAATCATCGTCCCAGTATGATCCAGCCCAGTGAATGGGGACAGGACAAGAATTGTACATTGTTTGCTTTTAACAATGTACCCAATGGAGACGCGGATGCTCCAGGACATCGATACCCTAGACAAGCCGGCAACGTCCATTTGGAAATCGATTTTCGTGCGATCCCTAACAAGAATCGGTACACAACCGGGCCCTTTAAAAGAAGTGTACCCTCTCGTCCTTTCTTGCTTTTGTCATGATACGTATGCCCAGTAGTACGATGATTGTCGGTCTTTCGGGAAGTGGCAAGACGCAATTGACCGAAGCGCTCTTGACGGAAGGCACCGTGTTTGAGGGCAGAAAGACACGACCGTGTCATGACTGTTACGCCGTATGGCAACCCCGGTTCGATGGCATGAAACGTCAAAGCATCCAGTTTCACGAAGGAAGCCCTGAAGTCGCCGATCTTCAAACATGGTTTCCTCAAGGTGGGGTGTTGGTCTTGGACGATCTCATGGATGAAGGAGGGAACGATAAACGCGTGTTGGATCTCTTTACACGAGAATCCCATCATCGACACATTACGGTCAAGATCTGTTTCCACCTGGGAAATTTGCCAAGACCATTTCGCGCAATGCGCATTACGTGATTGTCTTCAAGAATCCCAGGGATCAGACGGGATGTCGCGCGTTGGTACTCCAAGCCTTTCCAGATCGATGGCGAGACGTCCTCAAACTCTTTGTTGCGTGCACGCAACGTCCTTTCGGGTATCTCATGATCGACCTTCATCCTGCCTCCGATGACCGATTCCGGTTGTTCAGTCATGTGACACAGCAGGACGGTCCCACGGTGGTGTACGAGCGCCAATGAGTTTCTCTTGGGCAAAGAAAAACGATATAAAAGGAGGGGAGCTGCACTGACCATTACCCCTTTGTGGAAAAGATGGTACGAAGACGAAGAAAGCGTGTGATCCGACGTCCAGGTGTTCGAAAACGACGACAACGCGGAGGCATCCTTCCATTGCTCGCTTTGGCGATTCCTGGATTGATTGCAGCAGGAAAAGCAACAGCGTGAGGAGGTGTGGGAGCCGCGGCTGGTTACGGTGTCAAAAAAGGGCTGGAAGCGGCCACCTGACGACGAGGTCGACGTTAAGTATAAAGGGAACCTATCCAAAAACCCAAGGATCGTCTCATCATGTCTTGGCGTATCGGACGTCAACTCCCGTTTCTTCGGAGTATCTTGAAAGCAGCCGATCATCAGACACGTCGCGAACGCTTGCAAGCGGCCAATGCCGATCAGATCAATGCCTTGAGCGAATTGGTCATGAACACGCTTCGTGGACAGATTCCCGTATCGTCGTCCACCCTGACCAAGTTACGGCCTCATCAACAAGCACTGAGAGACATGACCTTTGGCAAGGTTTGAACACGGCGTGCAACCATTGCCTGCGAGGTGGACGCGTCCATAAAAGAGCGTCGGTGGGTGATGAGGTGTCATTGTGATCCAGTTCTGGCAAGGATTGCATAACATGGACGATGGATGGTGTGATACGTGGACGTACGGTTCTCGTTCGATTTGTGCGATGAAAGATCAGATCCGACATCTTCGACATCGCGAACGTGAACAATGCGAGATCATACGTCAATTGACCGACCAACTTCAAAAACGGAATAAAGACCCAAGTCAACTCGAACGAAAGCTGGGCGATCTCAAACATCAAGTACGTCAATTGGAAGGGCATTTGGAACGAGAACGTCAAGAGAAACAAACCCTCTACTATAAAAACGAGGCATCACACGAATGTTGGGACACGTTACGATGAGTGGTGACAACGACGTCATTCCTGGGTTTCAAAAACGGGTGTTGGTGGATCCGGAACGGCTCCGTCGGTTGGAGCAAGTGCACAAAGAACGTTTGACCGATAATTCTCAAGTGACCAAAGCCGCACGTCTGGGTGCTAGAGAAGCCGCCCTTCTCATGGCAGAGGACATCCCGCCGGCCATGAAAGAAGCGTTGGTCAAACCTTTGTCGCGCGAAGTGCGTAAATGGACCAAGGCCGTTCGACGTCTCGTGGGTTTTGGAGGAGGTCCTGGTGGTGGTGCAGGTGGTGCTGAGGAGGACGAGGACGTGGAAGGGGAAGCGTTTACGCAAGGCCCGTTACAGACGTTGTTGACGCAACTGGTGAAAAAGAAGAAACGACCGGCAGCAGCAGCTGAGGCGGAACCTCTAGCCACACTGGCCGCTGCGGCTCCACCTCCTAAAGCGAAGAAACGTCTTCGTTTTGTGACCCCTAAAAAGAAGACGCCAGTGCCCAAAAAGAAAGCAAAGAAGAAGAAAGCCACCCCCAAGACGATGACCCCACTCGTCGATTGGGGTGAACTCCCTTTTGGTGGAGATCCCATGTTGGGTGAGAGTGTGGCTGAGATGATCGAAGGGACGGCCCGATCCGCCAAGAGGAAAGCTCGGAAGAACCGAGGTCGTCGCCCGACCGAAACAGATAAATTACAACGCCCACCCGGTTGGCTGGATTTTGACACCAAACTCTGACGGCGTCTCGATGGGTAGGACTTCTAAGCACCGTCCGAAAAAGCACACGACCCGAAGGCAGGCCTTGCCTCCCAAGACCCGGCGACGAAGGCGCCAGAAAGGGGGCAAATTGAATCTGCAAAAGCTGTTGGAGAAGACGGGCATCGAATTTCATTGGCCAGGGTACCAGTACATGGGACCGGGGACGCATTTGAAAAAGAGACTCAAGCGAGGCGATCCGGGCATCAATCGGCTGGACAAGATTGCCAAACAACATGACATCGATTATTCCCAGGCCAAGAATTTACAAGACAAATGGAAAGCCGATGCAAAAATGGTGAAGGCCATCAATCATCTCCCCGGCAAGAAAACCTGGACCGAAGCCATCGTGAAGAGAATCATGCAAACAAAAACTCAAATTGTAAAAGACGTTCATGGCTGACTGACGTTGTTGTGGTTACAAACATTAAAACAAAGCCAAGTTCTGGACTTCCATGTGTCTGGTCTTTATTGATCCAAATCTTCTTCTGCCATATAGTAAACTCCAAACCACTCTCTCTGGCCTTTAGGAGGCTTCAGACCACGAAGGTTTTTGGGATACCCCCCCATCCCCTGTCATGAAGTCGTGTGACCTTACAAGTCAGGCCATAAAAATGTTGGGGATACCCCCCATCCCTCTCAAACCTTGGTGTGACCTTACAAGTCAGGCCATAAAAATGTTGGGGATACCCCCCCCATCCCTCTCAAACCTTGGTGTGACCTTACAAGTCAGGCCATACATACCGAGCGAATGAGCTGCTTTGTGTTCACGTGCTGGAAAAGTTACCCAAGGTCCGTGATTTTCTACCCCCCGCAAAGCCCGACCAGCGCGCGGTTTTCCGTTTGTTTGCTCGTGATGTCTTCTCCAAGTGCAGGACCTAGTGGATTGTCTTTAGAGGAGCAACGTGCTTTGCTGAGGGAAGAACAACTGCGGCATGTGGTGGATTTGATGGAAAGTGATGACGATGAACTGTTAGTTCAGGCTCTCGACGAAGTGGAACGGCAGCTGGCAGTTCCCATGGATGATGAACATCTCCATGTCACCGAGCATCGGCAAAGGTTACACAACGATCGTGAGGCCTTTGCTCGTCAAAACACACCTTCTTAGTTTGAGGAAGCTCCTGCACAAGTAGGTGGAGGAGGCCATTTTCGTTTTGTTTTGGACCCCATCATGGAGCGTCGATCCGCTGTCATGGGAGTGCGTGAACGCATCTTTAGGACACGGTTGGAACAACAAGGACGCTTGGATTCACGGCGTCAAAACATCAACCATGCGCTCGCTCAGGGATTATGGGGTGTGATAGAAACCTTGTTGGACGATGCTACCATCCACGATCGTGATCGTGTGTTTCTTCGTTTTCATTCTCCACGCTACGACAACTCCTTTTCTCGAGGGTTACGCGTCCGTCGGTGGCGTCAGGAACCGGACACAGTGACGGCTTTTTTGGATGATCTGTCTCAAAAACTCAATTCCAGGGAAGAATACGACCCGGACGAACCTTTTGAACTGGAATTCATCCATGTCCAGGCAGGACCTCAAGGAAGTGGCGTCTCCAAAAACAAATGACCCGGCTACGAATCCTCGGCGAATTTTCGTCTCAACAAAAAGTGTATTGTGAACATGCCCAGGGACGATGCAGGACTCTGTTGTGCGCGTGCTATCGTCACCGCTCGAGGCCTGCACCTGGCGGGTTCCAACATTAACGAGCGGCACAAGTGGACCAGAAAGTGTCAACGACGTCGCAACGAAGCGGCTATGGCTCTCTTGGAAGAAACCGGACTCCAGCCGGGTCCCATGGGTCTCCAGGAACTAGCCACTTTGGCTCAAGCACCCAGTCTTCATGATTACCGAATCGTGGTGGTGGATGCGAATCGACAATACGCCTGTTTTGCGTTTGGGCAGGGTGCTACCTTGTTAGCCCTTCTCCACGAGGACGAACATTACGACACATTGACTTCGTTGCCAGGATTCTTTGGGCAAAGCTACCTTTGTGGACGGTGTCTGAAACCCTACAACGTAAGGGGCCGTCACCAATGTTCTGAAGGGAAAGGCGTTCACTGCCCTGGTTGCCAACAGAATGAGTGCGACGATTACATCGAGGCGTACTTGCGTAAACGTCCTGCCCACATCCCCTGTCGTCATTGTCGTCGCCAATTTTATGGGGATGCGTGCTTTCAACTCCACCAGACCAAGACCCTCAGTGGAAAAGCGTGTGGTCCCAGTCAGTCATCGGTATGCGACTCGTGGCACAAATGTGCAAACTGCAGGAAACTGCTTCGTTCGATGAATGAACAAGACGAACATCGGTGCGGGTACAGTGAATGTCCGTCGTGCCACGAAACGACGAATTTGAACCAGCATCAATGCTTCGTGCAAATCCCCACGGATCCCGAAGAGCTCGCAGATCGTGCGCGCATCGTACAAATCAACAAGCGGACCCGACTCCGTCGTGAGGCACACAACGACCCCAATACTGCTACGGAGAACGGGGAGGAGGAGGAGGACAATACCTACCACCCACTGCTACTCGTCTTTTGGGATACAGAGTCCATGCAAGATACGGGCGTGCATGTGCCTAATTTGGTGGTGGGTATGACAGAAGAGGATGCCTTGCCTCACATCTTTCGTGGCGAGAATTGCATGGAACAATTTCTGGAATGGCTGGAACAATTGACAGAGCAGGACACACGCTACGTCACCGCTCTTGCTCACAATTTCAAGGGTTACGACTCTTACTTTGTGGTGAAGCGTTTGATCGAGCGCAAACAAAAGTTTAAGCCCATGCGTACGGGTGGCAAACTGCTGGAGCTCACTTACAGGGGTGGGTACATTCGCTTCATCGACTCCATGTCGTTCTTCGCCATGGCTCTGGCTTCGTTTACCAAAACATTTGGGTTGGATCCCGACCATTTCAAGAAGGGGTATTTTCCACATCTTTTCAACACCCCTGCGAATGCCGACTATGTGGGTCCCATGCCTCCGAGAGAGATGTACACCCCTGAAACCATGTCCACCAAAGGAAAAGCGGAGTTTGAGCAATGCTACACGGCTCAAGTGGCGAACGAGGCACAGTTTGATATCCAGAGGGATCTTGTGGACTACTGTATCTCTGACGTCAAACTCCTCCGAGAGGGATGTTTGACCTTTCGTCGTGAGTTCCGCGAACAGACCAGCTTTTGTCCCTTTGACAAAATGACGATTGCAGGAGCTTGTCTGCATGACTATCGCCTTAACCGCATGGAGGAAGAGACCATCGCCTCCAAACCTGTCAAGGGATGGCGACTCATCACCAATCACTCCAAGGCCGCTATGGAATGGCTGTTGTGGCAAGAACATCGGATGCAGGAGGAAGACCCGCTTCCAAACCAACGTATCCAGCATGCTCGCAACCAAGGCGAATACCAGATCCCTGGTCGACGTTGGAGGGTGGACAGCTTCGATCCAGACACCAACACGGTCTTCGAGTTCTTGGGTTGTTTTTGGCACGGGTGTCTTTCTTGTTTCCCCAATCGTCACGAACCGTACTGCCGTCACGACGATCGTTGTATGGATGATGTCCGACGTACCACCATGGAACGCCTTCAGAGTCTTCGAGACCTGGGATACCATGTCGTGACCCTCTGGGAATGTGAGTGGGAGCAGCAAAAGAAGGCAGATCCTCGCGTGGCTGAGTTCGTCAAATCCCTTCCTTTCATTAAACCCATGAATCCTTGCGACGCCTTCTTTGGAGGACGCACCAATGCCTCCTACCTTTATTACAAGGTTCGAGTCGATGAGGAAATCCGGTATGTGGACTACACTTCCCTCTACCCGTGGGTCAATAAGAATGGAATGTATCCCATCGGCCATCCTGAGTTCATCTATGAACCTGGCACCACCGACCTCTCGGAGTACTTTGGTCTGGCTTTGTGCACCATCATCCCACCAAAGAATTTGTTTCACCCTGTCTTGCCTTAACGGTGCGGAGGAAAGCTCACCTTCCCTCTTTGCCGTACGTGTGTGGAGCAAGACATTGCCAAACCTCTGCACGAAAAATCCCTTTCGTGCGATCACACCGAGGATGAACGGACGCTGATCGGTACATGGTGCACCCCCGAGCTAGAAAAAGCTGTGGCGATGGGCTACGTGATTCAACACGTCCACGAAGTGTGCCACTTTGAGGAAACACGCCGCGGATTGTTTGCGGAGTATGTCAACACTTGGCTTAAGATCAAAGTGGAAGCGTCCGGATGGCCTAGTGGGTGAGACACGAAAGAGCAACGACAGCCCTATGTGGAGGAGTTTGAGCGTCATGAAGGAATCCAACTCGACCCAACTAAGATCGCTTACAATCCGGGTCGACGGTCTTTAGCCAAACTAATGCTCAATTCCTTGTGGGGGAACTTTGGACAGAGGGATAACCTGATGCAGGTGAAACCCTTCTTTGACCCTCTACCTTTCCAGCTCTTCATGGACTCCGACCAACATGACATTCGGTACGTCAGTTGCCTCGATGAGAACTGGGTGGAAGTGCACTACCGTGCAAAGGACGAGTGCGAGGAACTCAATGTCAACACCAATGTGTTCATTGCGGCCTTTACCACCTGCTGGGCACGTTTACGGTTGTACGAAGCCTTGGAACTCCTCGGGAAACAGGTCCTTTATTACGACACGGATTCCGTCCTTTATGTGCATCGTCCTGATCAACCTGACGTCACCCTCAGGCGGGCCTAAAAACTATGGGTACCGATGCAACGATGATAAGACGGAATGTAAAGTCAAGGGACACTCTCTCAATGCGGACGGAATGGCGCAACTCAATTATGAGGTGTTGCGTCAAAACACCTTGGACGAACTCCAACATCCACTGGAGACACCGCGGAAAACGCGCATTCATCAAGCACGTAAAATCATTCGCAAATCCAAACAGTACGAACTTCGTACCCAACCCGCCCACAAAGACTATCAACTCGTCTTCAACAAACGCATCCTTCGACCGGGGACCGCGATCACGTATCCTTATGGGTACTGTCTCGCCGAGAATGACGATGCTGACGAGGATGCCCACGGATTCCTATCGGACATGGATGCAGCCAACGCTCATCTTCTTTCCAGACTCCTGTCGGACGAGGACGAGGAGATGTAAGGGAAAGTTACGGGGTGCATGTGCGGGGCACCAAGAAAAAAAAACACTGAGTAGGGACACTAAGGAACTGAGGTGACTTTAAGGAGACTCTACTCCATGTCTTGTATATATTGTAAATATTTGTTATGGGGCACCCATTCTTGGTGTGAGCGTATTTTATGCTTTTTTCTTCTTGTTGTACGAATAGTACCTTGATGATTCTAGTTATTAAACCGTTTGATTCGGAAAGAAACGATCCTGTTTACTTTAATCGTGAGGGGCTTGGGACTTTGTGACGTCATCCCTATCTCGACCCATGTGACGTCATTGTTTGAATTTGGAATTTCCCGCCCGTTATGTTTGTATCCAGCATGGTTACGCAAAACACCCCAATTTGTTTCCTAAGGGTCCGCACAAGGGAAGTGTCACGTGTCTGTGACGTCATGGTTTGAATGTCCCCGTACGCGTTTGCATGTCCCGCCCAAATTTGAATTTTGCTGCCCAAATTGTAATCCACCAATCAGAACGCTCTATTTCCAACCGTCAAAAGGGGTCTGAAATAGCCTACACCACTACTGTAGACTTATGAAGGACTCCGGTTAGCCCATCAGCGGCCACCTCACTTCTTTGGAATTTAGTTAATTATCATGATAATATTACGAATCTAAATTTTAAGTAATGTTTAAAAAACGGCTCATCAGTAAGGAGCATTTTGTAAATTTTATTTGTAACAGTACATCCGCATCTACTGCCCGGTATAGAGAACCGGGTTTTGTGTATTTTTGAAATAGCATATTATTATTTATACTTTTACTGTGTATATGCTTAATTTTTACTTACATACTTACTGACTGACTGAGTTACTTACTTACTATACTCAAGCGAGACATACAAAGTGGAAAGTTTACTTATCATAGATCACTCACTTAGTATGAGTGCCCAAAAGCACACTGCATCGCGGAAAGAGTCCAATTCTATCGAACTGCAGTAGAGTGTAACAGTAGCTATATACGATAATTGACCGACACAATAACTAAGAAAGTTATTCATTGAGGTCGAAACTCCCGGAGGGGGGGGGGGGGGATACTGCCATATATGGCCTATATAGGTATGTGGCGCTGTGAAGGGTATGTAAATAAATAAATCCAGATATAACTAATCGATGACAACAATGATATCAATAAAATCCATGAGTATTCAATGGTAATCGATGGGTAATCAGTTGGTTAGTCATTGCGGATGATTTATCAGCATTGATTGCATCGATTAGTCATTGATAGCATTGATTAGTCATTGATTTATTTATCAGCATCTAGTGGCAATTCAGTGTGTCTTTTCAACGACTATGCTGTACTTGATCGCGAGAAAATAGCATTTGTCCTGTGTAATCTTATTCGCATGGATTTGAATGGTAATCACGGTCGTGTTGATTATAAGAGACCAGTCAATTACGACGATTCCAAGAAGCAGTCCATCATTTGTTATTTCAATGTTTACAGCGATGTCACTAGAGACGGCAGCGTCGTACGCGGGAGGTACAAGCCACAGTTGTCAGACATACATGAGGCAGTGTGGCCCAGTAGGAGGCAGTGTGGCCCAGTGGTTAGGGCGCTTGCCTTGAGATCCGGAGATCCCGGGTTCAACACCTGCTCTGACCACTCGCTGAATTTATTCCTGGTAGTCCCTGGTTCGACTTCCCAGCTGCACTTGTAAATAGCCAACTGGTTTGCCTCCGGCCAGTTGGGATTCTTAACAGTTGTTGTTGTTGTTGTGTTCTGTTGTTTCGTTGATTGTTTCATTGGCGCTGAAAAGCCCCTATGGGGAGCGGTCAATAAAGTGTGTATTGTATGTATGTATGAATTCCCATTCTCTGGCATAATCTCGCACACGAACATGTCAATAATGGAGGAGGGAATACTAACTATACCCGAAGAAGAGCTGACGGAAATAGAATCCACTGCTGCTACAAGGTTGCAACCTCGACCAACCGGGGTCACGCAAACCAGAACATCTGTTGAACGAATGGCCACAGTAGTCAGTTTGCTTTGATGAAGCAATTGCAAGAACAGTAGTGACCCCACAGCAGTCAAGTGCAGATGGCCCACGGAAATCGGGGAGGACACGAACGGTTATTTCATACAATACCAGATGGGGCGCCAAATGTAAATATATTATTTAAGTACTTTTCCCCTATATTTTGGGTTATTTATAAATAACACATTGACGTACCTTTGCGATTTATAAATTGCAAGGTTACGAACTTTGCGATTCATGATAAATGGCAAGATTACGAACTTTGCGATTTATTAATCGCATAAATCGCACAGTTGGTAACCTTGCACCATTATGCACCACTGATCTTGGATCACTGATCCTGATCCAGATAACCCCAAAGAAATGCACCTCTATCTCTATTGAACTTTTTGTTAACACCTCCAGGTAAAATTGTTAAATTTATTGGGTTAAAAATTATTAGCAATGTTAATAAGCACTACTCAACATATGATTCATTAAAATATTGCTTGTGTGCAGATATTGTTATGCGTCTATATTTTTTTCCCAAATTCTTCCATTTGCAACCCCATAGCCACTTACATCAACTAAATTTTTCTGTTTCTTTATTGAAAATTCAGCATTATGATACTTTACATGCATATATTGTCAAAAATTAGTCGTACATTCAAACCAAATCAAGCTCCCAATGTGGCTTCTAGCAAAGGTTACATCATTTCCTGTATGTCCCAGCCCTTCTGCAAAGTTTTGTGCTCCTGCGCTGGTACACAAAATGCCACAAACATTCATACGAAATGCTTCCCTGGAGTTGATTTCACATCACTTGCCCTGTACAAACTCAGACCTCAATTCCACTTGGTTACGTAAACAAAATCATGACTGAATCTATCAGCCCACTATAAGACATGATGCTGACATTTTTTCAGTTCCTTAAATCCTCAGGTTATGTGTGCAACCTCTGTTGTCAAAATGACACCTCCATAAAACTTTATCCAATAACCCTCATCTTGAAAATAAGCATTTCAGGACGGTTGTGTGTCAATTATATTATTTCATTGATTGCGAGTAGCCTGTGTACAGCCGCCCGCTCTCCGAAAAAAGCGGGCGGCTGTACACAGGCTACATCTATCCCACCAACCGCTCCTTCTCAAGTTTGCACGATTTCATCTAGCTACATCTATACCTGTGTCGTTACAAGTTATCATTAACGAATGAGAGAAGTGATCCTCGGACTTAGGTCGACAATTTAAGCAACTGTCTTTTTTTGACATCTGAAAAATTCAGGTGGCTCCAACGGCATTCGAACCCATGATCTCTGCGATGCCGGTGCAATGCTCTCTGAAGCCACACACTTGGAAGAGGGTCTTGTTTCTGTGAAGGACTCGATGAATGAAATGAATCTATATTAACATTTGCAAAAATTCCATTAGTGCCAAGATGCAAACAAGTGCATATTACATAGACCGAAAGGAAATTGAGAGTAAAAAGTAGGATGAAAACCATTTTGTCCTGAATTTCATATTTACGTCCGACATAGACACTTTTTGCGAAATGATGTAATATAATATGCACGTGTCAGCATCTTTTGCATCTTGGCACTGATGGGATTTCTGCTAATGTTAATAGAGGTTCATTTCATTGCGGGATTGACTCCTTCACGGAAAGAAATGAGCCCAATAAATTGACCTGCTCTGAAGTATTCTGCTTCAAGGATTCATAGCTCAGTTGGTAGAGCTTTGCATCGGCATCGCAGAGGTCATGGGTTCGACATCCGTTAGAGTCTTAGAGCGACCTGAATTTTTCAGGTGTCTGGCAGAAATGGTTGCTTAAATTGTCGACCTATGTCTGAGGATCACTTCTCTCATTCGTTAATGATAAGTCGTAACGACACAGGTAAAGATGAAGCTACAATCTTGGACAAAATTGTTGAGAAAAATCTGCTTTTGGACTAAATTCCGATCACGAGTATGAAAAATAAGCTCTCTTTTTGCCCCCACCCCCCCCCCCCCCCCCTGATCAATGTTGCTAGACGAAACAAAGCTTGTCGAGCCTGGGCTTATATCAACATTGGTTGTAGGGGGGAGGGGGATCGCTAATAATGTGCGATATTGAGGACGTAGTGCGCAAAATAACCCCTGTTTTTAATATTCTCAACCCTTTTTGTCCAAGATTGTAGATGAAATCGTTCAAACCTGAGAAGGAGCGGTTGGTGGGATGGATGCGGTACGATAAAGGTTCTGTAATCTCAAGCTCTGCAAATTGAAAACATACCAATAAAACGAAGCTTTCAATTCAGACCGATTCGCCATATATAAATCAAACTAAAAGTATGAAAAAAATTAAACCTATCATTACCTCACTTTTCTGTGATGATTCCTGAGCACTTAATGCATCAGAAATTGTTCCTGAGACGGCTGAGGAGAGCCGTCTTCTCAAGTTTTGTCTGTGCACCAAAAAATCAAAACGTTGGACCACGAGCTCGCAGGCATGAATTTCATGAGTTTGCGGTTATATTATTAAATCGCAAAATCGCACTTTATGATTTATAAATCGCACGTACGATTTATAAATCGCAACATTACGAACTTTGCGAAATCGCAAAGTCGATAACCTTGCGATTCATGATAAATCGCAAAGTTCGTAATCTTGCGATTTATAAATCGCAAAGTTCGTAGCCTTGCGATTTATAAATCGCAAAGTTCGTAACCTCGCGATTTATAAATCGCGAGGTTCGTAAAGGTACTTCAATGTGTTATTTATAAACTAGTAGTAATCAAAGATTAGGAGTGCGTTCTCCGCCTGTGATAATTGTTGTC
>OX421448.1:43270313-43272813 GCA_949126865.1 Montipora capitata | reverse complement strand
AAAATACATCCATGGCTCATTGGATCTTCTCAAAGAGCCTCTAAAGCTCTAGTTCTGTTCATAAAGGTATCATAGAGATCTCTGAGGGAGGATGCATTAACAACTGACTTAGCATCCATCTTGATGACAGATTTTACTAGAAATGAGATGATCATACGTTTTCTTCCATACCTGTGTTTAAGGCATTCAACAGCTGCTTCATAATTTGCTCCGGTTACTTCAAATCCGTCTATTGCTTTCAAGGCATTTCCAGTTAGCACCGAGCGTAGATAAGTAAACTTCTGAACATTTGGTAAATCAACATTGTTATGCACTGCAGCTTCAAACTGATCCCAGAAGTTTTGAAATTTAAACACATCGCCATTAAACTTTGGCAACTCAATTCTCCGTAATTTCAGATTTGAGGATACACGACTGTCAGAGTATGCAATATCCTTCGAGGAGTGACCTCCCACATCGCAATCTTTATTTAGGAATTCATGAGCAGCATCCACAGCTTTATCTGCTTCACTCAGAATTTTTCCCCATCTTCGGAGTTCCTCCTCCGTCATATCCTCTGCAACAAGCGCGATTAATTCATTTCTCAGTTGAAGATAATTCTCACGGTACACAGTTAGCCTTTCAATTCTCAATTGTACTTTGATTTTGTTGCTTGCATTTTGACTTAGATACAAAATATCCTGAATCAACGCATCCACATCCACTTGCAAGACTCTTGCTTTACGTCTAATCGAACTAACCTCCTGAATTTCAACTTCACTTTTCACTTGAAGAGGTTCCTTCGAAGCCTCGGCGAAATTCGAACCTTCCTTTAATTCTGGTGCAATAACATTTGACTTCGAATCACGCTGAGCGTTCACTAACCTTTCCAGTAAGACTTTTCTCTTTCCAGTAGTCGGCAATCCCTTTTTTCCAAGCATTTCACTAAATTTGATCGACTGTGAGTTGAGATAAGTCTTCCATTTTGCTCGAGGAACCGGTGGCCACATGGTTGCAACTGATGACCTTGCAAAGAATTACAAATTTACTGCTGAAACATCTCCTTGACTCCGGCTGTGAAGGACCATGTTAGGAATTACGACGAGACACTGAAGCGTAACACAACTTTAATCCACTGGACTCGGCTACACATCGATTTACAAAGGGGATGTATACGAGTGAAATGCTACGACGTACAAAAACCTTCGATAACAAGAGCGGGAACAACAACGAAAGTCACATGACACTCTAAGTCCTACACACTAGGGTGGGGTTAGTCTAACTATTCATAGGTCCAGTCTCTCAGGCTTCTTTATCACTCTTCTAGAACGAGTACGGGTTGTAACACTTGGGGAGGAGTGGTATTTTCCACTGCGTATATCCACTTCACAACATACTACTTAGAAGTTTACTTGGGGAGGGGTGGTGCTTTCGACTGCGTATCCGCGTATCCAGCCTTTTCAGAGGTGCAGCTTCAAAATGGCAGGGTATTCTGCAGTTACTCCATTTTTATAAAATAAGTTTAATTCACAGTGCCCTAAACACTGAAGTGCTAAAAAATCATCAACTATCGATTTTTGATGTGGCAAATTGAATTGTGCCATCAACCCCGTTAACTTGAAACCTCGCTATCTCAAATTGTTTTTCGTTTCACTCGTAGAGTTCGAGTTACTGGGCTCTACTGTATTTCCTTTTTTTTTCCTATCTGTTTTTGTCCTCCAAAATTAATATCAGGTACAATTTAATTTGTTTTAAGCTCATATGTCATCTCAAGACATGCCTTAAATGAGGCACACCCACATTTTATTCCCTCCCTGTTACACATGACCTTTGCTTCTCTGGATCTGTGTCCCAGAGTCTTGTAACTGTTTTTCATTTTGTTGATAAAATCTGAATTTTGAGTTTGAGATTAAAGCCACTCGAATGATATGTACCATAAAGTGTTGTATGAGATTTTACTGACTTCTTTATTCAGATGTTGACATCACATCACTGACTTATTAATACTTTTACATCTGTCTTGCCACTATTTTCTAAATATAACTTCAATGGGAAAATACACTCAAAGTAGAGTTTTTCTGGATTAACAACATGCAAATTAGTGGATAGATGCACTTAGGATTTTGTTTTTAGCTTCCAGAAGGAATGATTAGGGTAATTTTCTCGTATATACAAGCTTGAAATGGTGAACCCAGCTAAATGTCCTTCAATTTTTTCAGCTTCGGTTGTAACTTTTAACATAATTTACCTTCTAGAATACAAAAACCTTACAGTAACCTTTCATTGTTTCTTGGGGATTGATTGGTGTACCAAAGAAGATTCCCAGCTGTGTAAAACGGGGAAGATTGGTCATATAAATTGAAACAGTTATGTGAAATTAGTTCCTCATAAATTCTTGTAAGATAATCATTATTGCTGTCACCAAATGGAAAGTGGAATGACTGAAATGAGGCCCAGGGAAGCTAAGGTGTTTTAGGGAATCCGTGAGTGGAATAGCAGAATTACCTAAGCCAGCAGGTCA
>OX421448.1:43252813-43265313 GCA_949126865.1 Montipora capitata | reverse complement strand
CTCCCAAAAATTCTAGGTGACCTTTTTAGGGTAAAAATCCGTTCAAAATGAGCACTTATACTATGTTTTGAGATGTTCGAAAATCCTAGGACAGGCAGGCAAGCAAGGAATTTTACAAGAAATGTTTCGAAAATTCTAGATGTCATATCGTTTTTTGATCGCGGGGTTTTTTGAGTGTTTGAACCCAAAAAAAATTTTAGCCTCAATTTTTACCAGAATATATACTTTTTGCCAAAATAAGGGGGGGGGGGCGGGCCCCCCGGGCCCCTCCCCTAGATCCGCCACTGTTTAAGGCACGTTTTCACCCCCGCTAAAATCCATGTTTTAGTTAAAATAATGTTTGGAAGTACAGAAGTGTAGGTACAGATGTATATAGATATCTATAGATTTCAGATTCGTGACTGTTTAACAAATCATTTTTTTAGACTATTGTTTTCTGGAAGCATTAATGAAGTAAATTTTGGTTTTAGGGGACTGTTGTTGGATCAAGGAATCTGTTTTGAGTCATGTGATGGTTGACAGTGGATTGTTGTTCCTGAAAAGGCTGAAAGTAAGCGTTATTGCCATGGACTTCATTTGGTTACACCCCACATGTTTGTTCTTTTCTTAGTTGACAAACTTTATTATAATATATTATGTGATTTGGAGCTGCAGCTAGAAACATTGGCAATCCCATGCATATGATCTCATTGGGTTTGATGGCAGTAAAATAATTTTGGTAAAAATTATGTTTAAAGTTTTTATCATAACTTCTCATCTTGGTCCTGCTGGAATTCAAACATGCTCTACCATTTGAACAAGGAACTTGTCAATCAACCGTTACCGTTTGTAATATTTGCAATATGATCTTTGGATAGCAATTGACTTCTTTTTCTTATCCCTTATTTGTAGATATCCTATGTCTGTCACATAGTTAGTTTTAAGCTTTTATTTCCTGTAGTGTATCTTTATTATAATTAGCACATGATCCCACATGCATGTATTATTGCTTTAATATTGATTGTGTTTGAATAAAGGATATTGTTGTCTTGTCTTGTAGATAAGGCAAAACAGCCTCAGTTGTATTTGCATTGTTATTTCTGAATGTTACTTTTAAAGGGCAAACCATTAAAAAGGGCTCATAGTTTGCAGGAGTCCAGGAAAATATTCAAAATATTGATTGATTTGATCGAAGTTCCTGAAGCAGGTAAATCTTGAAGAGTTTACGTAACGATATTTCGAATATACAGCATTTCTATTTGGGAATGTTTAAGTCCACAAAATTTATTTTCTTTATGTTGAGAAGTACTGTAAGAGCTGTCAGGTAACTCAGATGGAAATTTGACAGACCTTAGCTGTAATTCAAATTATTAGTACAGTTTTGGTCGTTAGTGGAACATAATATTTTTAAAAAATGGGACATAGTTTTTTAGTGAGTGATTAACCCATTGACTCCTGGGGATTCCCCAATGACGAGTAAAATCGTCTGGTCTTAGACAGAGTAAAATACTAAGTATGGCCGGTTTAGGGGTGAAAGTGTTATTATAACTAGTTTGACTTTCTTTTTCTTCATTTGAACCAAAACAAGTGATTAATCATCACCTCCACCATGCTTTGCTTTGCTTTGCTTTGACTTTTAGAACAAAGTATCAAAGTTGAGGCTGGTGGCTCAAGGAGTAAACTTTTCAAAAAAGTTAGGTTAAAAAGACTGTAATGGTCTTTGAGTATTATTGTAGAACAAATTTGCATATATCATTAATGGGGACATGGCCGGTTTCGGCCGGTTTGGACGTCAAAGGGATAATTAATTAAATTAAGTCATTAAATCAATTGGGATCCAAACATGAGGATGCAGTTTGCTCAGGAGGGGTCTTCGCTATAAAAATGGCAGGCCACTTATTGGAATTTTTTAAAAAAACAACCCTTAAAGGTAACAAAATCTTGTTTTGTGGACATAAGCTAAAGAAAATCTGACCCCTTAGAGGAACCAGTTCTAAAGTGACAAATGTCCGGCATTTTATAATTCACAAGTAAAAGTTATTTGCTCGCGTACCAAATTGTTCTACAGTTCCAGTCATTTTTCAGATTGATAACTTTAAATGTACTGCAGCAACTCCGCCAGCTGTTTGGTCTCAGCATCAAAAGCAGTACAAATCCACAAATTTTTCTGCAAAAAGGAACAACAAGAACCCCTGTCATTTTTGTAAGGGAGTCTTCCTTGGGGCAGTTTGTTTACTTTACCACCGTCGTTTAATACTATCCAGGGACTAAAGCAAGGATGGAAATACATAACAGTTTGAAAAAATATGCCCACTTTTTTTTTAACTTCTTACACTTACTGCATTCAACTTTCACTCAGCCCACTCCTGGGCTGGATTAGAAGTTATCTAAGTGAAAGACAGCAATTTGCAATTGTTAATGGATCGACTTCAGAGATGATACCGGTCTCTTTTGGAATTCCTCAAGGGTCCGTTCTGGGGCCGACACTCTTCACCCTTTTCACGAACGATCTTCCATCCTCTGTGTCTTCCGGTTCCGTTTATATGTTTGCAGACGATACAACGGTTTACTGCATAAGCGAAACGGCAGAACAAAGTATTGTCCTGTTAAATTCTGCACTCCGTGAATTAAACGAGTGGTGTTTAATTAACAGATTAACACCCCACCCAAGCAAAAGTGAGGCCATGCTAATCTCTAGAAGAAACCCCCCGATTAATACCCCCCCGATCTTCATTGGTAACTCTACAATTGAATGGGTATCGAAATCACGATTGCTGGGAATGACCGTCGATGAGAAACTGACTTGGACTCCGCATATGCTGGAACTCAAAAAATCATTTGCTAAAAAATTAGGATTACTTAAGAAGTCGAGATTTCTCCCTAGGAACGTCCGACAGGATCTCTACTTTAAGATAATTTTGCCTTCAGTGACCTATGGTCTCATACTATGGGGATCTTGTCATAATTCCGACTTATTTCAGTCCCTAGAAAGACTTCACTGCAGGGCTACGAGACTTATCTTTAATTTGCCGAAAGACATGACATCTGCTGATGTCTTACAGCGGGCCCAATGGCAGACTCTGTCTATTTATTACAAATCAGCCATTTTTATCTGTTTCCACAAAGCTTACCACGATAGGTTACCTAACACATTAATTGATCTGATTTTTAAGAAACGGGCCACAAATTATGAAAACTACGAAAATTCTACACAAACGGTTTAATGGTCACTTAAATCCGTTTGTGTTCGCCTTTAGCTCCACTCGCGCGTGCACTCGAATGAGCGGGTGAAAATGCTGATCTTGTAACCCCCTCATTTTTCCTGATTTACTCCCTTATATCTCTGCTTCCGAACGGTGAATTTTTTTTCATTTTTTGCATGTTAGCTTAGGTTAATTTAAAACGTTTGTCTTTTAAATTTAAAGAAATTCTGTAGGTGAAAAAAGAAATTAGCGACACATTTCAAAAAAACTTTTTTTTCTGAAAAACTGACCTACAGATTTTGTTTAATTTTAAATATTTTAGAGATTATTTCTAACATTATCTGGTAACGCTGAATGGGAAGATTTCTCCGTCCCGTGTTTTTCAAAAAAGACAATATACGTTGATTTTAAGGCTCAAGGAAATGCTTTATATCGTTGCCATGGTAACGTTATTTGGAGGAAAATGTGATCTGAGAAATCTATGATGGGTACTTAATACCCTGGCCAAATTTTGTCTTAATATGATTACCCTAACTGCATCTAAAACAGAATATGTTTATTTGTTTGAAAAAAGGAGAAACTATTTCGAGCCTCCTTAACTCTAATGGAGGGGGATTAAAATTATTGAAGCCGCTGTGTTGCAACCAGAGTCCACAAGGAGAGGTTAAATAATTTATTGCACTGGAAGTATTTAGTAGAGCAAGAAATTTGGTTTTATTGCTGGAAGATATATAGATATATAGAGGATATTACATGGCCGCGCGGGGATACGAATTTTATCTTCGAGTGCTGAAAGTATCTCTCACGAGTGAGCGAAGCGGACGAGTGAGAGATACTTTCAGCACGAGATATTGATGAAATGTCTAGATTTAGAACAACTTGTTTTAATCATTTTCGAAATGATGAAAAATTGTTCACCAACCACTAAAACACGCATGTTGTGTAACATGAAACAAGATATGAAAGTTATGAAAAACAAATCATGATAATGTAAAATTTGCAATAAAAATGTTAATGTAGTAGAGAAGAATTATATTAAAGCACAAAAGTCTCGTACAATGAAGAGGAAGCTCGCGTTTTATTGCCTAATCGTGTTCGTTACTATGACGACAGCTATATCCTCCCATGTGAAAGATAAGCATGATACGTTCACTGCGCGCGGTGAAGATATGATTTTTTAGTAAAAGGAGAAATCCTGGTATTTCATCAATATCTATATAATAAAATCAATTCTTGATTAACCCACTACAATGTGATGAAAGTGTATTATTAGCTGTAGTAATATTTTGTTACAGTAAAATCCTCCCTGCTAGTGAGCTGGATTTCTGAATCAAATTTTCAACTTGGAATTTTGTTGTTTTGGCTATTCAGAGTTAACCTAATCTGTTTATTTCTATAATTTGGAGGGAAGCAAACAATTGGCATTTTGCTTGAAACGACTACAGCAAAATATAATTGCAACTAAAAGGTTTGCTTCTAGTGTACCCAATATGAGGTGCTATGACATTTTATGCATGATATTGGTTATTATTGCTGCTAAATGCACTTATTGTTGAATAACCTGCGATCAGGCGTACTTTTCCTTAGACATTTAGCGCCCTGTCTCAAGAAATATACGCTTGATCGCGGGTTAATTTTTGAACGACTTCAATACATTTCTAAATTCTCCGGCACCTCATGCATTTCTTTTTTTCCTTCGTCTTAATAAATTTGCCTACCACTTGAATGGCAATTTTAACAACACAATTTTGAAAAAAAATGCAAAAATCTTAAATTTCCTGCTAGATGCGGGCCCCCGCGGAAACAGAGTGTAAATATTTAGTCGAAAGAGAAACCATTTGGAAATTTAGTGGCATCTTTTTTGCTCCACTTTTTAAAAGAAAAACGCATGAATTGTAATCGAGATGGTACTCCATTAGCTGGTAAGCTCCACAAACGAATTTCCACTCAAACACTGTCACAGCAATCTAGACTCGCATTGACCTTGAAATTTTTAAAGAAATTTCCCTAGTAGCACTATTGGTTAAAAAGAGAATCTCGCTGGCATAAAAACGCACTATGCAGTCAAAACATTCGTACGCTTTACTGGCCTGAAAAAGGTCTCTTTTATCGACGGAGATCTGATAAACACCCGATGGCAGTCATGTTCGATTTGAACTATTCAAGTCACATGACAAGGCCTCGGCCAATGAGACATTTTTCGCCAGGGAACGCAAAGACCACACAACTGATTCAACACATGAGCTGCACTCTCTCTCGCACCACTCCGTAACGACCTTGGATGATGACGAAATAGAATCGTCAATTGACCGAATGCAAAAATGGCGGCCAACAAATTATTCTATTGTCTTTGTGTTAATTAGCCTAACTAGCCTCGGTCACACGCGTAAAATTGAAAGAATTTGGGCTGTAAAACGAGGCTAGTTAGGCTAATAAACACAAAGACAAAAGAATAATTTGTTGGCCGCCATTTTTGCATTCGGTCAATTGGAACTTACGAAGGGTTATCATCAGCAGTCTGGTCTCCCACCAGTGGTCAATTTACATTTAACAACTCAGTCAATACTTGTCTTGAAAATTTCCGAGGGACGAGCAAATCTTACAACCCATGGTGCCACAGCAACCACTTTACTGTACTGTCTGCTGTCCGAATACATTCGTTCCTGGTCACTCAAGATCCCATTGTTGAGGAGCATTAGTCTGGAGAGGCAGTGTATTTGGAGGAGGAGATTCAAGGCTATTCCGCTTTGCCATTTACAATAATCCAAATGCCATGCGTTGTGCGGGCTTTCATTGTAGGCGTTCGAAATGATTTTTTTGTCAAATTCCCAGCGTTCCAAAGAGAGGTCTACAATTTATAATCAGTGGGTACGAAGTTAATTGATATTTTTCATGATTGTTTTCTTACTTACCCTTCATACAAATCGGTAAGCCTAAATGGGTTCTCAAGTTTTAAGTTTAAATCAAGGAAGAAGGAAGAGATTGCGCAAGAGCTCCAAACTCAGCTAAACAAAGATTTAGACGTATTATACATGCCGTTCCCGTACAAACTGAAAAACCCAAAAAACAGCACCTTTAAATTAATATTCTCTTCATTTTCATTGTGCAAAGTCTCAAAATTTTTAAATTTTCTTTTTTATGATAATAACACGGAACCACTTTTCTATCACGTTATCCATCGAATTAACGTATTGTAAAGTCCAACAGACAGCAAGCCTTGTATGCAAACTACGTCCTTTTAAAACTCCACCCCACTGACTTCTCCTTTGTTATCAATCGAGTTATACTTGATCCAGTCTCTAGCAATTGGAGCACTAAGCACTTCCTCCGAGATTCCAAACGCATCACAAAGTGCCAGAGCCTCTGGTGCCACCTCACGACACAGGTCAGCATGAGCCTTTACAACATGTGCACCTGTAGACGTAGACATCAGTCCTGAGGTTGTGAAGTAACCCAGGTCACTTTTTATGACTTTCATTTGATAAAGATGATGTAGTTTCTTCAGTATTGGCTGCAATTCTGGGTCAGCTTCATGAATGGCATTACCAAAGCACTCACTAATAAGTCGCTCACCATACGCCCGCGCAGCTGCCTGGACAAGATCTTGCTCCTTGTACATCCACGTTTCAAACCTTCCCTTCTTTCCCGCCTTCATCATTGTCAAGCCCAGCTGCACAAAGAGGTCTTTCTCCCGTGACACCATAAGAGACTGAAGGTAATTCTGATTGCTCAGGTCAGCCCAGCTAAACATGCGATTCACAAAGCTTGGCACGTAGGTTGCTGCAACTTCAAGCATTGATGGCTTGAGAACCATTAGCCTTTCTGTTGCAACCTTTTGCATTAGGACAGAGTTATCCCCTTCAGCTGTCATGGAGGAGTGAGAACCGGCAATACCACCGCCAAATCTGTTGCATGACAGGTAGCCTTGTCCTCCACATCTCTCGCGACAAATGGCAGCTGTCTCAGCTACATGCCAACCAGAGATGGCTTTGAGCACACAGCACATTGTCACCACATCTGCATGATCAGATCCATCTGTAGCCTGAAAATAATGTAATTTTAATTTTTCAAAAACAGTAAGTCACCAGAAGTCTTGAGACCTTCAGGGTCCACATTAATGCACTCTAGTTTAACAACGCATGCGTTTTTGCCTATAATCCAAACAAAACAGAAATCGTATTAAACACCGATGAAAACGAAGAGTCCAGAACGGTTCGAGGGCCCTAATTTACATAAATGCGTTCTCAACTATCACCAACACTAAACCAACTGGAAACGCCAACGAGAACAGACTTTAAAAAATCTTGGCGAATTTACAATTTAGTGCGAACAGGTAAAATTTGAGACTTTTGAAAACAATGGGAGCAGTGCAGAGTCCATTCGTTTTTGCTAAGAGAAAAAAAGAGCAAGTTTGAAAAGCATTAGTGGCAATTATAAATTAAGCCAATTTTAAGTAAAAACGTCATCATCCTCTATTCATCAGCATCAGCATCTATGTTGGTTTCTAGTCTTGTATTCTACCTTTGAGCAATTCTAAAGCAAACTTTGGGTTGGAGTACAGTACAACGATGAACATCAGCCTTCTGTTCTGAGCACACAAGTTTAATTTCTGGAGTGCACAATAATAATCATGGACAAACCCCAATCTACTGTCTTGTTTCTTTTAAACACTACATCACCTGAAAAGCCCAGCGATCCTTGACATAATGCATTGCAAAGTCTATAGCATATGTTGTAGCCAATAAGGGCATCAGAGCATTCTGCTGGAGCTGATACTTCAGTATTGGAGTGTCTGATTTTCCATTAGGCCCTACAGTTAGACGGGTGGCCGAATAACGAATAGCAATGGCAAGGCAGGCTTTGGCTGCTCCTGTGAAATGTAAACAATGCCGGATAAGGTATACCTGTAGCTCTCAAATTGAATTTTAAGAGCTACACTTTTTTTTTTTGCTTACACAGCCGCATATAGGGCTGCAGATGCCCACTTCCCAATTAGACAAGAGGGTTCCATGCACCAGTCTTCCCAAACGATAAACATTTGACAACTGAACATAAAGTATTCCTAATTTAAATTTATTGTGCCCCTTTCACACTTAACACTTTCAATATATACGACACTCGTTTGCTGTGAAATCTGTGAAGCCCAGAACAACTTAGGTACATAAATTGCCCATGAAAAAAACAAAGGCTGAAATGATAAGTTTTATACCTGAATTAAGAAAATTCAAATCCCATTGACCTTCTTAAAGGAGTCAAGGATAGTTTGCTACAAATTAATATTTCCTTGAATCTTTCAATATAGTTATGATTGATGGCCATAAGTTTCTCACTTATTGTAATTAGTAGTCTGCATGTTAACACATAGCATGAAAGAAGGATATATTAAGTCTCATTTACTTACTCTTGCTAATATTCCATGCAAGAGTTTACAAGTCAATGCAAATGTGTCAGTATTTTATTGCTCAAAATGTGGGCAACATGGCAAAACCCTCTAATAAGTCACTCAAAACATCATTCTTGGACCACAGTTGATGAATTACTAACTATGAGAGACAATGTAACAATGAACCTGAATTAAATTTGCAAATAGGGTAAACAATGGCAAATAATGAAAAAAAGACGAGGTATCTTCATTTTCATTCCTTGTGTGATTAATGTTTGTGGGTTAGATTAGTAGTTGTGAGGTCTTGTGAGGGAAGCATTATTGTTTACCTTGTGACATACTGGCTATACAAAGACGACCAGATAGAAGTTGGTCAGCTACAGTCAGGAAGCGCTTTCTGATGTTGCCCTCAATAGTTGTGGTGTATGTTCCATCCTCAGCAACATCAGAATAAAGATTCAGTAGATTCTCTCTTGGTACACGGACATTATTGAAAAAAAACTTGGCATTATCAACTCCATTGAGACCCATCTTGTGTCCCATGTCATGAATCTCAACTCCTGGTATTACTTGCAGGTTCTTGTCTCGAATAGGAACAAGGATGCCATGAATACCTCAACGAAATAAAAACACAAGACAATCAAATTTGCAGTCAACAAACACTTTTGGGAAGCAAATTGTAGGGGCTACTTATGGCCAACATAGGTTCCAACAGACACATTTGGCGGTGTGGTTAAGTAACGTATGAACAATATAAGTAAGGTAACAAGGATGCAATGACTACAAGGAGGAGAACGACTAACCAGAGGTTACATTCACTCTGGTATGTAGACTGCTATGATGACTTGTCTGTTTTTTAAGAGTCAGAAAAATTACATGTACTTGACAAATGAAATTTAGAACTACAATAAGCGACAAAAATAGTTAAGACACTGTACTGAACTGGGAAGACAACAATAAATTATTAGGGAAAAAGCACCTTAACGTTACAATTTCCGCTTGCACTCCCCCCTCTTCCCCCTCCTCCCCCCTTCAATGTTGGTAATGGCAAAAGGAAGAGTTGGCGATAAGAAAACAACATTGTTTGGGGGGGAGGGGTTTAGATGGAAAGACTTTGCGGGAGGGATTTGTCCAAAATTCCTTAAAAGGGAAAGTGTCTCAACACTTATTGGCGCTTATTGTAGTCTATAACAAACCAGTTTTGTTTGAAATGTTTGATTCAATTTATTATTCAATGTCAGAGTTTACAAGTTCACAACAAAATTAATAGGTTACTTAACGTAAGACCTGTCAGGTCTGATAGGAAGCACATACAACTTGAAAATGCTCTTATCGTAGCCTCTCGGCCCATAATTAAAGTATACAATAATAATTATTCATAATTTTTACCTTGGTTAACTTCATTGATGTAAAGTTGGGAGAAGACAATAATATGGTGAGCATGGCAAGCCCCATTTGTGATCCAGTATTTCTGTGCCAAAGGATTTGGAGTATTCACAATAAACTCCTTTGTTTCCTTGTCATATGTAGCTGTTGTTTCCATCTGCACTGCATTGTTTCCATAACCAAGTTCTGAAAGACCAAAGCACCCCACATCCTCAAGTGTGTCAATAGCCTGCATAAGAACATAATGCAAAAAAAATTATAGCACACGCAATCAGCATTAACTTTAGAAAAGAGGTAGAAGAAACATTAACCACGTCACCATTCAGCTACAATCTGGCACACTTTCAACATTAATCCAAAAAAGTTTGTTTCCAAATGGCTACTCACAGTGGAATAGTACTTCACTAATCACCTGTTAGTTAAATGAACCATGAATGTCACACACAATTGACAACGCAGCATTTCTGGGAGGAAAAAGGCTGGGGATAAAGTGTCATCCAGGACCAGAGTGCTACCCGCCACTGCGAGGCCAGTCACTGGGGCTAGGCTAGTGTCAGTGCATGGCATACTGGCCATGCATGGTGCACAGCTTCCCTGAGCAGCATGTACCTTCATAACCGTGTTAACAACCTTATCTCCTTCATTTATCAATAGGGGAAGTTCCATTTCCTTGGTGTGGAGAGAAAAGACGTTTCTTACAAGATACTTCACAAATGAAAATTAATAGTGCTATGCACTCATTCTGATTGGCTGTTTGTGCTTTAGCATAAACTGCAGTTAATGTCTAGCTCAATAACCACTGTACCTTACTGCTTGCATCAACTGTTTGTTTGTGTGCTTCACATCTAATCAACACACATGTTTTCCCACCTCCTGTTACTGGAAACAATTAGATTTTTTGACGACATGTGCAGCCCCCTCGCCATCCAATCACATAATTATGTTGTGATATGTGCATGTTTTGTCTGATAAAATCTCAGTTTTTTCTGGCCGCTCAGTGACAGTGAAACAATTTGTATTATGTGTTGAACATAATTACGTAATTATGTCAATTAAAGATGGTTTCAACTAGAAATACGACCCCCAAAATGCAGGAAATTGCACCTCCGGAAAGCTAAAATTTCAAATTTTCCAGGGGAACATGCCCTCAGACCCCCTGTAGAGGCAAGCGCCCTACTCGCCTCTTAATCAGCCCTTCGAGTTATCAGCCACCTGTCATTGCAATATTTACGTCTGTTTGGAAATCTACTGAGAACCCAGAGTAGGAGACCATAATATTATGTTTCATCTTACTGAGGAGCAAATTTAAGACACTTGGCACAGAAGAGAAATGGGCTGGAGCTGACAGTGTTGCTATGGTTAAATAAATAGAAATTATGTAGAATGTTAACTATTGTGCCAAGTTTGATTAGCATAATGCTAAGATATTCTTGATTGACATTATAGCAGGGCTCCAGGCCGCAAAGAGGCCTGGGGTTGAGCCCTATACTTAGAGAAGATGGTCAACCTTTTTCGTTTTGTTTTCACGTACAGCTGTCCATCTGTCTGGGCGAGGGGAATGGGAGACTAAGAAATGGAAGGGAGGGGAGTCTGGCGAATGCAGCTTTGGGGTGCGGATGGGCGAATTTGAGGTGACGAAATTTGAGGAATTAAAGCGAAGAAAGCCTTGAGAGAAGCTGAGGAAGGAAAAGAAAACAAAATGTCAATGAAGAACACCGTAAAGCTGAGAGAAACAGAACGAGAGACAAAACACTTCTTCACAACAGTTAGCTTTCAGGTAATGTTTTCCTTCTTAATGCATGCATCGCTGCCTCACATATTTTGTAAAACTCGCTAAAAAAACAAAGAAGGCCTGAAACCGTTTGCAATTCCGTGTTGACGGAGATTCTGGCATACCGGTATTTCAACAAGATGCACACACCACGTCACCATTCAAGCTTACAGCAGACATCATTGGCGAGTTTTCTTGTCATCATTGTCTGTTTTGTCAGACATATTAAGCTTATAACTCTCCAAAGCTGTATAAATTTACATTGGATTGCAGTACATTTTATCTGCCACAAGTGCACTTTTAAGCAATGTTTGGGACAGTTTAGATTCTTTTTGGCCTGATAAGACTTTAATAAGCTTCAGTGGCAAAATCTCCAACAGCGATTGAGTGATAACAATCCTTTGTCTTGTTTGTCACACGGTTTTGTGACTGGTTGCTTATTTTGGAACTGAATTTATCATTACTGTGGCAACTGTCCACACTAAATTAATACCTTTCAATTTGAATGCTTTTCAGGGGCACCCTGCCAACAATAATCTTCAGTGAAATACGTGTTCAGGAGAGTCAAGCTGTTCTACAAATTTCGTTACAAGGAGCCAAGAAATGTCTCTCAAGGGCTTTTGGCTTAATTTGCTCGTTGGGTGCCCTTGCTTTTTGTGTGAAATGGATGTCCAGTTATGAGCTGCTTTGTTTGACTGTGAAATTGCAGTTGCGTACATGTACTGAGTGAATTAATACGCTTTAGCTTGACTTTTTAGTTAGTAATTTTTGCTGTTGT
>OX421448.1:43230313-43245313 GCA_949126865.1 Montipora capitata | reverse complement strand
ATTGACTCCTGCTTTTGCGATGTTGTGCTTATCCTCTAAAGCCCTTTATCCTTGAACAACGAAACAGGTTAGTTTGAGGTTTACATGTTCGATTTTCTAAGAACTTTTTCGAAACTCAAAGACAAAATGCCCGCATATACAACAACTGCTGACCAAAAAACTATTAAGCGCTTGAGGCCCTGATTCTTTTGTGTATCCACATTTCCAGAAATCGAAGAATACAAGATTAGTGTCCCATGAACATTTAACAAAGAAATTAAGAAATTGCCTTTTTGCCATCAAAAATGGGGGGTCGACTTATACACAGGATCGATTTATACACGGGTAAATACAGTACTTTTTCCTACATAGTTTGATTAGATAGTTGTATTTGTCACGGAATTTGGTATATATAGCTTTGTTAGCTGGTGTAGGATTATTACAATATTGTTTATAGAGAGCGTACTTCCTACGACAGGAGTTTTGGAGCCCTGAGGTAAACCAAGGTTTGGCTTTTGAATTTTCTTTGACAGTGATAATCTTGACAGGAAAGCATGTTTCATACATGTAGATTGGATAAAGACAGTCCAGAAAAGAATTGTACAATGCATTTGAAGAGGAAGATTGTGAGAAATCCCAATTAATAGAACAAAGATGGGAACGAAAAATTTTCAATGTTATCAGCAGTTACAAGACGTTTATGATAAACTGAAGATTTAGTTTTAGGTTTAAGGGAACAATAATTAGTGATCTGAAACATAGGTACAAGGAAAGGTTACGTTTATACGAACGTTGGCCGTGTAGCACTTAGAATAGAGTGTAGTGTAACATGAAGTGCTAGATTTCTATCCCGTATGAACCATGTGAGCGTTAGCCCTACTGGTGGGCCCACACAAGGACAGAGAAAAACTCTGACCAGGGTGGGAAATAAATTCAAAAATAATAAAAATAAATTTGTTCATATGGGATAGAAACCTAGCACTTCATGTTACACTACACTCTATTCAGTTAACTCTGTTTGATATATAGGTAAGTGATCAGAAATGTCAGACCAAAGGATACCACTAAATTTGTGATTGTCAAGGTCATTGGAGAAGATGTTATTGATCAAAGTAGCTGAATGAGACGTGATCCTTGTTGGTTTAGAGATAAGAGGATAGAAACCATTGGAATACATGACATCAATGAAATCATTAGTAGGGACATGTGAGTCAGCATTAAGGATATTGATGTTAAAGTCACCAAAAAGGAAACATAATTTATTCTCAAAGCCAATTTTAGCAAGGACTTGTTTAATTTCATCATTAAAGATTTCAGTCTGAACATTAGGGGCTTTGTATAAACAGCCCAAGATGACATTAATTTTTTCTCATTATTTGGTTGGACAATTTCAACAAAAACAGATTCAAGGACACAATTCATAGATTCAAGGTCACATCTCTTCTTGTATTCATAAGTATCACAAAGAAATATGCCAACACCACCTTCTGGTCAAACAGGTCTGGGTTTAGAAATAAAATGATAACCAGGGATACTATACAAATCATTAGAAGTGTTGTCTAGCCAGGTTTCAGAGAGGCCAATGGCTGAGAAAGATGTATTTAGGGTGGAGAGGTATTCCTCTAGGTCAACAGAGTGTTTTTTAAAGCTGCGTATATTCAAGTGGAATAATGAGATGCAGTTGGAGTTAGAGGAGTCAGAGAACAGATCATTGAACTGTCTACTGGTCATATTTTTTTCATGGGAGGGAACAAAAAGATCCAGATGACATAGCATCCCGCCTTAGTAGTATTAAATGACGTTATTTTGCATTGCAAATGACGCTTAAACTTAACTTAAGAGAATTGTCGAGTAATTAAGTTAGGATATTTATTCCTTCAAAACTACAAAAAGTGACGTAAACCTATCAAGTTACCTTCAAAAACCTTTCATGATGCCTCTCTGTTCCCAGTTTCAAAACAGTGCCACCAAAAAGGTTGAACTGAACAGTCATCTTTGTTGCCATTGCCCCATCAACAACAGAAGCAAGTTCGTGGGCGGCGAAAATCCACAAAGGATTGTTTTTAAAGTCTAACACCGAAATAAATCCTTGGTCACAAAGTTTCTTTAGTCTCTGCAACGCCAGCTCTCTCTCTTCGTCCACAGAAATGTTGTATTTAGGTGTCATAAGTGAATCCTCTGACAGAATTTTACGAAATTGTGCTCTCTTTTCATGGTTGTCGTGATCAAGCAAGTGTGTCATTTGCAAAACGTCAAAGGAACGTTTTCCCCAATCTTCTCTAAGTTTATTTAGATCCATTCGCACTTCCGAACTTGAAAGTGGACGAGCGTTACTCATCTTCATTCGTCGACTTCGTAAACAACTTAAAACGCCTGGGAAAACATGAAGAGGCCTGTTCTGTAAGTATAAAACAGAGAGTCGGGAACTAATTTTAGGAGCGACTCGTGGCAATCTTCTCCCTGTAGAATACATGGGTTACACGACTAAATGGTGACGATGAAAGCAAGGAGTGGAAACCCCTCGACTCCAGCTGAAGCTCTTTTAGTGCGCATGACTGCCAGGGAGAGAAGACAAGAAAGCAGCGTAAGCACTGGGGTCGAGAATGAGTTCAATCTACAAAGCATTGCGCATGTGCGGGGAAGGGGGAGGTTAGGTAGGAGGGTTTAAGTAGGGGGGTAAATAGGAGGGTGGGACGAGGATGGGCAGTGGAGACGTCCTTTCATATTTAACAATTAGACCCGTAGCCCGCAAGGGCGGGCTACGCAAGGGCATGTATTCGCCCATGAGGCGAGGCCCTTGAGGGCGAAGGGTCTGATTGTTTTAGTATCACCTTACTAGTCGGACAGAAAAGGCAATAATAAAGTTAGCAAATGCAAGTTAAAGAATTATTTATTTGGGAATAACACTCAAAATGCAGGATTTGCATTAGTCCACTAGTTGGGTGATACTAATTAACAATAGGCCATTTCCGAGTTCATGTCCGCCTCCTCTTCAAAGCGAGGCTAAGTGCGAAGTTTTTGTGATGGTAACTAGTTCTACTTTACATATGAATAAAAACTAATTTTCATGACAAAAACTTCGCACTTAGACTCGCTTTGAAGAGGAGGCAAACATGAACTCTGAAAAGGCCTATTATTCGCCGAAGGCGAAGTGATTATCGGTGAATATTCACCGAGACGAAGTCGAGGTGAATATTCACCGATAATCACTAAGCCTGAGGCGAATAATTGTTTTAGTATAAATACACAGGTGATTATTTCAAAAAAAAAGAAAAAAAAAAACATTTCAACGCGAAATCATCTTCATTTACAGTGGCAAAACGACTACTGGCAGCCATTTTGTCCGTCGAGGTGATTATCGGCTGATAATCCGAGATAGCGAACCAATGAGAGCGCGCGATTTTGTATAATCACCTGTGTGTTTATACTAATGTAGGATATAACTTCGTTCGCGGTGTGTCCAGTACCAGTCAGGCTGATTTGACATAGATTGTTATGTTTTTATTGGTCAAAGATATGTGCCATTTCCATACTAAGTCAACGCTCAAAGTAATTACCCTTTGAGAGTTGATTCTCACTTTCAAACTGACTTATTGGGGAGAGAACATTACTTGACGCAGTGCCAGAGGTCGAAGGTAGGCATAAAATTGGTTCTCCAGTCTTTCCCGCACCACAGGCAGACAACCCTAAGGATGCGAGAGCGCGTAAGGTCATGTTATTTTGAGACAGTTGTAACGGCAGATTCAACTTATCGAGGAAAATGTTCCATAAAAACTTCAAATCGTGATGTTTCTATTCGAAAATTCATTTTATGGACAGCCAGATAAGTAAAGTTCACTCACCTACTATTTTCTGCGTTGTCCTGAGTGATTTGATGGGTTTTTGGGGCGCTTCGATTTTCCTCTTCAGATCCCACGCGTCGCTACATGTACCACAGGCAGTCCAAGTTCGGTATACTAACTTTTGAACTTTGATCGTATTAGATTCTGCATTCTCATTGGCCAAGTGTTTCAAATTGTCCAATGCGATCGCCATCAAGCTATAACGGCCGTAGCCACACATCTAGCTGAACGCATGGGAAGATTGTAGAAAGCCGAACATTATTTGGAATTTATCCGCCAAAAATCGTTGTGTGGTCCCGGAGTGGAGTTGATGTGATAGGAAATTTATCTGGCCTTAAGGCTGGGGTGTTTTTACGGCGATTCGGACCGTTGCTTTGTCATGCGAGAGCAATTTGTGGGACGAGGTCGCCGCAAATCACCAGCCTTTATGAGGGGAAATGACAACTAACGACATCGTAAAAATTCGAAAGCCACAAACCCGGCTAAAATGGACACAGTTTGCCTTCCGATTGCACAGAAAAGACGAGGAGAACTGTACGTAGAGGTAAGCGAAGTTTATTTCTACATTTACAGCTTATTTTAGCATTTACAAGCTCAAAGTTAATTTTTCCATACAAATTCTATAAATCGTATACCGAGCTTGGGCTGCCTGTGGTACATGTAGCGACGGGTGGGATCTGAAGAGGAAAATCGAAGCGTCCCAAAAACCCATCAAATCACTCAGGACAACGCAGAAAATAGTAGGTGAGTGAACTTTATTTATCTGGCTGTCCATAAAATGAATTTTCGAAAAGAAACATCACGATTTGAAGTTTTTATGGAACATTTTCCTCGATCAGTTGAATCTGCCGTTACAACTGTCTCAAAATAACGTGACCTCACGCACTCTCGCATCCTTAAAGTTGTCTGCGTATGCCCGCACCAAAATGTTACAAGCTCCTATTGTACAATCGCTTTCGACATCAACTAAACTCTGTTGCTGATTGCAAAATATATTTCACTTAACTAAAGCTACAATAGTTCTTCAAATGGTGGAAGAGTAATAATGAGATATTTCCTTACTTGTCACGTTTTCCAGTTAAATGCTTTTGTTTAGTAGTGAAATGACGCTTGGAAAGGATGTTGAAGGGTTTGATTTCTTTCCCGTTTCCAAACCAATCACCTTGTTGCTAGAGGATCCAGTAACGCCTGTGTCTGTGAAATTTTGACGAATATTTCATGACCCCCAAACATTGCACAACTATTATTGCGCAGCACGTGTAACTTAGTTAAATTTCATTCGCACATCAGTGTTGCGCTTGTGACTTCAGAAATGAAAATAATCGAGTGATAACGAGATTTTAAACCGGAACAAACAGGCATCGCATCCTAACACCCCGAGTTATATTCGCCCATTGGTTCTTCGCAAAACAAAGAATTGAACGAAGTTGGGAGCATCACCCTTGTATTTCTTCCGGGCTACTTGGCCGGAAAGAAATTTTTAGGTTTATCAGTTCTGTACTGCATGTATAAACCCTTTTAATTTTTGACCATAACAGAATTTATTTCCTCATTCAACATTTGATTTGATTCTTTGACTCGGTTTGTAGTATCATCAATTACAGACTGCAGTTAAGCACTTGCGCCTGGCTATTTCACGGCTATTTAACAGTAAATTGGGTGCTTTCCTTTGGGATGATCTGAAAAAGGATCAATGATCCAAGATCACTTGGATCACGGTGCATCAAAGGAACCGATCAATCCACTGTGGGAAAGGATTTTTTGGTTGATGGACCATGATCGAAGTGAACTTGGATCAGTGATCCTTTTTCGGATCATCCCAAAGGAACGTACCCAATTACTATATGCTCCTTTGGTGTAAAGTTTTAATTTTATAACGAATTGGAGGAGACTGTTATGATATCTAGAATTTTCTAGAGTTTCCTTACCTTTTCTTGTTGTTCCAGAACGTTCTAGAAAATGAATGGTCACGAGTTCGCTATTAATAGCTTGTTTACGTAAGACTTGTTGTCCAGAAGTTTCGGATTTACGCGAGCGAGCTCAAGTTAAGTGAGAAGTTCTAGCTAACGTTGTTGTTCTTATTGAATCGAAGTTGTACCTACTGATTACTGCCTGTACATGTTCTCATGGTAATTTAAACGTCTCAACTGGACTGATTAAATCTGTTGTAGTTGTTGCGTGATCTGATCGTCTCTCTCAGCTTTGAAAAACAACCGACGAAAACAAAACTGAGACTGCGTATGGTTCGCAGTCGATTGACCTGAATGGGATCCTGAGATGACACCATACCAGATGATGGTATTTTGTTCTTCCAGCTCAAAGTTGGAGGATACAGACACTTGCCGACTGAGTAGTGCCTTTTTTCGCTAGCAGGCTCAGAGTGTTTACATCAGGCATCATGATCTGGAACAAATGAATGGGTGCGAAATTCGTCCTTTTCCTAGTCCCCTCGTCCCCACGAGGAGCGTTGCGTGACCTCGACCCGAGCGGCTGCAAAGGAGACTAGTCCTTTTCATGCTTTTGTCACATTCCAGTTCCCTCTTCTTCTTTGAGATGCAAGCTAAAGCAGCGTTTATACGAACACGGTTTCACATCGACACGGTTTCATGACTTCAAAACCGCGTCAAAATCGATGCGATTTGAAAGTGTTAACACGGAACCATTTTCGCCAGAAAATCCAAGTCGTGATAGTATAAGCGAGCGCTCTACTACATGCTAAATTTACTATTACTGGAACAACAATGAAAGCAAGGTGAAACACGCTAACACCAACCCGGTGTGGCCAACACATCACACATGCGCACAACCATTTCACCCGGTCAATTAACAACAACCGTGGACAGCTGTAAAGCTGTATGTGTAAGTGGCATGTGAAGCTGCCACTTAAACGGGGTGCTAAAAACATCCGCCTGGTATGTTAGCTGCGCCATGCTGATGAGACCCAAAAAGCCGAAACTGCTGTCCATGGCTGCTAATTGACCGGGAGAAATGGTTGTGCACATGCGTGATGTGTTGGCCACACCGGGTGGTTGTTAGCTTGTGTCACCTTGCTTTTACTGTTGTTACTATTACTGGGTGGCCAGTATGGCAATCCCAGTCGGAAAGTGAATAATTTTTCTCCCTTTTTTAATTCTTTTCCTTGTCGGTAAAAGTCTTGCCTGTCACTCCCCTGCTAAGTAGAGCAACCAACTAAGTAGCAACCAAGCTCAAAGTCTATAACGCGGTTGTCCTCGCCACTCTCTTGTATGCGTGTGAAACCTGGACCGTCTACAGCAGACATGCACGCAAACTACAGCATTTCCATACAACAAGACTACGTAAAATTCTAAAAATCAAGTGGCAAGAGAAAATTCCCGACACAGCGGTCCTAAAGAGAGCAAACTTACTATCCATCCATACTCTTCTACAGGAGCCAACTTCGCTAGGCTGGACACTTGCACAGATTGCCTGACTACAGAAGTCCAAAACAGCTCTTCTATGGCGAGCTTTCAACAGGCAAGAAAATTGCAGGCGGTCACAAAAAGAGATACAAGGATGTCCTCAAATCCTCTCTCAAGGCTATGAACATCAATTGGGAAAGTTGGGAATCCTACGCCAGCGATCGACCAAACTGGCGCTACATGATCAATCTTGGTGCCAACATCTCAGAATTTGCAAGAACACTCGCTGCTCAGGAAACGAGCCAAAAAGAAAGTCAGGTTAGCCAGCACCTCAACCACAACAGAGCGCGACTACAAGTGCCACCATTGTGATCGCTACTTGCGTGCCCGGATTGGACTCACCAGCCATCTCCGGACACAACGAAGCCAATCAACAACGTAGAGGGAAGTCTTGGTCCTCATCGCTACGATGGATGAACAACAACAACAAAGTCGAGTCTTCTGTGCGTATATTTTTAGGTTTGAAGGGGTTGGGGTAATGCGTAGATTTCTCTCGGGTTCACACAGGAGAACATTTAATTAACCTGCAATGGCGTCGAAAGTCATTGTAACGCAAATGGCGTTTTAGTGCATCTTTAAACAAAATATACCCTTATGGAGCTCAAGAATGGAACGTCAATTGGATAAACAAGACAAGCGGTGAAAAATGAATATCTGGAATTTTAAAAGCGACGAGTAATGGACTTCGACAACAATCTTTCGCCCGTCGAGCCGCAATCAAAGTGAGCTGTATTTGTAATATTTTGCAAAGTGTGGTTATGTACAACACTGAAACCATATGGAAAATTCTCTGGTAACTTATGGGTTCAACAAAGACAGAGAAGGAATCGAACACCTTAAGTGGATCTGTGATCTCTGTTGTCTGGCTATTTGTATTTATTTGTACTCAACTCTGCACACAGTCGTCCGGTAACAAATGGAAATTTCATTAATTCTTGTTAACCTTCAATGGCGTCGAAAGTCGGTGTAACCCAAATGGCGTTTTAGTGCATCTCTAAACAAAATATACCCTTATGGAGCTCAAGAATGGAACGTCAATTGGATAAACAAGACAGGCGGTGAAAAATGAATATCTGGAATCTTAAAAGCGATGAGTAATGGACTTCGACAACAATCTTTCGCCCGTCGAGCCGCAATCAAAGTGAGCTGTATTTGTAATATTTTGCAAAGTGTGGTTATGTACAACACTGAAACCATATGGAAAATTCTCTGGTAACTTATGGGTTCAACAAAGACAGAGAAGGAATCGAACACCTTAAGTGGATCTGTGATCTCTGTTGTCTGGCTATTTGTATTTATTTGTACTCAACTCTGCACACAGTCGTCCGGTAACAAATGGAAATTTCAATAATTCTTGTTAACCTTCAATGGCGTCGAAAGTCAGTGTAACGCGAATGGCCTTTTAGTGGATATTTGAACAAAATATACCCTAATGGAGCTCAAGAATGGAACGTCAATTGGATGAACAAGACAGGCGGTGAAAAATAAATATCTGAAATCTTTAAAGCGACTAGCAATGGTCTTCGACAACAATTTCATTTTTCGCCGTTGGATATCAAGTGAGCTTTGTTTCTAATATTATACTAACTTGGTATTATATCCTCCGGGTATTATATACAACACTGAAATCAAATGGCAAATTGTTACGGATTTAACAAACATTGAAGGAATCGAACGCCTTGAATGCATCACAGTGTTTACTGAAGTCGCATAAGAAAAACAGGACAGCACCTCTCGAAAACCAAAACGAAAACACTGTAGTCACAATTCCAGAAAACCTATCACTTTCGGACGCCGAAAAATCCGTTCTTAGTAAAGGCCTTAATTTCATTCCTATAGCCAAACAAACCGACGAATTCACAACCAAACAAGATGTCAAAAAATTTCTTCGCCACGTTCGACTAAAAGCATTTTTTCATGACAAAGAAGACCAATCCGACATTACAGAAAAAGATGCCTTTGAAACATTAACCACGCGTAAATCGAAATGGACTCCACCTGAGGGTCATTCGCATCAATAGACTTTTTTATCAAAAAATGCCGCCATGAAATTCGCAAACTAAACTTTAATCGCAACACCAAACTTTCTAACCTTTCCAAAGAAGAATGGACTGCTCTACGAAATCTCAAAAACCGGAAAGACCTCGTCATCAAAGCAGCCGACAAAGGCGGTGCGATAGTCGTTTGGCTCACCGACCTCTACCAACAAGAAGCAATTTGGCAACTTTCGGACACCACTTTTTACACCAAAGTCAACAAAGACCTAACTTCCGCCAATCAAAAAGTCGTCAAAGAAAGCATTCATGAACTCATAACCAAACAAGAACTACCAGTCACTGCCCAAAATCTCATCATCACCACTCCTAGAACGTCATGCATTTATGTTATTAAAATCACTGACCACTTTACATGCATCTCCGCAAACGTCATCTACTGCATAACCTGCACAGTATGCAAAAAGATCTACATAGGCGAAACAGGGAGAAGATTGGTGGATCGCTTTCGCGAACACCTACGAGATGTAGAAAAAAACGACACAGATGCCTCAAAACCAGTTGCACACCATTTTAATCTTCCTAATCACTCCCACCACATGACTATTTGCGGCCTATCCTTACACCACGGAAACACAGAAAGCCGTAAAAATCTCGAACAAAAATTTTTATTTTTCAACTGGGCACACTCTATCTACACGGAATCAATGAACGCCTCTCATTCCATTAATCTATTCACATATTCAAGTCATCCTATTTCTACCAATAGCAAAGCTCCTCCGCACACATATAAACCTACAACAACCACAATTCCTCTATTCGCTCCGACGAAGGGCTAACGCTCGAAACGTCAGCTTTTTAAATCTTTCACGGTGGTTATTCGACCTTTATCAACTCGTTTGATAAAATCAATTTTCGCATCTAAGTTGACGATTGCAAAAAGGTTATTTATGACACCATTGGAAGAGACCTTGGTTTAGATATCTCCCAATTAAGATTTCACGCAGTTCACCGAATAGGTAAGAGAGATGGAGTTAGATGCAGGCCCATTATAGCAAGGTTTGTCTGTCGTGAAGATCGAGACAAGGTCTGGTCAAAGAGAGGTAAGATTAAGGAATCGAGTGTACACAGAGACGCATATATCATAGAAGATTACGCGAGGACCATTCAAAAGGTACGCCGAGTCTTAATTGACGCGATGATGAAGGCTCGCAATGAGCATAATATGACTCAGGCAAAAGTCAAAGGTCGTTACTTGTACATCAGCGGTGAACGTTTTAGTTTCGAAAATGTACCTGAATATCTAAAATAATCCAATATCCATAAACACTATAACACTCGAATATGCCTTTTTGGAACCCATTCACAACGTATTATAATTTCCCATTTTTCCCCTATATGCAAATTCAGTGTCTAAATGGCGTTAGAATCCATTTCAACACTTTCACAGCGTTTGAATCATGCAAACACCTACAAAAATGACCTGGCCAGCGTCATATCGACTAATGGTTTTTCGTATTCGTAACTTACTTTATGTTTTATACTTATTGTTAACGAATGTTTTTTTTTTCTCGAGTGAGGTCGACCCAATCTAGCGTAGCATTCAACAGTCTTTTTTTACTGGCTACGTTTAAATTTCTTATAATTAAGCGTCGTGTGTTCGTGAGTGTTCTTATATATTTGCACCTTTCGGTTCACCTGATTTCAACTGTCCTGTTGGGAGTGATAGCTTTTGTCTTCCATGCAACCAATTTTAAATACCGCAAATTGAAATCATGGATCGCAACAACTTAAAGTTCATCTCGCGAAACGTTCGAGGTATTCGTGCATTCGAAAAAAGAAAGTCTATACTTAATTGGTTGATTAATCAGAGCGCAGATATTTCTTTTCTACAGGAAACGTATAGCACGGTTGAAATTGCTAATCATTGGAAAAAACAATGGCCCGGTGAGTTTCTCTTTTCGCATGGTTCTAATCATAGCTGTGGGGTGGCTATCCTTGTTCATAAGTCGTTAGACTTCAAGCTTATATCGTCGCGTGTTGACAATGAAGGCAGGTATCTGATCGTAGAAGCAATAATTCAAGACACCCCTTTTCTTTTAATAAATATATATGCGCCAAATAAAACGTCGAATCAATTCTCATTCTTCCAGGCTTTATCTGAAGTTATTCCCGTTGAGGAACTCCGGGAGTCCAATTATAAGTTTGTAATTGGGGGAGATTTCAATGTTGCCTTGCAACCTTCTTTAGATTGCTCGGGAGGGAACACTACTTTAAAAGAATCAGTTAAGGTTTTGGAAGATTTACTTATACAGTATGACCTTGTAGATATTTGGAGAGTTCGTAACCCAAAAAGCAAAAATATCACTTGGCGTCAAAGAAAACCAATTATCCAAAGGAGACTGGACTACTGGTTCATTAGCGACTTGCTCCAGGACGATGTAGCCAAAATTGATATTATTACTAGCATCAAATCAGATCACTCCGCTATCGTTCTTGAGGTGGATTCTATGGCTGACCAGCCCAGAGGTCCCTCCTTCTGGAAGTTTAACAACAGTCTCCTAGACGACCCAATTTTTGTCCAGAGCATGCGCGACTTTCCTCTATGGCTAGAAGAAATAAGCTTTTGTGAAGATTTAAGAATTAAATGGGATTATATCAAGTATAAGATTCGTCAACATAGTATTAAATATAGTAAAGTAAAAGCTAGTGCAAGGAAAAGTAAGATTGACGAAATTGAAGGAAAACTAAGGGCATGCGAGGAAAAAGTTGCAGAGGCGCCTTCTCCTGAGAAACTCGAAAACCTTGAAGCCTGAAAAACGGTTTACGAGAGAGAATACGATTATATGGTGAGGGGGTCGATAATTCGGTGGCGCGGCAGGTGGTATGAACAAGGTGAAAGGAATACAAAATATTTCCTTAACTTAGAAAATCATAATAAAAAGAAAAGTTGTGTTAGGAAGCTGCTAAACTCAGATGGTGCAGAGACAACAGACGCGAATAACGTATTAGATGAAGTTCACAATTTTTATTCGGATCTTTATGACGAAAAGACAGGGATTCAGACTGATACTCACTGCCCATTCTTGGTGGACTCCTTAACAATTCCGAGACAAGTTAAACGATGATATGAGGAAAATATGTGATGGTCAGTTAACATACTCTGAGTGTTTTAAAGCCCTTTCTACTTTTGAAAATAACAAAACCCCTGGGAATGACGGACTCTCCAAAGAGTTTTATCTTTTTTTTTGGCCAGAGATTGGTAATTTGTTGGTAGACTCATTAAACTACTCTCATGATCACGGCGAACTTTCGAAGTCACAAAAAGAAGCTGTTATAACCTGAATACAAAAAAAGGATAGGGACAGAAGACTGATAAAAAACTGGAGACCAATTTCTCTTGTAAATGTAGACGTAAAAATAGGCTCGAAGGCTATCGCAAAAAGATTAGAAAAGGTTCTACCATATATAATACATCGCGATCAAAATGCATTTGTGAAAGGACGTAAAATTTTTGATGCGGTTAGAACAATTAACGATGTCATGGACTTTACGGAAATGAAGGGATGTAAAGGCATAATGTCTGCCGTCGATTTTGAAAAGGCATTCGACTCTCTTAGATTGCACTTTCTTTTTAAATCTCTTGAAACTTTTGGCTTTGGTGCGTCCTTCATAACATGGATCAGGACATTTTACAAGAATATAACGAGTTGCGTACTTAACAATGGTTTTTTCACACCATCCTTCCAGGTTAAACGAGGAGTTCGCCAGGGTGACCCATTATCGCCATCTCTTTTTATTATAGTTCTCGAATTGTTAGCAATATCCATCCGCAACAATCATCGAATAAAAGGAATAACAGTGGTGGGGATTGAAATAAAACTAGTAAATTTTGCTGACGATATGACAACCTTCGTCCGAGACAAACAGTCTTATCTTACTCTTTTTAATGTTATTAATTTATTCGGGACACACACTGGCCTTAAGATTAACCGCGATAAAACTGAGTCTCTCCTACTTGGAAATCTTAAAGAGACTGCGAGTAGCTTAGAACTAGATATTTGTGAATTTAAAAGATATGTTAAAATTCTAGGTGTTTACTTTACTTATAATACATCAATGTTTTATAAACTAAATTTCGAATCAATTGAAAAATCATTAAAACAATTGGTAAAAGGATGGAGTTGGAGAGGATTAACGCTGATTGGAAAAGTGCAAATTATTAAATCGTTTGCTTTACCTAAGGTCTTGTATAGGCTGACGTTAATTTCAAGTAACAAAGAGTTTATTAAGAAAATAAACAAGTTGTTATTTTCTTTTGTCTGGAAAGGTAAAGATAAAGTTAAACGCGCGGTTCTAATAAATCAAATAGAAAAAGGTGGACTTAAAATGCCCGACTTGAACTCGATGATCTCCGCTCAAAGAATCATGTGTATAAAGAAGTATCTAACTCCAAATGCAGCCAGTTGGAAGTATTTCTTGGATTTTCATTTAAGGAAGGTTGGTGTTAAATTCTTGTTTCACTGCAATTTCAACTATTCCAAGCTATCAATAACCCTTCCTAAATTTTACAAAGAGTGCATTATGACATGGGCCTCCTTAAACTGTGTAAGCCCTTCCTCAGCCTCGGAGATTTATGAACAATTTTTATGGAACAATAGGTTCATCTGCATTGAATCCAGCTCAGTTTTCAACCAAAAGTTAATTGATGTTGGTATTATAACTATTCGGAACCTCTTCGACTCACATGGCAATTTTAAACAGCTTTTTTACCTGCAACATGCACACCTCTCACCTATTGATCATTATTTCCTTTTTAGTCTCTTTTGTGCCATCCCGGAGGAATGGCGTAGATTGTTAAAGACAAATGAAAATGCAGCTCTTTTACACGATTGTTATGTAGATTTGGATAGTTTTTCACTACACCTTGGAGGGGAAAAGGTTGATGTTGAAAAGATTCAATCGAAACTATTGCATGAAACGTTTTCTTCTAAAATCTCTTCTAACCCTACCTCTATGAAAAAATACAACGAAATGTTCAACACAAAGACATTTGAACTAGACTGGGAAAGAATATTTTCTTTGCCATTTAAAATAACGTTGAATACAAAGTTAAGATAATTCCAATATAAAGTTCTTCATAGAATTTGTTATACAAACGTTATGCTCTTCAAATTTGGTTTAGCCGTTTTCCCTTTATGTTATTTCTGTAATAAGGAACTGGAGACATTGGAACACTTCTTTTTTTACTGTAGTAAGGTTAGCACCTTTTGGAATGAGCTAAACATTCTCCTCAAATCGCAAAAGTTAATCTCTAAAAACTTCCATATCCAAGATATTTTATTTGGGCTTTTTTCTGCGGATAATGTTGATGACAATATTCTAGTGAATTACATTATACTTGAGAGCAAATACCTTATTTTTCGTTCGAAATTAAGCCAAACGTTTCCCACTATTGCCCTGTTAATATCAAAATGCAAAACAACGCACCAGATCGAGCGTTTCATTGCGAGGAAAAATAAGAAACTCCACTTTCATAATAAAAAAGGGCATCAATTTTTACCCATAATGGAGCATGAGCTATCACCTCCAACTCCCAACTTAAACTACTACTGTAGTATTGTAATATGTTGAATTGTGTATAGTGCGTATAGCTTAGATGTGTAGTGTAGTTTTGGATGTTCTGTGTTTATTATAGATAGGTAGCGTAGTTTCGATATATAGCTCCTATGTATAGTTTAAAAT
>OX421448.1:43212813-43225313 GCA_949126865.1 Montipora capitata | reverse complement strand
TGAAATGACCCGTGTGATTTGGAAAATGATCAAGGACCGGGTAAGATTTGGAGTCACAAAACATCGTCCAGCTGGGAGGAGTTTATAATGATGTGTTCAAAATGTTTAATATTATTAAGGCTGTCAGTTGTGAAACTACTAGATTCATGACCCGTATTACGAGGGTATGGAATTGAAAGCTTTTCATAATTTAAGCTTAAATTTTCGAAAGCTCCATGTCAGGTAGAGATGACTATATTTTTAATAGTCTCGACGAATTTGGGAATATTGTGAGGTATTGCTCCGCGACACGCAAGCTAGCTATCACGTTGCGTTTTCACTTTTGTGACGAAATTGTGAAATAATTGAAACTTAACATTTCTTTGTTTATTTCAATCATCTTTTTGCGGTAATTATCAGTTTTTCTTAATTGTATTTTTAAGTTTAATTTTACCATTTCATGCTTCACTCCTCCTAGGCCAGCCAATGTACATGCCATAAAATTATTTTTCATTCAGGAAAGCTATTAATGCATTCATTGTACCCTGCTTGAAGTTTTAAATCCATTTTCTTGAAGAGAAAAATGCTCATTTTAGGATATTGCCACAAAAATATAAATACTTGTTTCAATATAACTTGGATTGACCATTTGTTGCTTTCAAGATTATGTTGTAGGATTTCTGAGGGTCCCCTATACCACTTTGTAACACTCAGTCACGCAAAAATATTTCACCTTTTCACGCATCACAAATAATATCCAAAATTCTTTCACGTTCACGCGAAATTCGAAACGATCACGTTTCACATAAAAATATAAATGGAATTCACGAAATTTAACAAATCGAAAGTGGTTCAGCGTTGTCTGTACTCTTATCGATGTTCGTCATCACAGTGGTCAAAATGTTGTGGACTCAAATTTTACGTTTGAAAGCGAGTCCAAATGGGCCAATTTGCAATGAAACAAAAGAATACTAAAATAGTGGCAATTTTGGAATAAGGTCTATAAGGTGTTTATCCGCTGAGTTTGGCTCTTCGATCGAGTGGTCATCTAAATTGCAGGTCTGTCTGACCAGGAAATTTTGCAAATTCAGTTTCTCTCAATTGGCATTTCCTGCATTTTGACACCATTTTTGTGATGTTCTATATTTTATATAAAGTCTTTATTATTACCACTGGAGTCCCGTCATTTTTGGAGCTGCTAAATGGAGTAAGACTGCGGACCTTACGAGTCTGCTGAACAAAGGGTGTTCAATGGGGAGACTGGGAGAGACATTATAGGATACTCCTGAGGACACGTATTAAACGTTTTACACTCAGATCGCAAAAAAAGTACTGAAGATAACCATTTTTTCCCTTGTTTTCAGAATTTTATGATAAATCGGGAGAATCTGATAAAAATAGGGAAAGCGGGAGGGAACACGTCAAATCGGGAGGGTTGGAATCTCTGGACTTGTCCTTGTTTGATGGAGTCACATTTCGACTTCTAACCAATGCGACCCTTTACTACTTCTGGTCTTTTCTAGAATAAAAAAAATAATCTAAGATTAATATTTGTGTGTTTGCGGGCCTTGGTTCGCTGTCGTTCGCTGTAGATGACTGTTTTCTACTGAAAGTTCGATTGTTAGTCTCCTGAGGTCTCCTGAGTTAAAAATGCCGGACTGTCGTTGAATTCACCAAGACGTATTCTTTGCGGTGTGTTGTTTTTCCTTATTTCCTGCACCAGTCAAGCACGGTTAGTCCGTTGTATTCATGTTTGTAGCGTCTGTGCACAACAGCCAAAATATTGGTCAATATTCCTCCTATTCTCGCTCTAACGAACAAAAGGTAGAAAAATTCACCTCTCTCTTTTGAAGCCGGCTCACTGCAAAGCACGTGGTTCCAATCTTTCTGAGGTTGTCTGTCGGCATACGTGACAAAAGATGACGTAGTGTCTTATCTTATTTGTTCAAAAACCATTGGGGGTTTATTATATGACTTTTATCGATCCATATTTAATTTCGATCCATGTCCAATCAAATCCTAATCAAAACCGTTTGAAAACAATACGTACATTTTTAAATGTTCAATAAAATGGCCGAAAATTCAAATCTTCATTCACGGGTCATGTTTCATTAAAAAAAATCGTTCACGTGGACATGAAAAGATCTTACCATCTTTAATCACGAATAAAAAAAATTTAAGTCATGATTCACGAGAAAATAAATCGCCCCATCACGCTTCACGTAAAAAGTATAGGGCACCCTCATATCTGCAGTGGATAAAAACTTGCCCTTGTTACAAGCTTAGATCTGCAGCATTGCAGTCAGAGGAAGGCCATGCTTCTGACAGTATCCAATAGTACACACCCAATTTTATCAATTTCATAGCCACACACCTTAACCAAGTACAATCAACCATGGTACTAGAAATCAGGGTTCATGGTAAATTAATGAAAGCAAATTACCTTTCTGACCCAAGACCCAGTTCAAATGTCAAACTTCACATGTTCTGAATCTAATGCAGATGAGAAAAATCTATTGTTTTCGCTCATTTGCATTAGATTTGGCATGTTTGAAGTTTGACGTTTGAACCGGGCCTAATACTAAGTTTTCTTTGCTGCAAAATTAAACTTATTGAAGAGGTCTTAATTTCCACCTTGAAGGCTTCAGTTCAAGTACAATAATTTTTTTTTGCTTTACAACCTTTATAGTGTGACAGGTTGTTATTATGGGGTTGACATGTGAAGTCTTAAAGTATAGTTTTGAACTACTGAAAAAATAATATGCAGAACATGTTCAACAAGAAATTTCTCAAGTCTCTTTGTTGTCAGTAACTGTCATTCTAAGATCATCTAGTTAGTCATGAATATGATAAGTAGCACTGTTGCTCAAAGGTCCAGTAGTACTCCCAAACAAAAAGCTTGTACTATGGAAAAAACAGATACGACAATATGCCTCTATAAACTTGACAAAATCAAGTTCATGTGGCATCACTGTACTTGACAATGGTTGATGTGATCACAAGTCAACTGTATTCAGCTGCTATTGCAAAAAATGAGTAAAAAATGAATGACAATGTGAGCATTCAATGGGGTCAATGTTTGAAGCATGGTATACAACAAATTGTTTCATGATGCACCATTCACGTATTATTATTTTTTTGTTAGTTGATCTTGCCGTTCCTTGATCTGGACATCAAGTACTTTGATCTTGGGCTGCCACATCGTGATGCTACAGATGACAAGGTGACCATCGAGGCTGCAGAAGCCATAAAACAATACAATGTTGGAATTAAATGTGCAACAATCACTCCTGACGAAGAAAGAGTTAAAGGTGCTGGAGTTAATTGCAGTAGTTGTTGTTATTATTGTGTGAATAATGCAGAGATGTCGCTAAGCGCGGGCTGCCGGTGAAAATTGCCGCTTCAGAAAGGGGTGATCGACAGCTGGATTTTGGCCATTGATCGAAGCAACTGAGAAGATCGCAAATTATTCTCTACAAAGTTTAAAAGTCATTCGAAATTGAATATCTGTTAGTATACAGAAATATCACTAGAATTTATCGATACGGGAAATGAAAGCGTTGTTTTAAGTACTGTTGTGCTTTTCTTCTCTTTTCCCTGTGTTCGCCATCTTGAAGAAAGCCGGGTGTTGCAAGACACTGGGAACAATTTTGTTAGCAGGACCCTGTGATGCTCAGAGCACGAACTTACTGCCTCAATAGAACCTTCAACCAGATGAATTTATTCTTAGCTACATGTGTACGTCCCTGATGATGCATGCAAATTATTGCAATTAACTAACTTTACCATGTTTTTGGTGTGTGCAAATACAGTCTATATCCAGACAAGGTCATTAATGTTTGTCATGTCTCATGAATCTTCAATTCTACAATAATTAATGTAATTGATCATAAAATGGCATCCAGAACCAGAAAATTGCAACAGTCTTTTGTTGTTTTAGAATACAATTTGAAAAAGATGTGGCGTAGTCCCAATGGTACAATTCGTAACATCTTGGGAGGCACAGTTTTTCGTGAGCCGATCATCTGCCAGAAGGTTCCAAGACTTGTGCCGGGCTGGGTGGAGCCTATTGTCATTGGAAGACATGCTCATGGTGATCAGGTTGGTTTCACCACTTCCATCTGTACATTTTCGTGTAATTGATGCTGCTGCTCAAGCAACTCTTCTACTTGTCTTGTGCTCTCCAACAAACATCCTACGCACCATCTATATCTTGATAGACACACATACCAATCATACATGTACATTAGTATTGTGTGGTTCCAGAAAATACCCATGATACCCCACCATGGAGGGAATTGGAAATTCGGATACGTTGGGGGGGGGGGGGGGGAGGGTGGTGAGAAGCCCAGGAAATTCCAGAGGGGAAGGGGGTGGGAGGATGAAAATCACTTTCCAAGGGGTTAATTTCGAAAAAAAAATCCAGGGAGGTGGGGGGGGGGGGAGGGGAGGGGGCTAACAGGGTTGGACACTAAATTTTGAGGGCACTCGCCTTTCGGGCGAGTGACCCTCAAAATGCACTCGCCCAGACCAGTTTTTACTCGCCCAAAAGTTTACCCCCCTCCCCCCTCCCCGTCTTAGTCATCTTTAAATTTTTACTATTTTGAAGCTAGCGCAACCATCGGTAAATCTATTGTAGTTTAGAACATTCTGTGCGACCAAACTTTGTTTGTTCTCTACACACTACCCGCAAATCATACCTTTCTCCTCATCATACTTTAACCACGTCCATATTTCCACATTTTGGTTGCGATCAGTTTACTCCATTTTCAAACAACCATTGATCAGAGTGCTGAGAAAGTACGGGCAAACAATTTGCTCGCGACTTTGTCGAGCACATGGTAAACTGAGGATTATTACTTCAATGGAAAATTGTATTTAAAGACCTTAAACCCCACAATGGAGGCACTTTTTAAAATTATATTTCAAAAACATGTAGTTTTTTTTAAATGATGAATCTTCGTGAGATCCCTGCAGTTTGTGAGTTCTTCTCAGGAGCGGACCCTTGGAAGCCATATATTTACCTGATCACCGATGGCTCGATAGTGACCAGCAGTATCCCTTTGTACAAGTACATGCGTTGTGTCATTATCACTAGGCGAAAGCCACATTTGTTTATTTACGAAGCGCCAGTTTATTAGACGTTTCGGAATATAAAACTTTGTAAAATAGAACTGTTTATGTTTAGGGATTTTCTCAGCGAAATGGATGTAAAACACAGTGTCTATTAATTTTTGTAATTTAAATAATTTCTTGGCAACGAAAATCGTACTCGCCAAACGGGCGAGTGATTGATGATTTGCGCTGGCCCGACACTTATGACACTCGCATGGGCGAGCGGGCGAGTGCTAATGTCCTACCCTGGGCTAAGTAAAATTCCCTCCATGGTGGGGTATGGATGTCTTCTGGAACCACACATTAAACATACCGTATAAGTTACTGCTTCTTGTTTTCTTTGTATTTTAATATTCAATGATTATGGCCCAAGTGTACTTGGACTATAGATTGAAGTACAAATATAAAAAAATATGAGCTGTTCCATATCGACCAAAAAGGCTTATTTTGATGTATTTATTGCTTGATCATCTTTATGTCTTTTGAGTTTAAGGGGCCTCAAATTTATCTTTCAATCTGTCTTTTTTTATGCTGTCATAGTATCGTGCCAGAGATTTTGTTGTGAATGGGCCTGGAGTGTTTGAAATCTCCTTTTCCCCAGCTGATGGCAGTGGAAAGCTCAGTACTGAAGTATTTGAGTTTACTGGTACTGGAGGTGTGACTATGGGCATGTATAACACTGATGAGGTAATTACTAGACCAGTGTATTGGGAGGACCTGTATTGGAGTGATTGTTTTTTAATATGTTGTTACCAGTTGCAATATTGCTGATTTTGACCAAAAGGAAGATTCTGCCCATAAAAAATAGACTTCAATAAACTTCTGTTGATCAGTAGCACAATACATTATTGTGTATAATCAGAGTGACACAAACGCCTTCCCAAATATCTTCTTTATTATAAGCCATACATTTGTAAGATTTCACACAAATAAGGGTAACATGTTTGTCAATAAATATGCAAAAATTACCGGTAGTGAATATTAAACTGCACTCTTATTTTTGTTTGACAAAATTGATTAAAAATATGGTCGTCTCTCGTAACATTTACACAGATGAAATGCTGTTTGATAAAAAGTATACCTAGACCAAAATGCGCATTATTGTTTGGAAAAATCTTGAAATTACAAAGACCAAACACACTTTCAACCTAATAACTCGACTTTCTAAAACTAGAATCTGTAACATGGTTAAAATTCCTCAAAAAGTACCTCATAGTTAGGTCATCATGATACTGCTCTCAGCTTCTGCAGTTAAATTAAGGTTCCCAGACAAGTTACAAAAATGAGGTGATCAAACAGATGGCATTCTCACTTTACTAGGGACTCTTTCCTGAAAATATGAACAATCTAGGGCCATTCGCTCCAACACGGTAAGAAAAAGTCTGAATCCCAAGGCTTGTGAAACGCTCCATGGTTTGATGCGCCATTAAAAGCATCAAAGAACGTCTTCCCAAATGCCCGCAATGGATCCAAAACCTTCAGATTGCCACCACATTTGAATCTCATCTCAAAACGAATGTTCATGTGCATTTCCACGTTAAAATTATGAAGTAAGTAGCTCGCAAGAGGAGTTTTTCTAAATCCCAAGCCTTGTGAAACGCTTCTTCATTAGTTTCCTACTACATGTAGGATTTTCTCGCACAAAAGACAGTGAAACAACATAACGATTTCGCCATGATTTCGAACAATTCCTTCGTGAAACAACAATATGTGGCCTTGGTAACCTCCCAAGAAGGTTCCAGAAGCTTTTTGTTACGCAACAACTTTGAAAATAGCCGTGAAAACGTGAAGGAAAACACGTGTTTCAGAGCTGATAGGGAGGGGCAGAGGTCGAAACAAAAGTTTATCAAGTTGCCTGGGATGTCCATGAAAACATTATTGTTTCATTGTAACATTAATTAACAGCTGTTTGTTGGGCAAAAACTAATAATTAGTTTTGTTTTGATAAGGATATTTCAAAATCCACAATATGTTACCCAAAAGTGTGTTTAAGGTACTAGTCTTAGGATGCGCAGTGCATTATGGGCAAAACCTAAGATTGCTGACTGGGCAAAACTTTTTGATTACAGTCGAACCTGTATAATTATAACGGCCACCCTCTGGACTTGAGAAACTGGCTGCTTAAATTAAATTAATAGAGGTGGCCATTAATACAGGATCACTAAAAATACTCACTGGGCGTGGTCTAATGTCAATTTTAATGGCGTATCATACAAATACACTTTATGCAAGGAAATAATAGAACAATCAACACTCTTTCAAGTGATATAATGGCTTTAAACAAAGTTCAGTACCAACTTGTAACTTAACGATAATTATAGTAAACGTAACATTGTCTAATCTTCTACGGTATACATTGTACAGTTACTGTACTATATTTCTCTGACTAACAGTTCACAACAAAATATCTGATTCCGTCATTTCATAGTGTATAAATAACGGAAATGTTTCTAATTCAAAGTAGCACTATAGACAACAAAACTGTTCAAGTTAAAGTAACTGTAGTAATAGGGTAGGAATTACGAAGTCTTAAAAAAGTCGGACATGTACGTCTGGCGCTTCAGCACTTGAAACTTTTGTTTGCAGAGCAAGTCGACTTTGATAGGCATTGATAGCTATTGGAGCGGCTTTAGATATTCTTCACCTTTTTGACAGCCAAATTATCGGCGGACGTTTTGTAAAACAACCCACTGTTGACTCATAATCTGATGTAGCTCGCTTGAAAAGTTCTTTCTACAGCTAAAGTATGACAAAGGAACTTCTTCACGTCTATTCTTATATCCGTGGGTACCATGCATACTTGAGTATATGGGAGCCAAAAGTCAATGAGATGTACGCATTGAAACGAGGGCCGCAAAATAAGGAAGACTCGAATGCTGTGGCAATTGTTCGCCCAAATTTACGGAAATCTAGTGTTACACTGAGAGTTACAAGATCTGGACATGGAAAAACCGCTTCGAAACCATATTCTCACCCTAATGAAATGATGGACAATTATGAAGTGATTGGACATGTACCTAAGTTGATGGCATTGTGGCTAACCAAATTTTTGAAACGGCCTACAAACAAAGGGAAAGTTATGGTAGAAGGGCAAGCGAGTTTACAGAGGTGGAGGTTATGGCCTGGAAGGAAATCCCTTGCGAGTATAGGTTTGAAGGCGATTCATTGTCCATCACATGGCTAGAGAACAAGCTAATTGAAGAGGAATTTCTGGCTGAAGAGTGAAGCAGATCTTCAAAATGATAAATTTTTTTGCATTTGTGATTTTGTACTGTACTTAAGCACATTGCGGACATCTGCAAAGCGTTAACGACACTAAGGAGACGATTGTCAGTTTACAGTAGCTTTGCAAATGATATTTATAGTGATGATGGATTGCATTTTAAACACAATAAAACACCACAAAATGACATACGGCTTGGTTTCCGTTCAGGGGTGGCCGCTTAATACAGGTAAAAATAACAAAGAAAGACAAACATGGGACTGCCACAGGGTGGACGTGGCCGCTTGTAGAGATGGCCGCCTAATACAGGTAACAAATACAGCGTTTGTATGAGCAAAAATCGGGACTTTGAAAACTGGCCGCTTAATTAATAGAGGGTGGCCGCTTAATACAGGGCTGTTAAATACAGGTTCGACTGTATAAAATGATTGTTTGCTATAAATGACGATTTGCTGTGATAATTAGGAAGTGTTAACATGAATTTAGACAGATTAGATGTTTTACAAAATTAAGAGGCTGCAAAGTATCATGATTATGACTAAAAATGCTGACTACAAAGCTAAAACCAAGCAAAGCATAATTATTTAGGCCCTTCGTGTGTTTTACTGTGCAAATTTTAAAGTGTCATCATGACTTTATAGAAATTTATAGAAATTACACAATTGTACATGTCTATTGTGCTGCTGATCTGTTATTTATTGCATGTGATTTCTGGGAGGGAGGTTACTGAAGAACCTGAGCATACGGTAGCTAATTGCTCCAAATAAGTGTGCAGAGCAAATTTAATTGGAAACTACATTTCAAGCATGTACTAGCTTCAAAGAAAGTTGCCTAGTTGAGTTACCTAAATTATAATCTTTTGTTGTTGTACAGTTTTTGAGTGATGCCATTTTCATGTTTGTTGTGCTTTAGTCCATCAGGGAGTTTGCTCATAGCTGCTTCCAGTATGCCTTGAATAAGGAATGGCCTCTTTATATGAGCACCAAAAACACCATCTTAAAAAAGTACGATGGCAGATTCAAGGACATCTTTGAAGACATCTATCAAAGGTAGGAAAGGGTATCATCTATCAAAGGTCTGGAAGTAATGTCCTGTTATAAGCTTTTAGACTTTATTAATGTATTGTAAATGCAATGATGTACAGAGCAGAGAGAGAAAGAAAGTTTACACAAATATTGGTGGGCAAGTTGGGCAGGGAATAATATTATACTGGTGCTCAGTTTGAACTCACCAACCAGGATGAAGACCGGAGGAGGGGTCTCGGCTAGTAATGCTGTACCAGGATGGGGGGGGGGGGGGGGTGCCTCATGCCTATGACGAGAGGCAAGCATGGTGCCTGGTAATTGGTATTGTGTCCTTGAGGCAAGTACCGCAGTGGAGCGGTAGAACGACATGTTTCATCATAGGACTGAAGGGGTGCTGCAGGCAGCAATTCCCACTTCAATTTATTTATACTCCACAAGGGAAAATCTTGATAGCCATAACAAATTTGAGGAAAGCATGCAATTATTATTTTTTTTTTTGAGAGGGCATTAGGTGAAGTTTTACAGAAAGTGGTGAATGGCAAGATGCTAGCTGTGTAATGGCAGGCGTGCTGCCAAATAGGGAATTGCATGATCTGTGTACTGTCAAATAAGGACACAAGGACATCATCATTTACTATTAATTGTTTGTACGAATATAGATTGCTTTCATTAGCACACAACTGTTTTTATGATTTTTCACCTACTCCCACATGTATTAAGCAGCTATTTATGAAATATGATTGTAACTGTAACCTGCGAAGAAAATTGACCTTTTTATTACTGAAGCCGAAATCAGAACTTCACTTGCTACAAAGCCATATCTCTATGGAATTCTCTTGAAAATCATACACGGTGTATCGCAAGCAGAAGCTTGTTTAAAAACACGCTTACCGGTAAACGTAGAATTTCATGTAAATAGATTTATTTCTTTATTTGTAAATAGTACTTTTTTGTTGCGGGAAGAGTGGGCACAGAGATTATTGCTTGCTAACACTATGCAACTTGGATTTTATGCTAAAATCTCACTTTTGCATTTTATTTACCTCTTTTTTATTATCTATTTTGTTTATTTGCGTTTAAGGAATTATGAAAAACAATTCAAAGACCTTGGAATTTGGTATGAACACAGACTTATTGATGATATGGTAAGTTAATACACAATGTACTAATTAACTGGATTTGTGTTATGGAGATTACACTTCAGTTCTTTCATTTGTGATTCTTTTTTAGGTTGCTTATGTCCTGAAGTCACCTGGTGGATTTGTTTGGGCTGCAAAGAATTATGATGGAGATGTGCAATCAGATACCCTTGCCCAAGGTAATTAACAAACAAAAAAGCCAGCAAGGAACATGGATGTTTTACCACCTTATCAATGGTCAATAGACAGGCGAAACCTCCACATGTATTCTTCAATTCCTCATGTTACTTAGAAAGTCTTTGATGTGTTCTTTTGATGTGTGTGCTTAATAGGGTGGGAGGTGGAGGGGGAGAGAGGGAGTTTAAGCCATAGTTTTGACTGCCAATCATTAAAGTGCCCCTGTGACCAAAAAATCAATTCATATTTTTCTTTGGATTTCAGAACTATGTTAACAAAACACTAAGTGACCCACGTTTTAAGCCTTGATTTCAAAAAGACACCTCTTTATTTTAACTGTAATTTTCCTATTTAATGGTCCGCCATTACTAACATTATGTTCTTGAGAGAGCTGGATCGAGGAGAAAATGACGTCAAAGGCTCACTAGTTTAAGAATGCAATACGTGTGTACGCCGCAGAATTAATATGCAGCACGGGGGTTTTGGGCTTTCAGACTCTTAAACTCACGCTTTGCATATATAATAAGCTGCGTTCACACGCTGAAATTTTAAGCTAGTGAGCCTCTGACGTCACTTTCCCCTGGATCCAACCGTCTGAGGTCCAATCGGTCAGTTTTGAACGTGAGTAATGGCGGACCGTGAAATCCAAAACTTACACTCAAAGTAAACGGCCTTTGGATAAAAATCAAAGCTCAAAATTTTGCCAGTCGGGTGTTAAGCAAACACACTTTCAAAATCTGAAGGAAAAAAGGAAGTGGTTTTTTTGATCACAGGGGCACTTTAAGCTCACCTGTTAGATCACTGAACCACTATAGGGTGAAGTAATAAAGCTCAGAATTTATCACCTTTTTTCAGGATTTGGTTCCCTTGGTTTAATGATGAGTGTACTTGTTTGTGGAGATGGGAAAACTGTTGAGGCTGAGGCTGCACATGGCACTGTGACAAGACACTACAGACAATATCAGAAGGTTAAAACAGCTGCTTCGAATTCCACCACATTTTCAGAGGAGATTCATGGTTTCTTAATAATAATAATAATAATAATAATAATAATAATAATAATAATAATAATAATAATAATAATATTCTTCTAAAGTCTAAAATTTGGTTTCATTAGGCATAGCTTAAGTGTCCAACTGCAACAACTAGCCTCTTGTTGTTGACCTTTTCAAAGGAAAACTGAATGGTCTTTTTAGTGCCGCTTTTCTTAAAAGGTTTCTTTAGTCCAGAAGCAAAATGCTGAACATCGAAACTGGGAGGCCAAGAAAATATTTGGATATTGCAGTGTGCTTACCCCATTCGTCAAAAATGCAAAAAAAAAATCATTCCCTAGCAATAAAGGGTCACACAGTTAGTAGTCTCCTACTCGACTGTTATTTAGAACATCACGTAACGATCTGGAGCATAGTGCGCATGTACATGTAACACCCAAAATAGTAGCACAACGCGTTCTTCTTTTTACAATTCATGTGTCTTTGAATGGAAAACCAGTGAATTCAAGCTTTTGCATCTTGACACTGAAACTGATAACTGACACAGATAAGAAATAAGTCAGTTAAGAAAAGTAGTTATAGCACAGCTTGATACCTTTAAAGGATCTTTCGATTCGCTGTGAACAATCCACCCCACTATACTAATGCATAAATGAGCTTTCAGCTATCTACAGTATGCCTTTGTTGTGTTGTTGGTGATTATATGAGGTTTTTCTTAATCTTCAGGGTAACGAAACAAGTACAAACCCCATTGCCAGTATTTTTGCCTGGACTCAAGGACTGCGTCACCGGTCAAGACTTGATAACAACCCTGAACTGAAGACGTAGGTTTAATCACAGTTTCCCCAAA
>OX421448.1:43200313-43202813 GCA_949126865.1 Montipora capitata | reverse complement strand
TTATCGTGAAATAAATTCTCAAGATGCTTGCCGAGGGCTTATGGCTTATGCTCTGTTACCTTTGTTTCATTGAGGAGCCCTGAGCACTAGAGTGAATCCGGGTACGTTTCGGATGCGTGTGGACGGGCAAATTCGATTTGAATACGCTACGTGTGGATGGCAATATTTTTGAATCCGGAAAGAAAAAGTTGCGGAATCAAAAATATCCAAATACGTGTGCTCGGATAAAGCGGGTGGTCACTTCCACTGTTTACACGACTTTATACAGCCCCTCACGCGTTTAAAAAGGTCGTCACGTTTGCCCGTCACTTTCAACCCACTACACTTTAAACACCGTTCTAGCTGCTCAATCGTCTATTGTTCTGGTTCTTTCTCGAGAATAGAGCCAAGAACACGATCGACGTCGCTTAAAACCGAAGAGAATGAAGCGAATATTATGCCTCATTTCCCTTGTGACTCACTTCATGACGTCATTAGTGCAAAGCGCTATTACGCAAGAAGCGTCGGGAAAATTGTTGTTATATAGCTAATGCTACTTGTTTGTTCGGGCTAAAATCTCAAATTGCTCCATCTTGGAAAGCAATGCAAGCAAATTGGACCGCTTCATCATCAACCTCACACTTAGTGTTTGGCTCCAAATGCAGTTTCACGGCATTTATATGTAAATACTACAACTTCTACAACTAGCACAAGCCCTAGCACAAGCCCTACAACTAGCACAAGCCCTGTCTGATAGCCTCACTCCACCTGTAGGTAACGTTGAGCAGATGTTGTCCTCTATCAATTCAACAGTCTATACGACACTGCCAAATCTGTACTTGGCACCAGGAAAAAAGTAGAGACACAGAGACTGGTTTGATGAAAATGATGCTGAGATCCAGACCCTTCTCAATGAAAAGCACTCGGCTTTCAAAGCCTTCATGCAAGCCGAGACTCCAGCCAACAGAGCACGCTACAGAGGGGCACAGAACAAATGCCAGCGTGCCATCCGGCATCTGAAAACCGTCTGGTGGACTGACAGAGCCCTGTCCAATCAGCACAATACTAGGAAGGTTTTCGAAGGCATCAAACCGCTCTCTGGTCTTTAGGACATCTGGCCTAGACCCCATCGATTCTGCTACGGGAGTTCGACTAACGCAAAAAGGTGGATATCCTAAACAGGTGGAAGAAACACTCCTGCACCCTCCTCAACCAGCCCGGTTCTGCCGACCTCAGCGTGCTCGACAGCATTCTACCTGCTGACGTAGTAGAAGATCTGGAAGCAGCACCAACCCTCGAAGAAATCTCCAAGGCCCTGAAACAACTATCCTCTGGTAAAGCACCCGGGCCTGACGCCATTCCAGCAGAAGTTCTGAAGTTTGGTGGTCCTGCTCTCCTGTCAAATCTTCACAAACTCTTCCTGACAATCTGGGAATCCGAGACTGGTCCTCAAGGATTTAAGGACGGTATCTTGTTGAAGCTGTATAAGAAGAAGAACAAGTTCGACTGTGGAAACTATCGTGGCATCACCCTGCTCTCAATCGTGGGCAAGCTATTTGCAAAGGTAGTCCTCAATCGCATCTGGCCTTCTATCAAAGCTTATCTTTCTGAAGCTCAATGTAGTTTCCGTGGAGGCAGATCAAAAGTTGACAGATGTTTGTACTCAAACAATTACTGGAGAAATGCAGAGAGCAACAACAGGAACTGCACCTTGTGTTCATAGACCTTGTTAAAGCCTTTGACTTTGTCAGCAGACCTCTCATGTGGGGACTCCTCGTAAAGATCGGAATACTACTGGAGTGCTTCATGCTCGTGTCTGTCGAAACCTGCATCGTCTGCGTATAGAAGTTCGCTGATTGTAGTTGTTTTTGCCAGCTTGGTGCGAAGGCGTCTTAAGTTTAACATCTCCATTAATACGGTGCCTGATGCTAACTCCGTCTTAAGGTGGCAGGGTCATGGTAGCGTGCTGAACGACGAAAGCAAAGAACAGGATGAACAAGGATGGTGCTAGGATGAAACCTTGGCGTAGGCCTGCTGTGACGTGAAACTTGTCAGTTAATTCTCTGCCAACTGACACCATGGCCTTCATGCCTTCGTGTAGGCTCTGTATAATATTGGCCACTTTAGGAGGTACTCCTCATTAACCGTCTGAACAGCGCTTGCAGACAGTGGGGCTTGACCATCAACAAGGAGAAAACCGAAGTGCTGCATTATCAAACAGGAGATCCACCCCCTACCCTGCTTGAGGGCATCACCATCACTTTCACTTTCAAGTTTTGTTATCTCGGAGGCACTGTAACCAAAGACTGTCAGCTAGACAAGGACTTTCTACTCCCTCAAACTCAACATCTGGGACCGTAGAGGAATCTCCATCCAGGCAAAACTCCTTGTGTACAAAGCTCTAATCCTTCCAACTCTACTCTATGGCAGTAAAACGTAGACCACCCACGTTAGACACATCCCGAAGATTGAAAACTTCAACCAGCCCTGCTACGTCAACTGCTGGGGATCTGCTGGTGGG
>OX421448.1:43162813-43190313 GCA_949126865.1 Montipora capitata | reverse complement strand
TTTTCAGATATCAGTTACCATGGTAACTCGTTACATCACAAACATGATTGCATCTTGTTCAGCAATAATTGATGTTTCACATGGTACCAAAACATTGCTGTTACGTGATAAAGTGTTGTAGTGTCAATCCTTCTAATAACAAAGTCTCTTAAAAGTGTTAAAACATTATATTGAAATATAAATGTACACTTAGTTCATTCAAAGTTTAAAGTTTGTGATCAAAAGGCTTCAATAGAGAACTGGAAACAGTGCTAATACGGCCCTTTCTTAATTAAGGTACCGAAAACAAAACTGACAATTTTGTCTTTACGATTTATTGAACAGCCTTCAAAAAATACAAAGATCTTGTATCTTCAAAAAAATTACATTTTGTCATTCGATGAAAAATATTTAATTAAACTATTCCACTTTGTAATGCAAAACCAGCGATTAAAAATAGCAAGAGGATATCCCTGACATTAAAAAAAGCAACATCTAGTAGTGAAATTCATGTATCTTTTCAAGAGCCACTTCAAATGTTGTATCGCAAATGGCATGCTTACGGCGAGTAATCAATTCAGAAAAAAAAAACGGAGTAAAAGATGTGAGAATTAAAAGACCTTCTTTTGCTAACCCAGCTGAAAGAAGAGAAGTGAACGATGTTGGTTAAAAAACCCTTAAAACTCTTCACCGTCATCCACGTCATCCTCTACAGCATTTCTGATGAGCATGTAATTATCAAGGTCAATAGAACGGCAGTTATTGATTGCATATCGCAGTCGCTCCGCAAGCTTCTCAGGGCTAGAATAGCATGGCAAACGAAGTTGGAAAAAGCATGTTTGTGCCGTAGGCAGGCTGTTGGGCTCCTAAAAATAAAGTAAAAGAAAAGTTTTAAAGAACTTAAGCAACGAGCGCGGCCCCACTCGTGTCCAGTATTCGCGCGGCCATTTTGTTTTCATTTACGCATCGCACTCGACGGCCAAAGTAGGACTGCTCGTAAATCTAAATATATCTTTTAATCATTTCTGTCCGTATCCAAGTTATAAACCATTTTGTGCTCAAAGCGCTTGCGAGACTTTACTTTAGGTGGCTGGAACCAGTTTCACCACTTTTAGATACCTTCTTATTACATGGGTTATACCTACTATACTGTATCACGTAGCAGCAATGTTATGGTACCATATGAAACACCAATTATTGCTTAACAAAAAGCACCTACTATTGTGACGTAATAGGTTACCATGGCAACATGAGAGCTCTCCGAAGACATACATACTTAATTGACAACTCCCCATAAGGGGTTTTTAGGGCCCATGAACACAATCAAGACAGAACAGAACATTCAACAACAACTGTTAAGAATCCCAACTGGCCGGAGGGAAGCTAATTGGCTATTTAAAACAAGTGCAGCAGAGAAGTTGAACCACGGACTACCGGGAACAAATTCAACCAGTGGTCAGAACGTGTCTTGAACCCGGGATCCCCGGATCTCAAGGCAAGCGCCCTAACCACTGGGCCACACTGTCTCAAAAATGAACAGAAATGAACTCGGTGACTCCCATTTTTTATTGTAGAATAGTAATATGCAGTTTAAGATAGAACTATTAGCAAAGTTGAAAAAAAAATTCTTGGGAACCAATTCAGAGCTACCTTAATTTTTCGAAAAATTTAAGGTAGCCCGGAATTGGCTTCCAAGAATTTTTTAAAACTCTGTCGATAGTTCTATCTCAGATTGCTAATTACAATTCTACGATAAAAAATAGGGGTCACCGAGTTCATTTTTGAGATATAAACAAAAAAAGACGAAATAGAAATATAGGGTGTTTTTGGAGAGCTTTCATGTTGCCATGGTAGGCTATTATGTCACAAAAGTGGGCGTATTTTGTTAAGCAGTAATTGGTGTTTTATATGGTACCATAACATTGCTGTTACGTGATTCAGTGTTGTAGTGACAACCCTTTTAATAAAAAGGTCCTTAAAAGTAGTGAAACTGGTTCCAGCCACCTTAAGTGGCTAAGTTCAAGCATTCGAGGGGGTCAGACTTAGTTGGTGATACGGTTTGCTATCATGCCGATTTCTGAAGAATACCAACAAATGATACGAAGATTTGAGAAATCCGTTTCCTTACCCTGTCAACTTTGACTATCTGAAAGCGTTGAGATATATCTGAGGCAGTCGTTGGCAGTCTTGAGCGACCTGACACGAATCTCATGAACAACAGTCGTTCCTCATTGGTGAATGACTCTAAGGTAGACCACAACCATGCGACCAACGGATCAGTTGGTTCCACCTCACGATACCTACAAAAAAAAAACACCACCAATTTGCTTTTGAAAAGGTGTCTCCAGTTATGTCACAATCATGACAGCGCACGTATGCTTGCCATTGTCTTCAAAATTTCGTAAAAAAACTGCTAGTGGCGCTGTTCCATACTGCAAAATAAATCCAGAAAGATCATTGAAATAACGCCCCGTGTAACGTCGCTCATTGTTCACAAATGCTCACACGGTCGCAGCCTCGCCTATCTCACAAAATGTTCTGAAAGGTAAGACAACGTTCCTATGATAAAGGTCACAAAGCACCCTCATCGATTAAATCCAGAGAAGTTAGCGATGAACATCATCGCAGCCTTCCCCTTACAACACAACCAGTGAAGATATGGGTAACCTAAAAACAATCCTGAATAATTAAGATAAGCGAACTACAACCCCTAAGCCTTATTGTGGAAATGTGGTTAGTGTTTACACTTAAGGTGGACACTTGGGGAAGTTTATCTTAATAGAACGAGCATCTCATTGCTACTTTGCTACCACTTCTGGACGCTTTTCGTTCACATAAGAACGCTTGACGCGCAACCCAGAGGTCGAGGACCGGTGGCTCAGTTGGTTGAGCACTGGGCTGCCACGCGGGAGGCCTTGTATTCAACTCCGGCTGGACTAACACTCAGGGTCTTTAAATAACTGAAGAGAAAGTGCTTCCTCTGTAATGACATCTGCAAATAGTCTTCTCGCATAAGGACGATAAACCGTGGGCCCAGTTTCACAACCCTTCAATGTTTATAACCCTGTGGGACTCAAAAGAACCCACACACTATTTGCAGAGTAGGACATGGAGTTCCCAGTGTTGTACTCTGTCCTCTGTGGTGTATCATGGTGGGGAGGGTAAATGCTTGGAGATATTAGCTACACCAAGCTACTCTAAAATCAGAGGGTACATAAAGGTATGATATGATGCGAGGATCCAGAAGGCAGCAAGATGAAGACACTACCAGTTTCGATTGCATCTTTCAAGTATCCGCAGAAGGACTTTCATTAACAGGCGCATAGTGCACTAGTAAAGAAATTGCAACATGGGCTCAGGGACCAGTAATAACTACAGGGAAAAGGTGCGACCACACAAAATCATACAAGGATTCTAACAATTTTTCAACAACAGATTCAATTATTCAGTTATTAAAATCAGATTTTATGAACTATGTGCTAAAATTAATACACCGAATATTAGTAAGGAAAGCCAAAAACAAAACTATTTAGGTATCCGAACCGGGGAGGGAAGGTATCCGATACCTTGCTTTAGACCAAAACACATACCCTTGGGTCAGCCAATGAGTCTTGAAAACGGAGTAGGAGATGGGTCGAGTATTTAAACAGTATGACTATAGATTGTAATCATAAATGGCGGCTAAGTAATTATTCTTTTGTCTTCATACTAATCATCATAACTAGTCCCGTAAACACGAGCAAAAATTAGAAGAATTTTTATTCCAAAGTGAGGCTAGTGAGGATGATTAGCACAAAGACAAAGGAATAATTTCTTGATCGCCATTTATGAATACGGTCTATTCTAGTTGACTTTTTTGTCTAACTACACAAGTTAAGATGATTCATAATTTGAGGAAAAGTGAACTACACTTTATATTATTTAAAAACAATAACATCCGCGATGGGTGGTTTGTTACTTGGGTTCCTTTGAAGGAAAATGTGGGACGAGGATACAGGGACGTGAAAAAGAGGGTGGGCGAGGGGGAGGGGGGGGGGGGGTGGGTGCAAAAACTGAGCTTGACTTGAAAGATTATTTGCCCACTAGTGCATTTCTCCTAAATCCATCTGATCATCTGATTATCGAACGGACCTCGGAGGAAAAAATATCACATTAGTCTATATTCCATACTTGTTCAAGTACTACCGCGAGCCTCCGAACCAACACTTACCTTGCAACTTTCTTCAGCATGTCAATACTAACTTTCTCAGAGCCACAAACCATTTGCTCCAGTTTCTCAGCAGTCAAAAGCGAAAGAAGAGGGACTGGGATAACCCAGCCCATACCCTCACGAACGGCAGCAATTTGACGATCCATCTCATGTAAGCGATAGTTCAGTGCTCTCTCCACATACTCATTACGGTTACCGAAGGTGAGTTGAATATTATGACCGCTGGGAAATATTGGTACAAAGCTACCATCCGCACTTTGTGTCTCGAATGATTCGATCGGAATAATCTAAAAATAAGAAAAAATAATGTATTATGAGATGGGAAAAATCAGATATAAACCAAGTGCTGCTATATAAGTTTGGCTACTCTACCACTGAGCTTCACCAATAACTTTCCAAGACTCGTGGAAGCCTCTGGCTTAATGGCGGAGAATCGTTAAACGGAGATTGCAATCCTACCTGATTATTGATAGGTTCTATGTTTTTTTTAGCCTAGTCTATGGTTAATACAATTATGTAGTATATATGTTTCACTGTTTAGTAGCTCTGCCTGTGATCTGACATGTATAGTACTTCTGTTAATATTTTGTATATTAATTAATTGACGGAGCTTACAAGCTCAGAGGTTTCCTTTGGGCTTCCTCGCCATTAACTTCTTTAATGTTTTAACCAATAAACTTAAAATTGAACTCGTGTTAGAACACGCATACTGCCAAGTCCTGCTACAAGGATTCACCCATTACCGTCCCATTTCTACCAGTCTAATCCCAATTTCCTTCACAATCAAGCATAGTAAAATGCAACAATGACCTTGTTCGAATTCTTCGAACGACGTACAGGATTCGGCTCTGACTCCTCGCGATTTGCCTGTGCATGCGTAAGATTCTCTTTACTGGGCTAATCACACAATTTTATAATTCTCCCGGTATTGTTAAGAAAAAGCATTGAATATTTTAAAATAGAACTTGAAAAAAAGCCTCTGTTTACTGGTTTTGATTGGAATCAATGCCGTTAACAACAGTTTTAAATGTGAATAACTATGCTACGATCGCACTTAAGGGGCTATGTCACGCAAAATGATGCAATTTCATGGCACCCAAAAAGTTCAAAAGTAGAATGAAACATTGCAATAATCACTTGAAACTGTTGAACAACACTGATGATAAAAGAAATACAGCAAAAGGAAACTTGAAAGAAGAATGGATGGACACAAATGGACAAGATTGAAACGGGTTGCATTTGGGTAATCTTGAAAAAAGTCGGCCCGACGTTTTTCAAGTTAATGGCAAATCGCCTGGATGAAGGTCGTTTTTGCGCAGAATCACTTGTGATGCAATGGTAATTTCATCAATAAAGGAATTCCACATTACCATTTTGGAGTTTTAAACTCGGGATTAACTAAAGATTTCCCCTAAACACCCTAAAATAACCCTTTTAACCCTATCATTGGTTCATGGAATGTGGACTTTGGGACTACGGAATTGAAACTGGATATTGACCAAGATACATGTATCTTAACACTGAAATACTGTGAACGTTAAAGGAAATCGGCTAAAAATCCTTCGAACAAAGTGAAGGCTACCCGTAGCCTCTTGTTAAAATTGTGCCGAATTAAAGGAGCCATTTTCACTTTTAAAGAAGATGGTTTAACATGCCCAGCGACGAAAAAGACTAGCTCGGGAGGCCCTGCAAGAGCAATCCGATGATGGAGAGGATGCTATTTTGATAGACCAAGTTTCTCCGAGAAAGATGTGAAATCAATCTAAATCTTGTTATTTTGGGAGTTCAAGTTTTTTCCCTAAACAACCACTTTCGTCGGTTACGGCGACGAAACGTCACTTCAAAACTGTGTAAGTTTGAGCTATCCTAAGTATTTTAAGGTGGCTCAAACCAGTTTTAACACTTCAAAGAAACGTTCTTATTAGAAGGATTGACACTACAACACTATAAATTTAACATCAATTTTATGGCACCATATCAAACACCAATTATTGCAACAGGAAAACCCTGCAAAAACACCCCATATTTTGGCTTTCGTTGCTCATAAGCGAACGCGGTGACCCCCATTATTAACCGCGCGGCCATGGGCCGAGCGCGGTTCTTGCTCTGCAATCGGTTTATTTATTTATTTATTTTTCGTTTTGTCGGAGAGCTGAACCAGACTTCCACTCGGCACATAGTCAGTGGGACTTCCAGTCACGCAACTTAGGATGTTTAATCGCCAAAAAGCTGTTAAAACGTTAATGTACTTAAAATTTTATGAATATAGTCCGCTTTTTACTTACAACAAAATATATATTTTTTGTGTCTTATTGAAACATGTAATCATGACTTTTAAGAAAGAAAGCTAAAACTATTACGTCATCGGAGATTTCACAACGGTTACGACTGATGGTGCAATCAGAGATTTGACAACGGCAAATACCTTTGTGTGCAGCCGTTGTTGTCAGTTTGTTGTGCTACAGATTGATCAAGTGATTTTGGTTCTATAGTCATCAGTGAATCAACAAGGACTGCTTTGGAATGTGTACTACGTTGCGACTATAGTGGTAAGAAAACAGATAAAATTTAGTTTTGTTGGTGAGCAGTCCCAAATTTCTATTCGGTCATATAGTCAGTGGCACTTCGAATCACGCAACTTATGATGTTTACAGGTATTCGGCAAAAGCTGTTAAAACGTTAATGTACTTAAAATTTTATTAATATTCCACTCTTTATTTAGTACAAAATACATTGCCTTTTTGTGTTATTTAAGGGGTTGATTCGAAGCGAGTATTGAATACATAAAAGGTCATTATGTCATCCATGGAATGTGTCGACGTTTCAACTTTCATTGGTAGGGAAATAACCACCGTACTAAACATAGCCATGGATAACGTAATTCTTAAATTAAGTGACGCGTGTGACTACTTTGCTAGGCCTATACTCGTGTAAAAAACCAATTAAATTTAATCGCGACTTTTAGGAAAGAAAGCTGTAAGTTGTTAAGTGTTATTATCGTATCGTTCATACCCATAGATATCCTGATGACAGTTTAATTAAGACCATTACGTCATCGGAGATTCTTCGGAGATTTCACCTCGCCTATAAGTGATAGTGCAATAAGTTCGTGTGCAGTCGTTGTTGTCAGTTGTTGTGCTACAGATTGATCAGGTGATTTTGTGTCTATAGACTGCTTTGGAATGTGTACTACGTTGCGACTATAGTGGTAAGAAAACAGATAAATTTTGAAAGCGCGGTTTTAAGATCTGAAAGATCTTCTTGTTATTTCTGAAATGTAATCAGCATGATTAAAAAAAATTGTGTGGAACGGATTCAGAGCTACCTTCTATAACTTTGCAGAGAGTTTCATCTTGGCTTGCTGATCACTTTTGTGCAATAAAAATTTGGGGTCACCGAGTTCGTTTTTCAGATATGAGCAAGTTAAGTCAAAATATAGGGTGTTTTTGCAAGGCTTTACTGTTGTCATGGTAACGTTTTAAGTCACCACAATGACTGCATCTTGTTCAGCAATAATTGATGTTTCACATGGTACCATAACATTGCTCGTACGTGATAACGTATTGTAGTGTCAATCCTTCTAATAAAAAGGTCTCTTAAAAGGGTTGAAACTGGTTTGAGCCACCTTAAGATTGTATCTTGTTCATTTTGTACAATAAGGACGAAGTATACTATAACAGGATTGATACGGACTTGGAATTGATGTAAAGAGAGAGAATGAAAGGTTCACTGTTATATGCCAATGTTGTCGTCAAAACTTCAAATTTGGCTATTTCAAGTTGTTGTTTTGACGAGTACAGGAGACCCTTTAATGTCAAGTGGATTGAATGTTAATGTTCCAATGGTGAAAACTGCTGTCATGCCGCTGCTCATTTAATCCGCGGAATTTACTGGATGAAAAGAGGAAGGCAAGCACCTCCTTGTCACTGCAAGAAGTCCAAAAAATACAACTAAAATCCCATCTGTTCCCATCTGTTGCTATGTCGAAAATACGTAATGAAACAAAACTTGAAAATACATAAAAGCAAATACGCCGCACAAAATTACACACCTGAACAAAGCTGACAACGTCCTTTTAATTTCCATTCTATCCCCTAAAACCTTTTCGTTTAGTAAATTTTACAACTGTGGCTTCTCCAGCTTACCCATCCTCCCAATTTGAGTTAATTTTGGGGAAGTGGGGCACTTGCAGGCCTTTTTCCAATGTTCTGCTCCAAAAAGACAAAAATGGTAAGGTTTTTAACTCTTCTTTTCCCCAGATTTTAGAAGCCATGCAAGAGTCTCTTAAAGTTTCCGTGGTTCAATGTCAATTAAAAAGCGATAAACAGAATTTTACATGAATTGCGGTTCAAGTACACTTTGCAGAACATAGTATTTTAAAAGTGTATGGCGAAGGACTTGAAAGACCAATGGGTTGCGTACGCGAAAAAGGGCTTCATAAGAGGCATAGAACTGGACACCAGTGACTAGGAGTGTGCAGAGATTTGAAGTTACCTCAGAAAACGAATGCTCATCCACTCCACTCTCATGAATATCACGGATTCCACGTAAACTCTGCATGTAAAGAGTGTCAACCTAAACATGAAAAAAGGAAGAGGTAACATCAAACGCCTCTACAAGAAAATGTGCTTTTTCGGTGGAAAATCCGGACAATTTTCTGGCCAAACGGCAACGTTCTTTTTTGCTGAGGAAAAGTAATCTTTTTGATGAAATCCCGTTGGTCGATTAAAACTAATGCGACGGCAAACCAGTCACGGAGTGCGGGAGTTCCATTTTTGGATGGGTGAAATAAATGTTTGTATTTGTATCCCGTTGAAGTCGCCTGAATTTTCCAGTTGTCTGTAAAGTGACAGTTGTCCAGTTAAGTGCGAGGATCACTTCACCCTTTCTTATAATTCCATTTCACTTATTTTGACCAATGAAAAAGAGTACTCACAAACTTATTCCTTCTGTTCTGGGAGGTTACTGTTTTTGCGCATTCGAAAGGTGGTTAAAGCGGGGGTTTGGTTAAATAGTGCAACAAGGAAGGACTTTACGATAACATAATTAAGTTGAATAATACTGAACAATACCTCCTCGATATCTTCAGGAACAAGTGATGTATTGGTGAGTTGTTTCCAAACCATTGGAGCCAAGTGTAAATCAAGAGGTTTTCTGGTGCGGATAGCCACGCCCATCAGTATGCCAAGAAACGTAAACAGCTCCATATCAGTGTCACATGTGCAGGAAGGATTCAATAAAAACCTGTTGATTAGCCAATTGTCAGTCAACTGGAATAATCAAGTGCTTACATCCATTCTGTTATTTTGAAAACACTAAAACAATTAACATGAATACACAGGATTGGGTTGCCTTGAACGCAGGCTATGTATCAAGTCCCATAAGGCTCGCTCCTCTGTCTATTTACCGTAAGTCGACGTTTTCGTCGATTTGCCTGTGAATGGGGTTCGGTAAAAAAGCTAGGAGATCGGTACGAGGAAGGAAAATGAGTACCTCTGCGAACTTCACCCATTTTCCAGAACACTTTTTTCACCCAAACAAATATCTCTCGCGAATCCCAAGCGCCTGTAAACTGAGGGGAGGGGGAACATATATGTTCATTTGATATCGGCACCCCTTTGTTTTTCGAAATCCACCCCTTAGACCAACGTTACACAGGTCCAATTTTATAAATGAGGAGAACCAGTTAAGTTAAACCTTCGATAGCGTAACAGCTTGCATATTATCATTTCAATTTAACTAATTTGTGAGCATCAGTCGAGAAGACTAACCTGTCTCTGTTATAACCAACTTCAGTGCTACTGTTTGGGGTTGGAATCAAGAGCTTTACTACACCAGACTGAAGTTCCTATGAACACGAAAAAACAAAACAACAGTAAAAAGTTAAGATACTTCGATGTATTACAGAGAGATACTGATGAAATACTAGGATTTTCCTTTTTACTAAAATACATATCTTCACCGCGGGCAGTGAAGATAAATAGATGATATTACATGGCCGCGCGAAATACGAAATTTCTCTTCGAGTGTATACTAAATCTTTTCACGAAAGGCATCGAAAGGCGCGATTTTCATATGGAAACCATAGCAACAGTGATCTTTCCACGTGTGAAGATATCATGGGTTCGCGCGAAAGCTCACTTGGTATTTCATTGGTGTTTATATAGTAATATTTTGTCCTTCACACGTGAGGTAACCAAGGCCCGGTTCAAACGTCAAACTTCACATGCGCCAAATCTAATGCAAAAGATTTATCTCATTTGCATTAGATTTTCGACATTTGAACCGGGCCTAACACGGTTAGCTAATAAAAAGCGAGCTTATTCTTCATTGCAAGACACTTCTATGCTGTAATATAATTGTTCTCTACTCATCATCATCATCGGCCGGCTGCTGCGCAGGCAACTGTTCTCTACTACATTAACATTTCATGTCTCAGTTTGATATAATCATGATTTGCTTTTCATAACTTTCATTTCCTCTTTCACGTTACACAACATGCGTGTTTTGGCGGTTGATGACCACTTTTTCGCCATGAATAACACCTGGACATTTCATCAGCATCTACATAATAAACAGAACATTATATGGACGCTTGGGAATACGAATTTTATCTTCTCGTGCTGATGGTATCTCGCACTCGTCCCTGCACTCACTCGTGAGAGGTGCTATCAGCACTCATAGCCATAAAATTCGTATCCCCACGCGGTCGTGTAAGTATCCTCTACATCTGGAATGTAGTGCAGGATATGACGATAGCTGGTGTAATGCATATTTCGTTACCTGACACATCTCAGTAATGGTATCATCAAATACTCCGCCAGCATCATCAGCTCCTTCACCAAGCAGTTTGACTTTCCAAGCACGAGATGGGAGGCAGAGGTCAGAAGGGTTCAGCCTCACTACTTGACGAGCTATCTGACCCACTATCGGCTGCATTTTCTTGCCTCTTAAAACGTCACAACACGAAAAAATCATGCATACACTGATTAATCCCCAACAACTTGGAATTGATCGAGGTTTCAAGTCTGTCTACAGTAGTACAAGTACACCAATAACTGAGAAGAAACGAATCAGTGATCGCACAGAGGTCCACGATCTCGATGAAACCCTGGATTCCAAAAGCAAAACGTGTGAAAGAACACAGAAAAAACAAATTTCGCTAATTGTTACAAAGAGAAGCTACTATGGCTAAACGGATTACGTGTGTAGCGACATTTTCACTTTTCAATGGCTGGTCGCTTATCACTATAACGGCTAAATCAGGCGCGCTTTCTTATCGCTGGATTCGGAACAATTCGTTGGTTTCTTGCGTTATTAACAGTCTTTCCACTCTGACAGCAGTTAAACAATGTTAACGGTATTCCTAGTGTGAGTGTTATTGAAAGGCACAAAGGAAATAGCCTTAAGTAGTGAAAAATACCTTACCTTACATTCAGTCGGGTAACCGTGATTTGTGGTCCATAGTTTTTACCCTGAATCATCGTTCGTCCGAGAGCTCTGACTATAGGTAGGTTGGAGACACGATTAGCAAGCAACGGCCTCAGATGACCCTGAACAAATCCAGTGCTACCAAGATTAAATGGATGCGACTCGGTCTAAAAGATACAAGAAGCAACGATATCGAAGTGCTGTTCAGAATAGCCATTGAAGGTGAAACATTTTCGAATATTTACAGTGATTTCTTTTACTTTGAAAATCAAAGATTATAGTATCTGATAGGAAATCTAATTGCCTGGATCAAAAATCGATTTTTCAGGCACAAATCAGAAACAGGGGCGACGATTTGTCAGACACAAATCAGAAACAGGGACGACAGACTCGGCCCACAAACTGATAGACGCAGCCTCAGAAAGCAAAAGCACAGTCTCAGTATCAACATTTTCACACAATCTTCGATCGCATTTACAACAGTTATTCACAGATAATAATAATCAGCGATCCGAATATAATAACCGAGAGATGACGACGAAACGTTGCCTTCCAATTAATGTTCCCGTTCCTGTTTTACAATCTCATATTTGAGGCATTTTGCATAATTATGTAAATTGCTTATTCAATTGATAACGTATCAAGTAACCGTTGATGGAAATTGAAAATAAATGCTTTTTGTCGCTGTCCATCCTTTCCTTGCATCTCAGTTTCACTTTCACTTACCTACCTAATTACATGTAAAATAATATGAAGACATCACAATGTGCAGCACATATTAATTGTAAAACAGTTCAACTGTCATCCATAATATTATCTTAGGCGGGGGCAGATGTAGTGAAAACTATTACTAGCGGTATATGGAAATACCCACGTCTGGTGGATGATGATGATGATAACAAGGCATCCCGGCTGCAAGTGGGATTGACCTCAGCGGTATAGAGTCTTTTCAAAAAAAAATATTTTTTTAATATTTTAAAATTGCTATTAAACAAAGAATTACTAACTTCTTATTAACCGAGCGCGAGGGCCGTACTGGGGAATATTGGCCCGAGGTCGTGGCAGTACGGACCGAGCGCAAGGAAGTCCGTACAAAAACGACCTCGGGCCAATATTCCCCAGTACGGCTCGAGCTAGCTCGGTTAGTAAGTACTTTATTATATGGCTTTTTAATTACCTTTTGCTTTATTTTTCTAAGCCCGTAATCGGCCCGTGGGCATTACGGGAGAATAATGCCCTACAATTCAGTCACAATTAGCCAATCAGAGTGCGCGTTGTATCGGCTACAAACACAAGCCATATAATAAATAAGAGTAAACGATACAACAAGAATTACACACGAGCACCCCAACAACCCTAACCCTAACAACTCAAAGGATATATAGCGGTGTAGAGTTCATAAAGACCAAGATTTTGTGTAGGAGTAAGACTTAAGGTTATTTGTTTTAATAAGCACGCGCCCTTGGACAAACGTTCACCTCCAAACGTAAACTGTGGACGTAGTAGTACTCGACGTTTAATGCAAAGGTAGCTATTTTCTCGATGAAGTGGGAAGCATGTTGAAAGTTTGCATGTCAAAGAAATCAGAAATGCAAAAAGACCTTAATTAATGATTTCTACAGAAATTTAACGAATGCATAACTACAGTACCTCACTAAGCTTGAAGTTCATCAGGCGCCAAGACGAGGAAATTAAATCTGAGAAATGGTACAGCACCCGCAATCGTGCCCTAACTCCCCGCGTGTCCAGTTCCTTGATCGCTGGGAATTGTGGGGGGATTACCGTAGGGTGGCCCAGCTGCAGGGGCAAGGGCGTCCCAGGTGTTCTCATAGGGGGGACTGGTGCTGTCCATGCGGCACTATGATTCCTACCAGCTGAAATCTGCGTGATGTTTTTTCCTCGCAAATTCGGGAGAATATTTGGTTGACGCTGAGTGGTATTGTTTCCCAGTCCAAGCTGACCTTCAGCATTGTTACCCCAGCCCCAAACGTCCCCAGAACTTGTCAACACAAGCACATGTTCAGCACCAACCGCAATATCCTCGATGAAATGTGAGGCGAGAGCGGGCACCTGAAGAGGTTTATTTTGACTCCGGAGTCGACCTTCGGGCTGTCCTGTTAGCCGCTCTGAAAGTTACAAAACCATGCACACTTAACACAAAAGCAACTTACGGTTCTTCTTCAAATGCAAAAATAAAAACGAAATCCTTGGTCTTTTGATTACGGTTTAGAGTAAAAATTTGTTCACAAGAAAGGTTTTATTTTTTCCCAAGAGGGCTCGCTATCGAATCCTGCAATCTGATTGGTTCTTCGCACAGTCCGGATTTCCTATTTTTACCCCACGGGCACGGTAACGCTCTGAGATTGACCTTAAATTTCCAATTTTTTTTTGATACCGAATCTGTTTACATACAAAAGTTAGTTTTTATTAGACACGAGGAAACAGAATTCAAATAAAAAAAATTTTCTTTGAAACGTTTAGTTTGTAAATCGCTTACTGCATTCGCTAACCAGCACAATGCGAGTAACTATTACAAAAGTGATTTCTCGGAGGAAGAGAGTGGAGAAGGAAGGATGGAAAAAATAGTTATTTACAAGCCAAGGGTCAGTCCGTGTAGAGAAACACTGTGACATGGGTCCTGAAAAAGCATTTGCAAGACCTCGGTCATAGTTTTGCACTATACGGACCTCCCAGCCGAAAAACAACGTATATATGTCTTTCATTGAACGAATAAAAGAATAGCTACTGTTGTTGTTACTTTACCTTGTCCGAAAGTGTAAAGTCTCCCGTCTTTTGTTACAACCACGGAGAATTGAGTACCACAACAAACTTTCTTGACACCAACACCTGTAAAAGTGTCGATTGGTCTTGGTGAAGGTTTGGCTGTAGTGCTGTCTAATCCAAGTTTCCCATAATCACCGTCACCGAAGGCCCATACTGTGTTACCATCTGCAGACAGAGCTAGGGTATGGTTTAAACCACAAGACACCTAGAATGGAATTTTGCAAGAGAAAATTATTATAGTCCCTTAATTCTTACTTACCCTTAGGCAATTTATCAGACATTGCCCCGAATAAAAATTAAACTTGATGTAAAATGATTGTAATGACTGTAAAGCGAAAGAAACTAAGAATCTACAGACAGGATGCTAGAACTGTTAAAACGCATTACGTCCCAGTCTGCGATTGATGCTTTTGGACGGTGGAGTACCGCGCATGATTAGTTGAGTGAGTTCGACCAAGACCATACGGTTGATGAACTCACCGTTTCTTTGCATCACGATTGACCAAAGCTATTGATCGCTATTAAATCGCTTATTAAAGAGTGGCAGAAAGAATTACACTGGCAGAACATCCCCCGATATATAGTTCTACAGGAAATTGCTGATAGGAAAAGATCGTTCCATAAAAACAAAGCAGAACACGTAACGAACTTTAAAGATGACTGCCGTAATGGAGTGCTGCAAACAAGATGTCTAAGAAGGTCGGGTAGAACTCAGGCTACCCGCTTTGACAACTGATGGGCAAGAGTTGGAAATAGTTTCGTCACAGAGTGCCTTGGCTAATTGTTAAGAATTTCACAATGAATTGAACACAACACCTCAGTGGTGGCCAGGACATCAAAGCGCTAACATACACTCCGCGTTTTGCGCCGCAGGGGTGTTCCAACCACTGACCTCTTTTCCATTTACGTTGCCCGGTCTTATGCGCTCCATTTTAGAATTCTTCTGCGTAGAAAGACATTACGCCCCGACCAATGATCTATCAGAGCAACTAGAGAAATTTTAAGAACGAGCCTTGCGTATGATCTATCCCGGTCAATCATATATCGAGGCTTTACGGTTGGCTGGCTGCCTAAGATTGGATACCCGGTGTGATGAACTCTGTGGGAAAACTCTGGAAAAACGACATGATGGTAGCCCTCTTTCACAACATCTGACACAGACCAGGGTGTACGCAAGAATACTTTGTCAGAAATTCAAGAAACAGGAGCTAGTACAAACGTAGAACAGAAAAGAAAAGAAGTTTTTCCCCAGCGCCACTAGCTGTCACGTCTAAAATTATATTATACCCTTAACGTTTATACTTTGATGATAATAGGAATTGTTAGCAGTTTACTTTCTTGCAAATTTTGCATTTATAACTTCTGTAAACCGGTGCCTAGAGTACTGTTCTATTCCCAATTTGTGAACATTTCTTATTTTTCAATTCGTCTTGAATTGCAAACACACTGTAATTATTCTTGTTGATGCGACAATGTGTAATTTTAAATAAACTACGCTACACTTTCTTCCAACTACCTGAGCAACTTGTTTGTTGTCTAACGCAATGACCCTTTCTGGCAGCTTTTTGTTAGTAGTATTCCCGTGTCCCAAGCGACCATAATCTCCATTCCCAAAAGTAAAGAGTTTACCATCTGAAGTGACGACGGCAGAGTGTTTGAAGCCGCAAGCCAACTGCAATAAGATGAACAAGATATTTCCCACTTAAAATGATATATAAATAAAAAGTGTGAAAAAAGGGAAGACATTGATACTAGTATACATGTAATTCCGGGCAAAAAGACTTTGAAAATTGGTGTATCGTAATTTGGTGCGTAAACAAAATTGAATCAAACTTGCAAGACAACAATTCATTCATTTATTCAATGAAAACACCGTGCACTTATTTACTTACAAACGAAACATCCTCTCCTCTGAGTGCTTCAATTTGCCTGGGTCTCCTCTGTCTATCACTGTTACCATGTCCAAGCTTGCCATAGTCGCCATCTCCCCAGCTAAACACTTCACCACTCTCAGTAAGAGCCAGGGAGTGACCGTCGGAACCACATGAAGTTGCCAACTGGACAACGACATAGCCTGTAAATACAAGCAAAACACTATGATGTTCCTCAGGTTCATTTTTCGCAGTCGTCATTCGTCCTTTGAACTTAAAATCCGTTTCTTCCAAAACAACTTTGGGAATACTGTTATAAGCATTTCACTACAGACGTTTGCAATACTGGAATCTTAGTATAGATAAGTCGGCTTGGATGCAGTAATAAACAAAAAATGCACCGTCAGAAGACGTTTTTGTGCTAAATTTAACTAATTTGCAATGGACAACTAAGCAGCTGGAAATTAATCTTCCTATCTTTAACTTTCGAGACTGTGCCACGGAATCAGTGCGGGAAAATATAAACAGATTCTGCTACTGTCAAAAGAGCACATATGGACTAATCATTCACAATTGGCACATGGTGCCTGAAACATAATAACCAACAGTGAAATTACAAATGGAACCTGACAAAGGCAGTCCTTCAATGATCTAGGGAAACAGGATGGACAAAGTTCAAAGGTACCCCTGAATTGAATTATACCAACCTTGCAGGGTGGAGAGAACATTAAGAGAGAACAAGTCATCAGAATTGCCCATTCCAAGTCTCCCATAGCTTCCTTCACCACAAGCCTGCACAGTTCCATTGGTTAATAACACAAAAGTGCAATTCTGACCACAGACTACTTGCTGAGCGCGTCCAAATGACTTCACAAGGGTAGGCACGTTAACCCCCTTTCCAGCCTCAGCGAGCTGTCCATGCCTCCCTCCCCCCCACAGAAACGCCTCATACTGATCTCCACCACTCCAATCTTCAGGATGCTGTTGAGCCCACTGCATAACTTCCTTGTCCATGCACAGGGTCCAGCTTGAGTTATCCTAATGAGATAATGGGCACGTCACAATCTATTGACAATATATTGCCGCTGAATCATATAAAGGTAAAAATACCTAAGTTACAGTGATCACATTTGATATAGTAAAAAAAATATACAGTCGTAAGATGGATCAGAAGCGGTACTGTTCTTGTTGGGAGCGTTATTGGTCGTAAAACACTCTAAACAAATTTGAAGGAGCGTGCACTCAAGAATTAAGGAGCGAGAATTCAAGAAATTAAGGTGAATTATTGATGTCTTATAAAATAAATCGGCTTTTCAAAAATACTAATCAAATGAGGGGTGTGGGTAGGGTTAGGGTTAGTCATTAAAGACGGTCAAGTGCAATTTCGTGTGGGTGAGTAGCTCGTGTTCACTGCAAACCTACCATGGGTTGATAAGCTATTTCACTGCAAACCGCTTCTTCCTCTGGCAAAGTAAATTCCTCTGGAAATGGCTTCCTATAGGTGAGAGCATCAGCGGCCCTCACTGCAGTGGCAAAACCATGAAGCCAGCTCCATTCTGGAACAACTAAATTGTCATCATTTAAAGACAACGAAGAATCTTGTTTCTCACGGCGATCACCAAGCACTTTATCGACGTCCAAGCCTATTCCTAACGAACAAAGGGACTGAAGAAATGGGCTATGAACAAGCTGGTTGCCTTGATTGATTTGAGCCTGAAAAGAAAAGGAAGTTGTGCTGCACCTAAGCAAAGACTAGATGTACCTCACAACTCAGTGTCGTTTAAGTGATAACCAACGAGGAAACAAAGTTGGTGCGTGATAACGCCAACCTTTGAGCGTGAAGGAGACTAAAGAAAATGTTCGTGTTAACGATAGATGTCAGCAAAAAAAAAAAAAAAGGAGTGACAAGAATTTTCTTTCCAATGTGTGGATGCTTTTTCAATCGACGAGGTTGCCTGCTTTGGTTAATGAAATATTCGCCATCCAAAATAAAAATGTGCCAAAAATTACCATGTGGAACAACACGAGTGTGTAGGTTGTACCTGTTGGAAAGATCAGTAAATACCTTTTCATATGAATACTGAACTTGAAGCAATGTTGGTAACCTTTCAAGGAGCATGCGGAAATAACGAGCTTCGTTCAAACCACTAATACCAAACCGTTTCAGCTTTTCTCGAGCCCAGACGACCAACCGATTCTTCTCATAGCACTTGTCATTAAATTGCAGCAAAACAACATCCTGTCGACAAGAAATAGAAGCATATAAAGTCCCTTTGTCTCACCGAAATAAAGGTGACCGACCTCAAGAACCTAAGTAACATTCCCATTACATCCAAGCCGTTTAACGTAACAGGGCGGGGCTTTTGACATTTTGCAGTTTGTGTTGCGTTTTTATGCCAACTAGGCTTAGTAAAAAGAACACAGAAAGCAAAATTACAAAGTGGTTAGATTTCTATTGTCCTCTACATCTACCCGACGATAACGCTAGTTTCGTATAATTGAGACAGATCCCACATTATGTTACTTTGGATATTCCCCCACTATTTTGTGATACGCCACTTCGATGTTTTCTTCCGCACTCTTGGGCCAAAGTCCTAAAATTTTATCGAAGAGTTCGTAAGAAATCAGCCAGTTTCCAATCTACGCTAGCGAATATTCTCTCTCAATTTTTCGACCACCTTCGAATGTGGTTTCCTTGTTGCTTGCACAACTGAACAAATGAGTCAAATGAGTGCCCGCTTCCATTTACAGTTATCTACTTTTCTCAATGAAAATTTTTGAAAAGGACTACTGAGTCGGAATTTGGCCCGTTTGGTTGCATGGGTTTGCAAGAAGAGGCCCTGCTTATGGAACATAGCTCGAAGGAAGGTGATGGTAGTCCATGCCGGAGTAAGCATTTAACAACAGCTTCAAATTAATTACGGGGTTTCCTTGAAAGGATTTCTAAGGAAGCAAGTGTCATTAAGATTTAGGAGTTAAATGCAAAAGCATACTTCTCATTTGCACTGCACTCGGAGCACTACTTAACAAATTTGAGATGCCTAACAGGACTGAAAAAGTTAACAATGATTTGAGATTCTAGAAAATAAAACAACCATACATTGTTAGCTTTGAAACTAGCTGCAACGCCTTGTTCCCCAGCCCAGACAAGCGACAATAGAGGATCATACTGCTGATAAGTCTGTGCCACCACTCCATCCTGTAAAGAAGAAAGGACTTTTGAGGTTTGAGCAGAAATGTTTTTCGGTGATTTAAAGTATTTCAATTCTTGAAAAAAGGTAGAGCCTCGTTGCTGCAGCAGCTTGGCAAAATCAAAAGCAATTTTCAAGTTCAGGATGATAATTCCGCTCTCTTCTTGCAAGACTGCTTAAGAGAAAATAACTTCATGATGATGATGATGATGATTTTATTATTATTATTATTATTATTATTATTATTATTATTATTATTATTATTATTATTATTATTATTATTATTATTATTATCCGTACTGAGGAACTAACCAATTGAAACGTGTTGGTTACGTAATTCATGCATAGTCTATGAGCGCAAAACAAAAGATTGTGCACGGTCGTGGACTTTCCAACCTAAATCTTGCCATCTTTTTTTGCTCCTTTGATGTTTGCCGAGCTTCTAAATCAGTCCACTCTATTAACTAAATTGATGTTACACGATATACCGTAAAATTCCGAAAATAAGCCCCGGGGATTATATTTTTCAAAGGCCCTTTTCGAGGGGCTTATGTTTGGAGGGGCTTATCTACCGAGGGAAATTTGCGTTTCCAAATCGATTGGGCTAGCCTTATAGTTGGAAGTAAATTTACCGCTTTTGCTTTGTTTTACTTTGTATTTGAGGGCAATTTTCCAAGTACAAACTCCCGGGGGCTTATATTTGGAGGGACGATTTAGCCGGGAGGGTTTTTTTGCGTTACCACTTTGGGGGGCTTATATTTGGAGAGGCTTATCTTCGGAATTTTACGACACCAATAAAATTATGCCTATATAATTAAAAAATACTACCGGTAATTGACAAACGACTTCCTCTACAGTGAAACACCTGTAAAAGCTACAAAAGAATTTTAAATTTCAATAACACATTACCTGTTTTTACTACAAATTAAGTGGGTGTTTGTCTTCCGAAATGGAAAGTGACTGAGTTCGCACTTAACATCAACCTGAAACAACAAATGGTCGTCCAAATATTCAATGGTCAAAAATCAATCACCTGCATTGACCAGATGTTGACAACTCCATCACTGCATCCACTGGCTAGAAATTTGCCGTTTGTATTAAAGGACAGAGACGAAACCACACCACTGTGACCATGGGCTTCAAAGATAAGGGACAGTGTCCCGCTTTCATTTTGGCACTTTCCTTGGCTTGCTTTCAGGATATCATCAAAGCTATACACGGTGCATGGCTTATTTTCAGAGTTATCCTCAGCTTCCAGTCTTGATAACTCCATTAAATTAGCTGATTCAGGTGCAGCTATTCTACAATCCATGGAGGAGCTGGAATTGAACTGTTTTTCTGAGATCAGGAATGCCTTGACTATCTCGCAAAGATGCTTGTTATCTGTTTCTAGGGGGACTTTCCATACACATATCAATCCAGTAGTATCTCCTCTGCCAAGTAAACACAAACTAAATAAAAATGTTTTTCTTTTGAAGGTCATACCTAAGAAAACTACATGTTTGTACTCATTCTAAGATCATCGTTACGGAGTAAGAAGTTAAATACACCGTACATGTGATTCTGTCAAAACATAGTGAGATTCCAGTAAATTAATCAAGTAAAACCCACTTTCAAGACTGTGGTAGAGTAAAGACATAAATCAACGCAAAAAACCGGAATATTAACCCTGAACTCTTTTACCATTCTTTTGGCATGAAACTTCGCAAATTGTTTTTCTTTTCGGTATTATAAATCTGTTGAAAGACAAGCTTCCTAAAAGGGGATTGGCTTATTAAGTTATGAATTATTAATGTTATGAATTATTAATGTGTGGCCAGTCCTGTTCCGAATTCTACCCATTATAAAAACAAATGCGCAGCTCGTATTTTCGAAGATTAGAATTATAATTCAGAGCCATTTTGTGTTTTTTTTTTTGAAATTAATTAAACCACACGTGCTTTAAATTCATTTGCTGAATCAACATTTTGAGTACTCGTCCGCGTGACCAGAATGGGGCGATGCAATTGGCTTATTAAGTTATGAATTATTAATGAGTTCGAGAAGCGGGTATCAACCGTTTGACGAATGGCTTTTTGGGCCTTAATTAAACGTTTTGGAGAGCATTAACACACAAACAGTGTCTAACTTAGCACTTACATAGCCAAAAGTGACGATGCGTCTTGTGTGTTGGAATTGCTGAACCATTTAAAACAAGATATACATGAACTCTTGGGGTGGACAGAATGTCTGAGTAAAATACTGTCGTCTACTTCATACCATATCTGCAAACAAAAACCACATGCAACGCTTAAATAATTAGCTTAGCCGTTTTTATTTAACGGTTGCCCGGCATCCGAGGCTTCTTCTACTTCGAATGGAAATAAAGCCACTAAATGGCATATTAATTTTGATAACGACGATGCACTCATATCAATTAATAGGATCGTAGCCCAATACAGTTCAAACCAATTACATTAATTTCACACTTAGTTATGACGTTTCAACAAATTGCAACTGTTCTTGGAATGAATTTTACCTTGACACATTCGCTTTCCGCACAAGAAGCAAATGCTTCTCCTTTGGGATCAAACTGCAGACCAGTTATCAAACCCTGTACAAATCAACATGCAAGACAATTAGGACATTTGGTACGTCATCATACCCACCCTACCGCATTACACAAAAGCTGAGATCTCATTCCCACATTGAAACTTTATTGACTATAGGATTCTTCCATGCTGGTTAAAATTGCACGCAACTCATTCCCCATATGTGCATGCATGTTCTTGGTTTGCGGAATCCGCAGAAACGAAATGAAACTTCGCTTGACGTTTCGTTCAACAGCATTACAAAAGTCGAAGGTTTTGTTGAAGAAAATGTTGAAGCCGTTTGGCCGGGCCTTGACCGCGCATCGGTGGCTCAGTTGGTTGAGCATCGGGTTGCCATGCGGGAGGTCGTGAGTCCGATTCCGGCAGGATCAACACTCAGGGTCTTTAAATAACTGAGAAAAAAGTGTTGCCTTTGTAATTACATCCGCAAATGGTTGAGACTTTCAAGTCTTCTCGGATAAGGACTATAGACCCCTTTCGTAATGGCAGCCATATAAAATATCATTTTGTTTTAATGCTAATAAGCCTTTCTAGCCTCGCTACGACAAGCAAATTTCAAAAGATTTTTTTTTGTTTCAAAATTAGGGCAGTAGGTCTAATTAACATAAAGACAAAAGAATGTAAAAGTGGTTGCCACTTGTGAAAGTGGTCTATAAACCGTAGGCCCCGTCTCACAACCCTTCAATGTTCATAATCCTGTGGGACGTAAAAGAACCCACACACTATTCGTAAAGAGTAGGGCATGGAGCTTCCGGTGTTGTGGTCAGGCCTCATTTCATTCATTCATGTGCTGGGTGAGATCGCTAATGGACTGATAGCGGCTGCCAGCGGCGCCTGTATATGCTGATGTCCGATCTCACCCACACATCACTTGCTTGTAAAGCGCATTTGAACATGTTAATAGAAAATGCGCTATATAAATTCATTACCATTACCATTACTCTAATCAAAGTCCAAGTATTGTCGATTATTCTTGGAATTTTTTTGCAAACGCAAACTGCTCAAGTTGCCTCATAACCGCGATGACTCACTTTCACTGAGACCTACATACTCCGCAGTTCAAATATATGAAAACAAATTCAATGATAACTATGGCTTGGGATTAAAATCCGCAACGTTGTCACGTCAACCTTTGTGGTGTTTAGTAGGGCAATGTACAACACTACTGAACTCACCTTGTGCGCTTCCAGGATCTTAATTTTTTCTTCCTGGTGTTTTCTTGCTAAACATATAACGCCGTCCATAAACCCAGCCACGAAACTATTGCTGTCATCATACCAGGCCACTTTACATACTGGAACTAATGAAAATAGGCTAGTACTTTAGTAATTTTAGTATATATCATCACAAAGGTATTTATAGTTACAGTTATTATTACTATTATTGTTGTTTGTTTGTATTTGCTTTTCTGGTTGCAAATAACTCGGATGTTTAGAAGTGACGAAATACTCTAAAATCGCATGGCATAGCCGTACGGCTTTTCCGGCCCTTCTCGCGAAAATGCGTACAGCCCTCATACGGGGATTTTGTCAATAGTTTTACAATAAAAGCGCACGAAGGGCCGTACGGGCCATATGATAAAACTGCTTCTGCTTGGTCCTCCAAGCCTGCATTTCTTAACCATTTGCAATTTTTTTTCCCCGCGTGTTGTTGGGGCATTTCTCTTAAAACTGACCACACAGAGGTTAGTTTTTTCGCTTTTGTGGTAGTGCACTCTAAGTGCACTACACACTTTGTCGCCGGGTTGTAAGAGTGTAAGAGTGTGAGAGCGTAAGAGTGTATGTCCGTGGTGACAATACGCCCGCAGCGCAGCATAACTCACGAACATAAACAGGTGTATTGGAAGCTTGCTTGAGTTTAAACAAAATGAGTTCCAAAATATTTCAGCAGCAGCTGCTATTTCCAAAACGATGGAATTACCTGGTGATAAATAACCTCGTCTAGGAGAGTAAAATGGTCAACGTCAAGAGTTGGGAGATTGTGATATTTCAGTTGAATTTGCACATTTCTTGTCAATCTTTAAAACACTTGAAACACTTTCGATTTTGCGATTTACTTGTGCAGCCAAAAGTACAATAGAAAAATTGAATACGTAGCAAAAATCTTGCTGATGCCAAAATATTTTATTCTCGATCGACACTTCCTGAAAAACTTCCTTCTGCTCTTCCTAAAAACTGTCTATCAATATTTATTTTGCATAAGGCAGGCTAACAAAATATGTACCTTGCTTAGTCTGCCTTTTTGAGCGTTAAAAATTCAAGTTAGCAGCACGAGTCATTTTTTCAAGAGCCCAGAATTAATTAATTAAAAGTGAGGATGAATCACCTTGTGATAAGTTCCGCCCGTTCGGGCCACTCGTTCAGAAATTTGGTCGACCGTGCTCGTAAGTAAGGCTCCCCAGGCGACCGGACGACAGCCGCCTTGAAAATAGAATTTTCGGTCCTATGTTTCTGACGGCAAGTCGTGGATTTTGAGGTCACCCATCCAAATACTACTCCCGCCGGACAAGGGTTAACTTCAGTGAACTATTGTCTTAGAAAGCTGTCAGACGCTCAGAGTGCACGCTGCAACTTGTGGTGAAAGGGAAGTTGTAAGGGAACTTGAAAATGATCAACATGTCAGCCTTCAAGCCCATGTTTCTCGATTCCCTTTTATTTTCTTCAATCCTTCTGGGATTTAGTAATTTACGAGTAACCACATGTCTTCTCAGGGGGCTATTTACCTAAGACATCTTCCATGCCCCAACACAACATCGTGTACTATTTGAGCTAAATATTACGCAAAGATATTGTTACGAAAAATAGCATTGCGTGACTAGCGTTACTGTCTAGAAGCTTCGCGAGAGTTCGTAGTTTGTTTATTTTTAGGTTCATGCGTAAGTGTTTCTAAATCGGTGTGTTTTGTAATCTTTCTATAATTAGAGTGATTACTAATTTAGAAAGTTCTAGAAGTTTATTGTCAGAGTATATAAGTAGACGAGTCCAAGCAGAGTGTTTTTCTAACTAGTTTTTCACAAGCGAAGAGAGTTGGCGTTAGCCGTGTTTAGTCAAGTGTGACAGAAGCAGTGTTTTATTCAAGTTGGCGGAGGCCGTGTAAGTTTGTCGAGTACGTGTTATTTAGAGTTTACTTCGTGGAAACTACGTTCATTTTGGAATAAATCTTCTTGTTGTTGTTCCGACAACCCTGCGTTCAGTTTAGTTTGCAAGCTACCTTTCCTCTAAACATTCGAACTCGTAACATTGGGGGCCTGTCCGGGAGAGGAATTCATTTGTTTGCCGACTACAGAAACCAGGAAAGGACAATTCAAGAAGGAGTTACAGCTAAAGTAAGGAGAACTGTACAAGAGAGTATATTGTGTTTTCGCTGTGGAATACTGCTATGGAAATGGAAAAGCTTTTGCAGATGGGAAAAGAATTTGGATTGGAAGGAGAAAAGCTGCTCGAGTTTGTAGAGAAGCAACAAAAGTTAGAACAAGAAAAAAGAAGGGAACAGGAGGAAAAAGAAGAGAAACGTAGAGAGGAAGAACGTGAAGAGAAACGTAGGCAGCTTCAAGAAGAAGAAGAGAGAGAAGAGAGACGCAGACGACAGGATGAAGAAAGGGAAGCGAGACGTCAGGAAAGAGAAATTAGGAAGTTACAACACGAAGCTGACCTCATGAGACAGAAGGAAGCTGCCGAGGTTGCCAAGAGAGAACATGAGTTAGAACTTGCTAGAATAACAGCAATGAATGGTGATGGTCGTACTGCAGAAAGAGGTGACAGAGAGGATCGGGCTAAAGCACCTAAACTCCCCTCGTTCGTTGATGGCAAAGACGATTTGGACGCGTATTTGCAGAGGTTCGAGAGATTTGCCGAGACAGCTAAGTGGAAAAAAGATGGATGGGCATCGAAGCTCAGTGCTCTGTTATCTGGACGGGCACTAGAAGTGTATTCACGTCTATCGGAGGACGCAGCTAAGGATTATGACAGGGTAAAGATTGCGTTAATGAAGAGATATGACCTTACCGAAGACGGCTATCGTCGAAAATTTAGAGCATCCAAACCCGAAGTTGACGAAAGTCCGGAGCAGTTTATTGTGCGACTGGACAGATACCTGTTACGGTGGCTAGAGCTTTCGAATACTGCGCGAACCTTTGATGGTCTTAAGGACTTGATCGTGAAAGAACAATTTATTGACTCTTGCCCTAAGGATTTGGCAATTCACCTCCGAGAAAGGGCACCTGAAACTCTAGCAAAGATTGCGAAGATCGCTGACCAGTACTTGGAGGCTCATGGTAAACATTTGTTCAGCTCAGCGAGCAGAAAGCCAACAGTGCAGCCTGAGAGGGAAGAGGCCAAGAACATGCAGATTAATCCACCAGCTCTGCATTGCTTTAAGTGCAACACCCGAGGTCATAAAGCTGTCAACTGCCCAACCCTAACAAGAAAGTGTTTCCTATGTGGTAAGCAGGGACATGAAGCTAGAAACTGTCGATCAGGTGGACGCAGATCAGGTGGACGCAGATCAGGAGGACAAAGTAAGGATGGTAACCCTGTGCAGCGTGGTCAAGTGAGTGCTAGTTGTTTAGTTCAGCCGCCTGAGGTTAAACCTACTGATGAAGAAATTAAGGCCTGTATTAAAGATGATAAGTTGCTGTTAGCCTGTGGTAAGAAGATTCCATTGTTGAGTAGTGCTTGTATTGAACCGTTGACTGGAGTGAGAAGTAAAATGCCTGTCGTGAAAGGTAGAGTTGGAGAGAAGCCCGTTGATGTCCTGAGAGATACTGGTTGTAGTGGAATTGTAGTAAAGAGGGACCTTGTGCCTGTGGATCAGTTTACTGGCGAATTTAATGTTATGCTGCTCATTGACAATACGGCAAGGAAAGTTCCCATCGCAAAGATTGATGTTGATACACCTTATCTCAAGGGCCAAGTGGAAGCGCAGTGTCTTCCCGATGCTGTTTATGATTTAATTATTGGTAATGTACCAGGCGCAAGAGCCGCTGACGACCCAGACCCAAGCTGGCAAGTTCCTGTACAAGAAGCTTGTGCTGTAACCACGAGAAGTCAAGCTAAGAAAGCTGGAGAACATATCCCGTTAAAGGTACTAGATACCAAAGAAAGTCCTGTAGTTGATAGAGAAAAGCTCAAGCAGATGCAGCGTGACGACGAGAGCCTACAGAAATTTTGGGAGAAAGATGACGTAGTTGTGAGAGGCCAGGCTGAGACTTCATTTGAAGTGAAAGGTGGAGTTCTGTACCGCGTCTACAAGCACCCTTATGTGAACGGAGGTAAACCCCTGAAGCAGGTTATGGTTCCTGTGCAGCTGAGAAGTCGAATAATGGAACTAGCTCACGGATCGATCATGGGAGGTCACATGGGAATAAAGAAAACGACTGATAAGATTCAAAGCGCGTTCTATTGGCCAGGCATTCAAGGGGACGTGACTCGTTATTGCAAGTCTT
>OX421448.1:43125313-43137813 GCA_949126865.1 Montipora capitata | reverse complement strand
AGTCGTACCTAGATGTAGGGAAAGGCCGCAGATAGCCATGTGTTTTTTGGAGTGGTTAGGCAGATTAAAATGGCGAGCGACTGGCTTAGATGCATCCTTGTCATTCTTCTCAACATCGCGAAGGTGTTCGCGGAATCGGTCGCCTAGTCGTCTACCTGTCTCACCAATGTATAATTTATTGCATAACGTACAAGTTATGCAATAAATGACATTTGCGGAGGTACATGTGAAACGATCGGTGATCTTAACAGATCGCTTAGGTCCCGATATCTTGCTAGTGTTAACAATGAAAAGACAAGTTTTGCATCGTGAGCGCGCGCATTTGAAAGTGCCGGGTTGCTCGTTAGTTTTGAGCGCGCTTCTAACTAAAAAGTCGCCTACGTTTTTGTCGCGTTTGAATGAAATAAGTGGAGGTTGCGAAAAGATTCTACCAGTCTCGGGATCATTTTGGAGTAATTTAAAATTACTAAGAATGATGCTTTTGACTGCGTGATTATGAGGATGGAAAGTGAGGGTGAATGGAATTCTGTCATTCTTATCTTTTTGTGACGTTTGTAGTGATGACTCTCGATCAAATTGTTGGGTGCGATGTTGGCCCTTCTTCGAGAAACGTGGCTATCCTGTCTTGACCACAGAGACAGGATAGCCACGTTTCTCGAAGAACTGGCACATCTCCTCTGATTTGCTGGAAAAATCGGAGTCATCACTACATAGACGTCGAAGTCTAAGAAATTGAGAATAAGGAATGGAGTTCTTGACATGTGATGGATGTGACGATGAATACAACAAATAACTGTGTGAATCAGTAGGTTTGTAGTGCACACTAGTACATAGCACGTTGCCTCTAATAGAAACTTTGATATCTAGGAAAGCCAATGAAGTTTCCGAAATTTCTAGATATCAAAGTTTCTATTAGAGGCAACGTGCTATGTACTAGTGTGCACTACAAACCTACTGATTCACACAGTTATTTGTTGTATTCATCGTCACATCCATCACATGTCAGGAACTCCATTCCTTATTCTCAATTTCTTAGACTTCGACGTCTATGTAGTGATGACTCCGCCGGATTTTTCCAGCAAATCAGAGGAGATGTGCCAGTTCTTCGAGAAACGTGGCTATCCTGTCTCTGTGGTCAAAGCGGGCCATCATCGCACCCAACAATTTGATCGAGAGTCATCACTACAAACGTCACAAAAAGATAAGAATGACAGAATTCCATTCACCCTCACTTTCCATCCTCATAATCACGCAGTCAAAAGCATCATTCTTAGTAATTTTAAATTACTCCAAAATGATCCCGAGACTGGTAGAATCTTTTCGCAACCTCCACTTATTTCATTCAAACGCGACAAAAACGTAGGCGACTTTTTAGTTAGAAGTGCGCTCAAAACTAACGAGCAACCCGGCACTTTCAAATGTGCGCGCTCACGATGCAAAACTTGTCTTTTCATTGTTAACACTAGCAAGATATCGGGACCTAAGCGATCTGTTAAGATCACCGATCGTTTCACATGTACCTCCGCAAATGTCATTTATTGCATAACTTGTACGTTATGCAATAAATTATACATTGGTGAGACAGGTAGACGACTAGGTGACCGATTCCGCGAACACCTTCGCGATGTTGAGAAGAATGACAAGGATGCACCTAAGCCAGTCGCTCGCCATTTTAATCTGCCTAACCACTCCAAAAATCACATGGCTATCTGCGGCCTTTCCCTACATCTAGGTACGACTGAAAGCCGCAAGAATCTGGAACAAAAATTCATCTTTCAAATCGGCACCCTTAATCCTCACGGTATTAACGAACGCTTTTCATTTAACTAATATATTCCTATTTTTCACGTTGCCATGTTACCACCAATAGCGTAGCTCCTACTCTACTATAAAAACTACACGTAACCCATAATCCCTCGATTCGCTCTGACGAAGGGCTAACGCTCGAAACGTCAGCTTTTAGAATCTCTGTACGGTGGCCAATTTACATTATCAACTCCGTTGATAAAACCAAATTTTTGATCACAAACAGTTTGCGTAAATGGAAACACCTTTTACGTTCATCCCCGACCAATCGCCGATGATCGCCAACAAGACGCAAGAGATAGAAAATTTTCTATTGTTACGTCTTGTTGGCGACGAGTAGCAATGCAAAAGCGAGGAAACAACGATATGGAAACACAATCGTAAACTGTTTCTGAATGTTTGCGATCAACCGACGATATTTTTGTGCACGTGATACATTTTGACGAATTAGAGGCAAGTATATGAAAATGTCGTCCGAGTACGATTGTGGCAATGAGGATACTTGATAGTGAATTTAATGAATATCGTAGGGGAATATCCCGTCAAATATACCTGTAGTAAAGTTCTTGATCGCAAAGAGCCAGTTCCTACAGTATCATTTGATACTACCTATGTTGGAGCCGTTGCTGCTCCTCGAAAATGGATCGGACCCAGAATCGGTGACGTCTTTTTGCACTTCCTCTCTGCCTTCTTCTTCGCGACATCTCCAACATAAGAAGAAGTTGAACACGACGCAAAAACTAATTCTGCTTTTATTTTTGCGTCCTTTTCTTACGATGTCACGGGATCAAGTTGCATAAAGCAATCACGCACATGGAATAGAGGATTGCAAACACAAACACAAAAAGTGACAGTGTTTGCGATCGAGCCAACGCAAACTGTTTGCGATTGTTTGCGACGTTCTTACCTGTATATGGAAAGAGGTTACGAATTTGTTAAGAAATTGAATCCAAATATAATTTATTTCAAATTTAAAAAAGAGAGACAATATCGAGCGACTTATCTCGTTTACTAGGAATGGTGAAACTCACACAAAAAGAGAGAAAACTTGCTCGCGATCAAGCACTGTGGCCGCCGAATTAACTGACTCCGAAAAAACATTCAAGCATAAAACGCATGGATTGCTGTTTGAAACTATTAAAAAGAAATTCTTATATGAGGGCAAGTCTGTCCTTTCGAACTTCCTTTATAGCTAATATCTAATTTAATATATTATTTTCCCGCATTCCGCTGCTTCATGCGTAGAATGGCGCTTTCAGGTTAAAATTTCAATCGCAAATAGCTCTAATCAAAGGAAAATCCTGTCCACAGACTTCCAAACGAGCAGTTTAGTTTTATGTACGGCTTATTTCTTAATTTAAACTTTATTCCTCGTTTTCTGCACCCCGGTGCATTGGTGAGTTGCAAAGTTTTGGCAACGGTTCTGTGAGAATTGGGCTGAAAGCCACGAAACATTGCCTTCGTGAGAAAAACACGAGAAACCGTACACTCAAGCACATTCGCGCCACTGTTACGAGGATGAATATGAGATAGTGTGATAGTTTTTACAAATGAATGAAACTGCGCATGACGAGACTGGCTAGTGCAAATTTAGATTTGGCTAGTGAAATCAGACCTGATACTAGCCACTAGGCTAGTGAGCTAAAAAGTTAGTCTCGAGCCCTGTCAGGTCTGTGCGGTACATCATTTCTGAGTTATTTGTCGAGGTGTTTCACGTAACTTAATTGACTTCTGTACGGAGTCGCGATTAAACGGCGGCGGCCGGTAATCGACGAAAACATCTGGAATTTTTGCCGCCAAAAACTTTTATTGACGTGCATTTATTGAACCCTTTTATCGGCTTTTTGCCTTGACCTGCACTTTTGTGCTCTCAAAACTCTTACTCGACAAGATATTTGCCGTCAACATTATCTACTAGGCGAGTTTTTACCTTCAACCCACCTCGAAACGTTTTGTTTACATAAGCATCAAACATTTATCGAACCTTTATTTACCGACGCTTCCCCTTGACCCTTGTGTTTGAAAACCTCTCATTTAGACCGAGCTTTTTCCTTCAACAGACGCTGGGCAGAATTTATTTCCTTTGAACGGTGGAATGGACTTAATTGACACCTTATAATACTAGGATTGACTTTGTTTATAAACCATTTCGTAAACCCTGGGATTGACTACAAAAACCAGTTGCAACAACGTTTTAGAAAAATGAATAAGTGGTCGATAGACCACATATAAAAAGTGATCGTCAAATGCACTTTACATGTAATAATCCGAGATCACTACTAGTTTAACAATGATGTCTATGCAAGGAACATGGGCTGATCACATGATGATACAAGCTGTCGCAGACGCAATAAATTTTAAAATTTACGTCATAGAATCAAGTCAAAATTTTGTGGACATGACTGAGTCGTTGAATCAGCAACTATGCCGTAAGACATATAGGGGAGATGCATTATGCTGCAACATCCATAACTGATGAAAATTATATTTAAAAAGACAGTGAAAAGAAACAAACACTACATAGATCTTGCACATGTTTCTAAACCACACTGCCCTTCCTTCAGAAAGCAAGCAATATTGTTTACTGATCCATTTTATAGTGATGACCTTGTGAAAACAGTTGACACAAGCAGTCTTTGCCTGTCTATTTTAACACTTAGGCCCGGTTCAAACGTCGCATTTCACATGTGCCGAATATAACTCCTATTTTAGTCGACTAAAACAATTAAATGCGGCATTTAATTCAAACGCCGAATTTAACTCTGTTCGCCTTCAATATTCCCAGTCTCCACTCGGACAGGCTGTATCCAAAATGGCAGACAACAGCATGTTTGGTGAAGGTGACGAAAACTCTTTTCGTTTCATTCAGCGTATGTTTTGTAACACCAGACGACGTAGGTTGATGATGCAATCAACGGTCAACTCGACTCGGGCCTTTTCATCGTTTTATGGAAGCACGTCCCACAATATGCCACAGAATTTCCCTCTTTCCACCCAGGAGTGTCCTCTTCATTTTCAAACACCGAGCACCTCATACAATAATAATTGCTGCACGTCAAACAAGTATACTTTGTTTTTGAAAAGCACGAACTGCACATTCCTTCGCCTCCCGCCATTTTTTAAATTGCTGTTTGGACTCTTCTGCGCATGGCATTTACGGATTATAGTTGTTAAATGAATCATAATAATTTATGCATTATATTCGGCACATGTGAAATGCGATGTCTGAATCAAACGTCGAACTTAAGTCGAATATTCGACTGAAGTCGAATTTAACTCTAAACTGTCGAATTTAATTGATTCAAACGTCGCATTTCACATGCAGTTAACTCTCGAGGTATATTCGGCACATGTGAAATGCGAACCGGGCCTTAACCTAAGCAATTACTGTGTATTAACTTACAAATTTGTTCCTTTTAAAGCTGCCAATGTCCTTGCCTCTTCAGCTTTTGCAGTATGTCGATTGTGACAATCAGGACACAAGAGGTAATACGGGTATCCAGTCCCACAAGTCCCACCAAACCAACCATCAGTGTAAACACCATCACTACGGTAACCATGGCGACTACAGTTGCCACCACAACCAGGATGACTGTTTCGCATGTGACGACTCAAATTCTGAACATCGGTTTGACATATATCACATCTTGCTGTTGATACCCGAGATGAATGGCTAGCCAGCTGTAAATTCAAGAAAATTTAACAAGAACCTATGTCATTTTTGAGTGATGGTCTAAATCTGTGCTGCTTTCTGTTAAAATTTTTGCAGAAATTAACAAATCGAAATCCATACTTTTACAACTGGATTTGAAACAAAACGTTAAATGCTACAACAAATACGGGACAACCTGCTGACTGCTAGTCTATAAAAAACAGAACCAACAAATGTGCTCAATTAGTGCTTCTTGATTTTATTGCGTTGCCACGTTTTCGATAATAGTCTCCCACACCTCAGGGTAAACTTGCAGGAAGTTCCTTTAAGTCAAATTCATTAGGAACAAATAGGAACAATATCTTACTAAAATTACCATGAATATTTAATTTACCCACACAACAACAACCATAACAATTTGAAAACAACAACCTGCCTCCAAGGCGAGGCTACAATGTTACCATAATCTGGAGTAGATGCAACAGAGAAGTCAAATACCAAGGTAATTGTCTGTTAACAATGATTTCTTGTGCTTTGCATTATTTACCCATGACATTTAATTAGCCACCGAATACTGACCTCTGGAAAAAACAATCCAAGAAGTTCTGAATCAGCTCCTGGTTCAAAATCGCTGTCGTCAAGATCAATATCAACCACTTCAACATCACTCTCTCCTGTTGCTCTTGCTGAGCGAGCTGGTCCATTTCCATCTGAAATAAGAAACAAAAAGCGCTTTTAGCCGAACAATTCTGAGCTGTTCCGAAGTGCACCTGTTTGCTAACTTATAGTGAGAGCAGGGTGACGGTAATGAGTCCGATGCCATTGACTTCTCAGCCATGGCGTTGGCCAACATTTCACTGACATGTCCCCCAACATATTGGACGACACCATTGCCATTACCAATTCGACAATTTTAAGCTAGCACTGAATTGGCGGCTGTCAAGAATTTTTTAAAACTTTGACGATAGTTCTATCCTAAATTGCCAATTACTATTCTACAATAAAAAATACGGGTCACCGAGGAAGACGAATTATAAGGTGGTTTTTGGAGAGCTCTCATGCTGCCATGGTAACCTATTACGTCACAACAGTGGGCGCATTTTGTTAAGCAACAGTTGATGTTTCATATGGCACCATAACATTGCTGTTACGTGATACAGTGTTATAGTGACAACCCTTCTAATAAAAAGGTCTTTAAAGGTAGTGAAACTGGTTCCAGCCACCGTAAGCAAATCTCAGTTGCCTTAAATATTACATCGGAACCCTTTTAGAAAATACGCAGGGCTCGAAATAACGGGCGGTCAACGGACAATGTCCGAACTGATTTGGGAGTTGACCGGTCAACCTTTCGTCTTGCTGGTCATGTTGACCGGTCACATTTGATCGTTTTGAAAAAGAAATAAATTAAAATTTCCATGCTGTTCAGTTGTTTCAGTTTTAGCAAGTCGCTGTGCATTGTCATTTGCGGAACTTTGATCTGAAATCCTGGGTGAAATGCAACAAGAACCGTTGTTGACAATGAGTGCTTTAAATTGCTATAAGCTCTAAGTAACAACTTTTTTGGAAATATATAATGCCAGTTTTGGTTCATGAGCCCCTGTTTTAAGAGTTATTTATTTTTATTATATAATTTGACAGGCCAGAAACGGTACGTGACCGAGCTAAAATGAATTTGGCCGGTCATCGTGTCCGGAGACTCTCAGGAAATTATTTCGAGCCCTGAATACGTCATAAAAAAGACGGGAGAGAAATGAGAAAGCATTACGAGATTAAGAAGAAAAAGGAAAAGACAGTACAAAAGGGCAAGAGAGCAAAGAAACTAAAATGGAAAGCAGGGGGAGAGAAAAACGGAAAGGACACAAAACAGAGCAGAACTGAAGAAAATAGGGAAGAAGAGAACCCTTATTTCCATACTAATAATTATTACCAGTGCCCATATGATGGACAGATGTTACTGCATGTGGTACTAAAGGTTCAAAATTATGTGATTCTCTTTCCTCGCAGCTTTCTTCATCATCCTGAAATTAAGGAAACAAACACCTCCTTACTCATTGCTTCTCAAGGCAGCATTTACCAATACCTAAGCAGTTACCGGGATGTACTGACACTATTTTTTGTTGCGAAGACAAATCTTACCACATGTAAACATAAATAGTCAATGGCCTCGATTTTCCGCCTTTTGCTTGAGCTGCACAAGGTATGTTAAAACGTTCAAGTCCACCCACACTCAAATACTTCCCGTTGATAAAATGAATCTTCCACCGTCTAAGCAAATGCGATCTTTTGCAATTTAATGGTAATTTATTAACTTATATTGCACAGCTTCCATGACGAAATAATCAACTGCGCAGTACTAAAATGGAACAAAAATTTAGAATTTACAATAACTGTTAAAAAAAACAACAACCAGTAAGCATCAAACCAATACATATTTACAGACATAGTATTATTAGCACTGAATATCACCTTACAAGTAAATTTATTTGCTTTTACTGCAGTTAAAAAACGTTTTATACAAACCCCATCATCAGATACAGGATGCTCTAGTAACCAAGTTACCAAAATGTTAATGCGACGAGCACTGGCAGTCTCTCTAGATCCTGTAGCCATCATGGCTTGAATAACGTGGCGCCTTGAGAAGCCCATCTCTAAAAGAGGTTGGGCATAGCTGGGTAAAGATGACAGAGCAGCTATTTCCCGAAGGGCCCTTGGAAGTGTTACAGGGGGTGATGCTGGGCGAGGGGAATCAATTACTGATGGTTCAGCTGCTGAAGTACTTGCTTCATGAACTGATGTTGGTGTGGACAGTTGTGAAGAAAGCTCCTCCATAAGAGTTTGACTGAACCTCCTTTCTGGAGGATGCTCTTGATCAGGAGCAGGAGCCACATCATCACACTCACTGGTTTGCGTTGGTGGGGGACCCATGGAGGCGGAAGAACTGGACCGACTGCTGTTTGGTGAGTCATTTTCTAAGGGGGTGTAGGTAGGAGAAGGCGGAGTTTTCTCGTCATTTGGAGAGTCTTTACCTCCAGTAGGACTTAAAACTCCTACAACTGAAACCAAATTTGTTCAAATATATGACAAAGGATATCACTTTTTAATCTCATTGAAGTCCATTTTGTAATATGGGGAAAATCCAGACATTACTCCACTGAATAACAAACTGTGAAGGGATCAGGAAACGATAGACCTAATCGGCTAACTCAATGTTGTGGCCAAATCAAAACCTTTGGGAATAAAACGTTTTGTTCCAGGTATTTCCATATCATTTAAATATGAATGCTACATTATCATACAAATACAGTACACAAATACCCTTAATCCCAGGAGATTTGAATTGGGTACAACATTGAGTTAGCCGATTAGGTCTATATTGGCAAAGATTTCAGAATTCTTGACACAAATCTACCCTACAATTATAAACTCTCTGAACACTCCACTTAAAAAGCATGGCACACTTGCACACAAAGTGTTAGTTACCAATACTTGGAAGCTATCAATGTGTTGTAGAACATTAAGGTGATGTATAGTGTTACAACACTAGTACAAATAGACTTGTGACCCTCAGAATTCAGACCAGGGAGCCGTTTATCGAAAGTTCCAAAAACTTTTCAGGCCCGAAAAGCCACTTCCACTGATTTCACTTGTTTTGATAAGCTGGTCTTTGAACATGTTTTCGAGGTGACAAAAAGCAAAGTAATTATGTGGTTAGATGGCTACAAATCTCTCCATTTATAAAAAAAAAAAAAAAAAAGAGGGAATGGTGATGTCCGAAGGAGGGCTCGAAACGTTCAGGGACTTTCCAGCAACGGGCCCCAGACCACAACACCGGGAAATCCATGTTCTGCTCTTTCCGAATAGTGTTGGGGACTTTCAATGTCTTATGAATAAGGGTTGTGCAACAGGGCCTACAGTTAAAAGGCCTTATCCAAGAAGACTTGAAAGTCCAACCATTTGCAGACCTAATTACGAAGGCAATACTTTCTCCTCAGTTATCTAAAGACCCTGAGTGTTAATCTGGTCAGAGTTGAACTCACAACTTCCAGTAGTCCAGTAGTCTGATTCCCATACAACTGAGCCAATGGGTCCGCAGTCATTCATAATTGATCCATACATTATTAAGGTAACAATTTCATGTGTTACATGTAATCGTGATTAGTGATATGTTATAACCAAATTCCATAATGACCATTCTGAAATTTGGATGATGCACATGAATTTCCTCAGTTTGCCTTTTTGCACCTTCCAGTGTAATCCAATGGCTTGCCTATGGCTTATGATTGGAAATACATTTACAAATCTCTGGTTCTTATTTCATACATCTGCTAAGATGTGTCTCCTGGCCACTACACAAGTAGAATGAAATAGTACAACCATTACGATCAGGACGTTGATTTGCCAAACAAACGTACCTTCTGACAAACCCTTGATGCTTGCTGTGGATTGTTTGCTAGAATTCAGGGAGGGAAGCTGTTGCATAAGAACACTTTGTGCTCTTTCCAAGTCCATTAAAGTAACCACTCTCCCAAATGGAGACAGTAGTATTGTGTGAGACACCATACTTCTCAGTAATGTCTTCAAACAATGTAATCTTTGCTGAAAGAAATCTTTATCAGCGAGATAGTTTTCAGTGTGCAGATCTGCAGTTAAAGTCTCTAGCATTGCGTTTGACCCAAGAAGAACAGAAAGCGATTTTAAGGCAGACACTTTTAATACTGGGCCAATGAAACATGTGGTACCTGGCTCATTCGTTATCATTGATGTCCCTGAATGGTGGGAAACTACATGCTGAAAAGAATCGTTGCTTCCTTCTCTCTCGGGGACAATAGAACCTTCAAATGACCTTGAGCATTCAGTCTCTTTCTTGTCATCATTTCCTGTCTCAGTTGCTTGGTCTTTGCTTTGCCCAAGCGTTTTCTCATCAGGAGGAATGAAACCCTTCTCTTCTACACTTGAGTCTTTAAATGAGGAGTCAATGTGAGAAAACAAGCTTTCAGTTGAGACATCGCTGAATGTTTTCTCTGAATCGTCTTGCTTTAAGCCACTTAATACCAATAAATCAAGAAGCAAACCAAATGGAAGGTTGTCAACCAGACTTGCATCAAACTTTGCAGGTTCTAAAGGCTCTAAACTTGAATATAATGTGTCACTGGAAAAAAAACGAAAGATCTTTGTAACAACCAGAAGCACATACTCATGTTAGAAAAAGGGTACAAGTTTGTGCATTTAAAGATTTCAGCGACAGATACGTTATGCAACATGATTTGAGACTTCCCATATGAAGATGTGAGGATGAACATCTATCTGGACCCACGACATGTCAAACAAAACAATGCTCACCACTATGTTGTGAATTGGAGGCAAAAAGCTCCACATCATTGAATTTGACAACACCGGGGACAGCTATTCGTAGAGTTATTTTCATAGAGTTATGTCGTAGAGTTAGAGTTAAGTTTCCAAAATCCTGAATTCAAGATTTTGGAATTCAAAATTTTGGACTTCCAAAATCTTGAATTCAGGATTTTGGCAGTCGTTAACTCTAACTCTAAGTCATAACTCTACTGAAATAACTCTATTGATAGTTAACCTCGACAACACCACCACCAAAAGTTTATTTGTACCACACGCAAATAAAAATACATGAAATTTAAGTAATAGACTTAAGAAAGGTGCAATGCCCCCTAGAAAATAACTAAGAAGCTAGCTAAGAACGTAGAAAAAAAAAGAACGTAGCTAGGAGGTAGAATGAAGAATTTTATGTATAAAGGAAAAACTTTGTTCAGGGAGGCACAAATCTAGGAGACAGGCAAGCACAAAGTAACTAACTGATGTTATCTGTTCAATGAGTATTGGGGAGATAAGGTATCTGTTTTTGAAATCAGCGGAAAAAAAACCAGACATAATCAGTGGAAATGATCAAAGAACGATAATCTGTAATCTCTTTTATGTCCACACACTGGACCATCATACCAAAGCAGTTAAACAGCAGCTTATCTCAGCTTATCTCCAATTTGTCAACAGGGCCACATAATGGTTTTCTACATATATCACAGTGTTTATTTCCCTTAAAGTGGGATCTGATTTTAGCAAAACTTCCATCTTTTGATATTATTAAAGCATTACAGAAAAAGAAATACCTATACAAATTCTCTCCATCATCCCACTGTACTTTGATGCTTTTGTTCCCATGCTTACTGACACCCAACACTGTGCCATGCCTGGATGATAGCTTGTCCACACATCGACCACCCATGCGCAGTCCAGAATCGATTCCACCAATCAATGCCAATGCAGGCCACACATGATATGAAAATGTGCTGTTGTGAATTGTCAGGTCACTAGATTCCTACAAAAAATAAAACAACTCAAAGAGTTTGTTAAACTAGTACAATGAAAGATAACCAATAAGGCAATAAAAAAGGTGCTATTTTCAGACGTAACCAGTTCGAGAAAAAACACTCGAGCAATGAGTAAAGAAGATCTTTCTCTACAGAGCACACTTTCAGAACTAAAAAACCAGTTGGACAAAACCGCACAGATTTCCAAACACAGTGATTACTAATAGCAATCATCATCGTCTTGCATTCCCTTACCTGTACTTTAGCATCATTGCTTTCTGCAGAAACTAATTGCTGGTTTCCTTCTTTCCTTACATGTTCCTGTTTAGATCTGAACTGTGGCAAATTCTTGATGTCTTGAAGACTTGCTATGATTGCACTGGCAATTTGTTTTCTCCAGGCAGGGTACACCGACAGTGAGTGCACCAAGGACAAAGTAGACTCTGCCAACACTGTTCGTATGGGGGCACACACTGGATCTCCTGGAAGAAGATCTTTTGGAGCTCCTTTCACATACACATCTTTAATAGTTACCTAAAATAGTTAAGAAAATTTGGTATTGCTTCAAAAAATCTTGGGGTTTACACTGTAAAATGTACAATATTGTTTCAAGAAGCAATTTTGATCATGACTGATGAACTGCTTATTATTATTTTTAATTAATGGTGATTGAACAGTTACTATTATTACATCTTCTAAAATGT
>OX421448.1:43112813-43122813 GCA_949126865.1 Montipora capitata | reverse complement strand
CAAATATGAAATTCTCTATCAATTTGCTCTGCTCTGAGAAACTTTCCTTTAGAATTTTTGAAGACGACGTTAATATCTTTGCCTCTTCCCCCAATGCCACCCAATTGGAAACCCTAATTAACCAAGAACTTCTAAAGGTGAAGGAATGGTGTGATATAAATTGACTGTCGATAAATTTCAAGAAAACAAACTGTATGATTATTAAATCAAATAAAAAGAAAATAGCTAATACGTTCAAGGTTAAACTGCCTAACAAAGATGGCTCTGATTATACATTAGAAAAAAGCTAAACAGTATTTACTAAGGAAACAAATGTAACATATGAGTTTTTAAAATTCCTCTACTTTCTACAATGTACACAAGCCCTGAAGGACAGGACAAGTATTGTGCAGTCACCCAGTTCGAAGTAAGTGCTTAGCTACGTATATATGTAGTAACTACATAATGTACCATACACATGATGCTGATGCTAGATGCTTGATTCTGGTTTGACCTTATTTGTTTGTGTTTCAGCCAACAGATGCAAGACGAGCATTTCCTTGCTGGGATGAACCTGCCCTAAAAGCTACTTTCGATGTCACTTTGATTGTGCCAAAAGATAGAGTTGCATTGTCAAACATGGTATGTTTACTGTCAGAAATTGAAGTCAGGGTTGAAGTCCTTCGAAGATGTGACCTTGGGTTTCAAAAATCAAAAATTTTCATCATTTTGATCATTACCTTTGACATCATTTCCTAGCAGTAAACTCCTTGTCCTACATTTGGACATTACATGTACATTCGTACATCTAGCACGTACATGTATAGCTGTACTTAGAAAATGCATCCTTTACCTAGCACTAATATTAAATGATCTTTATTCATTGGCTGATTGAGAGCATTTACAGTAGAATCTCTTGGGAACGTCATCTTTTTGATTGCTTTCTTGGTGTTCCTCTTTTTCGATCCTTTCCAAATTCTTGGATAATCTTTCCTACATTGAAATTAATTATTCTTCACTCCCTTTTTAAATGGATGCCTAAACAGTGAAATGCCAGACAATTAACTTTTTCTCCTTAATGGGGAACTGCTTAGAAGGAAAGAGTTACCATAATTTTAAGATGTGTGATGTACAGGATGTGGAAGAAGAGCAGGATGTGCCGGAAGATGTGGCTCTCAAACGGATGAAATACACTCGATCACCCATTATGTCCACATACCTGCTGGCTTTTGTCGTGGGAGAGTTTGACTTTGTGGAAGGAAAGGATGCTGATGGAGTTGTGATTCGAGTTTACACGCCCAAGGGGAAAGCTGTTCAGGGAAAGTTTGCTTTGGAGGTTAGTACCAACTTAATTTTGGTGATCTGTACACATGAATTGAGCACAAGAAACATTTAATAATGCCAGCAATGATGTCATAGAAAACTAACATAAATCTTAAGTCGAGTAGCTGTTCTTATACATGTACAAAGGAACTTGATTCCTTGTGTTGATTTAAAGTCATAATTACATGTATATTGGATTTTTCATGGTCAATAATTGATACCTGTCAAAATGAGGTATCCACTGACCAGCATCACATGTTCAGTTTAGAGCTCATCAAGGTCAGCTTTTTAAAGTTGACCGCTGACCAGGTACTGGGTTTCGATTGGATCCCAGGCTCAAGCCAAGTTAACTAACCCAAGTGTTCGTGAATGTGTGTGTGTGCTGTGTATGTATGTGGATGTCTATATTTTAAAATGAAGCTTAGCAAGTCTAGTGTCTAACAAGAAAACTATGTGGTTTATTTAGGCGCTAGCAGAAACCCATAAGGGTTGAAACGTGTAACGGCCCCTTGTGTGCTGGGGAACAAGCTTCTGAATATTCAATTTGCTAAGTACCATATTTGGAACAACAAGAGCGAGGGGTTTCCAAATATGGTACTTAGCACTGAAACATTCAACCAATCAGTTCGCACTGAATATTCGGAAGCTGTGAACGCGCGTTACACGTTTCAACCCTTATGGGTTTCTGGCGCTAGGCATTTCCATCATTGTTATCAATATGATTTAGTTAATACCTAAATAACTTTAATGTAACTAGCCACACAAATACCTTTTAATGTGATGTAATAAGGAAATGTGAAATAAAGTTTTGTTGTTGTTGTTGTTGTTGTCTTTACTTTGACAAAATTATTGTTTGTACGATTTTTTTCTGTTTTGTGTTAGTGTTTAGCTGCAATGGCTTCTCTCTTAATGAAGGGTAAATTTGTGAAGAAAATGAGTCAAGCTTTTTGAAGCATCTTTCCCCCCAACACACATTTTAAGGGTAAATTCGAAATTGCACAATCCCATACCTTTGACAATATCAAATCAGTGATGTTACCTTTTCACCAAATACAGTGCTGTAGAATAAAACACATGGATACAGTTCTGAAGCATCTATGCCCTCAAAGGCCACTCGAGGTTCCTAAAAATAAAATTAACAACATTGCGTTAAATCACATTTTAAATTCTAAGGCCAACATTTGGCAAGCAGTCTTGCTTGACTTCAACTAGTTTCATTTCCCGTGTGGCTGAGTACCTCACAGATATAAGAAACATCTTACTGACCTTGTTTTCTCGGCCCGTACTGTAAAATTATGGATCCTTGTTTTATGGCCCGCATGCTTCACGCACGCCGGGACCATAAATCAACAGGAAAAAACTCCATTATTTTACAGTATGGACCTCAAACTCGGTAAGTAAGAGGTATGTGCTGGATAAATATCATGTAATCAGGGGCCAGCTGATTAATTTTTCACAACCCAGCTGTTTACCTCGCCATTTTTCCCAAAAGCCAAGGTTTTGGCATCCATATCCAGAACACATGTAATGGAATCACTTTGAGTGAACCCAGACAGAGTGAGTGACATCTCCCCACCGTGATACAGATTTCCACTGTACGCACGATATAACCACATGTCTGTTGAAGAACGATGATTGTCATCCTGCAATGGGTATCTGGCAACACCAACACAAGTTCCTTCATTACCTTTGTTTTCTTTATCAATGTAGAACTACAAAACATAAAATACCAAATGATCTGTTAGATCATACCACTTTATGATGGAAGATACATGTATGGAAATATTCACAAGTTGAAACTGTGGGAAATGTAAAGATGTGTTGAGTGAAAGATCATTCCAGTTGTAAAGAAGCCAGAAAAAAATCCAGAATACAACGAGATCTTTATTATTGCAGATAATTTTTTACGTTGTTTCATGACCTGTGGCGATCTTTTGGTCAGAATATAGTTAGTAGGTTCAACCTAATGCATGCCAGTATCCTAGCAAAGCAGCAGTGAGTCAGTTCATGCCTTGTTGACTATCTACGTATTCAAGAAAACACAGACTTGGACAACTGAATAAGAAAAAACGGGGTGTAACATACATGTTTGACCAAAAGGTCTGATTAAATCTGTATGTAATTTAAGCTACCTTCCATTCATAACAGCCTGACTTAATGCCAATGCCAGCCAGTCCATAGCCCCTTCGTGCATTGCTGTGTACCACAGTCACCCCATCATCTACACTGCAGGCTTGTAGCTTGTCAACATCAAACACAACGTTACTGACAGGAAATTGATGAACACCTGCTGTAACTCCCCTGTGGAAATCACCACTAAGCAAACGAGGGAATGTCAAAACACTCCATGTAAAATCACCAATGTTCCGAAATAACTGCTTTATCACCTGGAAATTATAAAGATCACCTTAGTGGCCACAAAGATAAAAACACTCTACAATATCAATATAATTATATTTAAAAAAATGTAATGGCATCACGTTTCATGTTTTTTGATAGCTAGGTTACCCTAAATAGACTGTTTTTGGTTCCTTATTTTGAAAAACAATGATAGTTTTAATAATGATCATAAAATTATAATACTAATAATTAACTTCATATACAGTGTAGAGCTGAAATAATAAGAATAATTTCATTCTATAATGATCATAAAAATTATCATTCTAATAATGATCATAAAATTATAATACTAATAATTAACTTCATATACAGTGCAGAGCTGAAATAATAAGAATAATTTCATTCTATTGCACCTCATAGAATGTGGAATTATATTTTACAGACTCCGTTCAAAATATACAAGACAACAACTGGTAGGAATTTCCCGGTTGCTGCTTCAAACCACTTTTTAAAGGGGCTAGGTCATGCTATTTTAGGTAATTTTGTTTAATTTTGTTAATTATGAGCTCTAAACGTCAAATTGGCAGAGCAAGAGTCTTTCATTTGCAAAATCACGGCCACATAACAACTGAGAATGATTTTCCAGCTTTGTAAATGACATTTTGATATAGACTGATACAAATTTGAAAAAAAGTGGGCCACGTTTTTCAAATTTACCCAAATTCAATCCATTTCAATCCTCTCCAGTTTTGTCCATCCATGTCCCTTCTTGGCTTCCCTGTGTTTTGTTAGAGTTCTTCTATAGTTTTGAACAGTTATTTTGATATTTTAGTTAATTCTATGACCATTCTATCAGTGCTGAAATTGCCTAAAATTGCGTGATCTAGCCCCTTTACCGCCAACAGAACGGCGGGTCTAAAACACAGGTCACTCGTTGCAGGTCATTGTTTTACCTTCTTGAAAGTAACCCAAAACCCTCAATTTGGCTAACCCTAGGCCTAAAAACCAACCTTAGGCCTAGGGTTAGCCAAATTGAGGGTTTTGGTTACTTTCCAAAACATAAAACAATGACCTGCAACGAGTGACCTGTGGAATGAGACCTGTGTTTTAGACCCGCCGCCAACAGAAGGGCGAATCCCCCTAAAGAAAACAATAGAAAGGACTTGGGTATACCGACAAGGCTCTGGGGCCTAGATCCCGTGATCCCATGATGCTTAGGTGGATTTTTTCCTTGTGCTTCAAACCTTTCGGTAAGTATTTTGCTTTTGCCCTGCCATTTTTGCAAATTCTAAGCTTTTTTTTTTAGGCTATACCTCTGTTTTTTACACAGTAGGTTTTCGTTTGGTGATATTTGTCGGTTTCCAGAATATTTAAAATCGCTGAACATGTACTATAGAAGACACAAATTGCGTAAAAGGTCTCGCTCCCGGTCGCCTGACATACATCTTGAAGGGTCCCTGCCAAAACGGCGCAAGGACGAAAACGGCCCCCTTCAGAAGATTCTTCAGTCGATTGAACGTCTTTCCAACCGACTAGACTCGTTAGAGTCCCGAGAAAATTGGCCAGAATCTGTTGCAGATAGTGATGATGATGATTTGTCGATTATGGCTGGTGAAACGTCAGGCTTGGAGTTTAGCGAACCTTCGGCGACCTAAGCGTCTTTTTAAGACTGCTACGACACCCGTTCGGGCACCCGTAGCGCCTACTAAGGCACTAACAAAGTCTGGTAAGACATCTGACGAAGCTGAAAGCTCAGCGAAATCTAGTGATGATCATGGGCTGTTCGACCCAGCTGCCAAGTTAACCTCTTTGTCCAAATTTCGGGATACTAATTTTCAGAGAAAATTATCGTACCAGCAATCTCTTGTTATTTTAGAGGACAGGGTAACTCCTGAAGTGGATGCACTCTCTGCTCCAAAACTCGATCAACAATTGGTGAATCAAGTTCCATTCAAAATGAAAAAAGTTTGTTCAAGAAAGGGACAAGGAAATGTTTAATGTTCAGCGCGCTTTCTTAAAGGCCACGGGACCACTTCGTGGCCTTCATGATTGTATCAAAAATATCTTCAGCCCCAACTTATGAGGAAATTAAAGTAGCTTTGGAGAAAACTCTTTGCCTTTTAGGCTCAGGCAATGCCCAGCTGTCTATCCTGAGACGACAGAGAGCCCTGGCAGCCATAAACCGGTCACGGACAAATTAAATCTCCTGGAACTACCCTTGCCCAATGCCAAATCATGGCTATTTGGAGATGACTTCCCCTCCTTGGCCTCAAAGCAGGCCGAGTTGTCAAAGGGCCTCACAAAATATTTGGCACAAGCCACAGGGAAATATTATTCTACAGATAGTATTAGTTCTCAGTCTCAAAGCAAACATCGGGGAGACACCTTTAACAAGTATCAATTCACTGGGTATTCAAACCTTTCTAAATCTCAAAATTCCAAGGGCTTCCTTCAAAATACGTTTTTTCTTTCATCCCACTGCCAAGAAGGGACGTCAGCGAGACTCTCAGAGTGCATAGAACCCTAACATCAGACCCACAGATCCTCAAAACTCCCTTTCAAAAGTCTCCACCATTGACCTAAGCATCGGGTCAGGCGGCACTCCTTCTATCCCAGGAAGTGAACAAGTTATTACGAAAAGGAGCCATACAAAGGACCCCTTTTACCAGAGACGGTTTTTACAACCGCCTGTTTCTTGCACCCAAAAAGGGAGGATCTGTGCGTCCGGCGATAGATTTAAGTTCTTTGAACAAGTTCATTGTAAACGAGTATTTCCAGATAGAAAACATCAGCTGCCTAAAGACGTTGCTTTTACCAGATTTTGTGACAAATATAGATCTAAAGGATGCTTACCTTTCTGTTCCCAGTCATAAGTCTTCCCGAAAGGTCCCTTTGCTTCATTTGGAAGGGAACATGTTACCAGTTGAAAGCTCTCCCATTCGGCCTGTGTTCGGCCCCCAGGATTTTTTCGAAAGTTTTAAAACCTGTTGCTGCATTCCTGAGGAGGAAGGCCATTCGAGTCCTTATATACCTATACGATTTTCTTCTCCTGGCTGCAACAAAGGAGGAAGCTGTGAAACATACTCAACTGGTTGTGACCCTCCCTCAGTCCCTCGGTTTTACAATAAAGAAATCATTACTGATTTCAACGCAAGTGATAACCTTCCTGGGTTTTAAAAATTTAATGTGCATGATTATATCACTCCCGGCAGAAAAGGTCAACACAATTCTAGACAGTTGTCGCCCTCTGCTCGCTTCTCAAAGTATCACATTGCAAAACCTAGCAAGTTAAATAGGCCTCTTAGAGTTCATCTGACCAGCCATTTGGCGAGCCCACTACACTTTCGTCACTTGCAGTCAGATCTGATAAGGGGCCTACAAATGAACCAGGAGTCCTTCGACGCTTTGATTGCCCTGTCACCGAATGCCAGGGCAGAACTTGCTTGGTGGTTTAAACACAACCTCAATGCAAACGGCAGTCTTATACACCTTCCTCCGCCGGATATGATCGTCACGACCAACGCCTCCAAGATAGGTTGGTGCGCAGTGCATCAATCCCTGCAGACCAACGGTCTCAACAAGAATCTCTCCAACGCATCAATTATCTAGAGCTAAAGGCGTCCTTTTTGGCACACGTAACTGTATCTCTGCAGCTAGACAACACGGCCGCCATCGCTTACATCAACAACAAAGCGGGTACACGTTTCCCCTAACTCACGACTCTGGCCTAAGAGATGTGGGATTGGTGTCAGGCAAGGTATCCTTGTGATAGCTTTTCACATACCCGGAAGAGAAAACGTCTCTGCAGACAAGGTGTCCAGAGAATTCAAGGACATGAGCGAGTGGAATTTGGACCAAACAATAATATTATTATTCAACTTTCTCTGCTGAATTGCCAGACGGATCTCTTTGCGAGTCGTCTAACCACCCAACTCACGGATTACATCAGTTGGAGACCCGACCCGGGAGCCATCCATACAGATGCCTTTACAATAATAAATACTACTACTACTTTGTTTACCCTCGGATTTCAGAGTAGCTAGTAGCAAATATCTCCGAGCATTTAACATATACAATTGTTAAGAATCCCAACTGGCAGGAAGCAAACCAGTTGGCTATTTTACAAGTGCGCCAGGAAGTGAACCAGGGACTGAAACAAATTCAGTGAGTGGTCAGAACGCGGTCTTGAACCCAGGATTTCTGGATCTCAAGGAACGGGCCCTAACCACTCGGCCATACTGCCTCCTCTGGACCGACCTGAATAGAGTTCATCCAATGTATCCTCGCATTCACTTGGCCCTGTTTCAGGTCTCCGCCAACGTTTCCAAGCTGAGGGCATTCTATCAAACGTTGCCGATCTACTCATCGCTGCAACTCGTACCTCCACACTCAAAACCTACGAGTCTAGCTGGAAACGTTGGTGCCGCTGGTGTTCTGGACGGCAAATTGATCCTCTTTCGTCATCTATAAGTGACATTCTAATTTTCTTAGCAGAAGTCTTTAATGGAGGCTTAGCATACCGTTCACTCAGCGTCCTTCGTTCTGCTATTTCGTCAACTCATCCGAAGATAGACGGTTTTTCAGTGGGTCAACATCCTTACCTTACTAGGCTCCTTAAAGGAACTCTAAATAAATGCCCTCCAAAAGCCCAGGTATTCTCATACCCTGAATGTTGATGCTATAATTAAATACATAATTCCTTGGGGAAAAACAGCACCCAGTCACTTAAAGTTATCTCAATGAAGTAAGTCACCCTGTTCGCTTTAACCTGTCCTGAACAGATTTCCACCTTGGCCTCCCTGGATCTCAGGTATTGCAGTGTCCTTCCAGAAGGGGTGTCTTTCAAACTCACTGTCCCTCGAAAAACTGGCAGTGAAAATAAACCAGCGGAAGCCTTTTTTGCCTGCTTTGATCAAGACAAGAAGCTATGTCCCGTGGAATGCCTTTAACAGACAATAAGTACAATAATCCAGGAACGTTCGACACGTTATCCTAGCTTCTCTTCCCGATAAGTTGTTTATTTCATTTAAACGCCCCCAAAAACCGGTCACACCTACCACGTTGGGGCGTTGGTTACGGACCATTATGAGTGCTGCAGGAATAGACAGTCAAATTTTTAAAGCTCACTCTGTGCGTGGTGCATGTACGTCTGCAGCTGCCAATGCTTTTGTCCCGCTGTCGACTATCATGTCAATGGCCGACTGGTCTTCTCCTTCAACTTTCAGAACCTTTTATTATAAGCCCTTGTGTTGTTCAGACTTGGCTACTGGGGCCTTATCGTCAAAGTAGCTCTTCAAGTAACCTCAGCTATTCTCCTGTTGAGTATATCTTATTAAAACGTTTTGTTACGAGGAACCATGGCTATTTTTTATTGCTCTTATTAGCAGCGTTAAAAACTACCATTTGTTGCCTCATATATTTCGAACGGAATCTGTGAAATATAATGAGAATTATGCTAATGAGAACTTTACTAATTGACATGTTTTGGGAAATTTTGGGGTTGAAAAAACACTAATTTTGTACTCACTGTTTCAATCAATATCTCATCTTCACAGGCAGGAAGAACAAATTTCAACAAGTGTAGAGTCAGCATTCGTGCTCGCAGGCCAAATTGAGTGCATTCCTCCCCATTATGGGTGAATGATATAATGCCCATAAATAAATCAATCCAAGAAGTGGAAACAAGCTTATTCTGTGCCACTTGAGTTGATGCAACTCTGCGCAGAAATGCAATAAAGTAACACAGTGCTGCTTCATTTTGTTTCAGTTCCTGGAAAACTTCACCTCTCTGCTGACTAGGACCGATTTCACCAACGCTTTCAGGAACCACTGAACAAATCAGCTTACTAGTGTTCTCTATCAGTACTTTCAGTTGATCGAATAAAAGATTAACAACACTTTGGACAGTATCATCACTTAACTTGTCAGCAAACCTCCTAAAAAAAGGGAGAAACTTCATATCAGACACAAGTACAAAAAAATGACTGGTCATTTCAGGATGAGTGATAAAAATTAAAAGTTCTGAAGTCAGTTGAGGGAAAAGTAGTGACGCTATGAAGCTATGGTAACAGGCAAAAGTCAATGAAACGTTGTTGCATAGTGCTATGCACCTTGAGAGGCATTGACTACTCCATCCATGGCACGGGGCAGCTCATCATTGCATTCTTGAGTTCTAGAGCTATGGAGAAATTTGTAGCATTCCACTAAATTGTGCGCTGAAGGAAGGACTTTTGAATGTCGTACAGGTACATCTAGAAGTAAGCCATTCCAACTATCATTACTATAAAAGAACTCAAACGATCCAGATAATTATAAATATTGCCAGCCATTTATGAGTGGCTATGTTCAAATAAACTAA
>OX421448.1:43107813-43110313 GCA_949126865.1 Montipora capitata | reverse complement strand
GGTGAGAAGGCTCCCTTGACTCATTTGAAAAACAATGGAATGAAGCTGTGATGAAATAGCTAAAGCAACGTCTGATGGCTGGTATTTGTTGCTCAAAGCAAATATTGTAAGGAGCTGTTGACGTTCACAAGCACCTGCAACAAAACAACTTTTGTAAGGCCCGGGTCACACTTGAGAAAAATAATTTCTTAAATGTCCCAAGATGTTGATGACATCCGAACTTCTCCAAGACAATTAAAACATTGTGTTTAACGGTAGGGTCGCACTTGTAGATACAATAATTTTAGCGTGACATTATTATAAAGTAAACAAAACTGCAATTGTTGGCGCAACAGTCTTCTGAGAAACTTGCTGAAGTTGCGCGTTGTTATTCTAATGTCGACCAAAGAAGAACTGCCCTGGCCCCAGTTTTTCAAAAGGTGGACAACACTATCCATAGAAAAGTTTTTGTCCGCGTAGGTACAAGTAGGTCGAACTTGGCGAGGTCAACGGATGACAGGAATGTGACATTTTTTTGGTTATAAAAATCAACTAGTGCATCAGTTCTTGTATCATAATGACACAATGTCTACAGGGTCAGTACATAATTATATTGGAAAAGAGGACAGAGAAATGAACCTGTAACAAATCTCGAATGTTACATGCACATTGTATCTTCATTTTAAAGGAAAACACGGCAATTTGAGTTTTGAAAACACATTTAAGAGGGAGTTGCACAGTTAATATTGGTCCCTCCATAAAATGGCACCTCCAAAATTACAATGCTAGCTGTTTCCTCTACTTTCCAACGTTCATTTTTATGCTCAAAGATTGTCAATGGAACGAAACAACCTACATGTAACTACACCAGCCTTTTATCAATTTGAAAAGACATTACAATGCAAACCAGAAACAATTTATAACAATTAGCTAAAAAAAACCTTTTCCACATGCTGAATCATTTGTTTTCTGCAGGATTGCCACTAGGCTTTGATACAAACAATGCACTGCTTCTTGAATCTCATCCTGAAGTTTCCTACTGGTGGCTTTTATGTCATCCTGTTGGGATGTAGACAGCAGCAATAATTATTCTTACATTATTGTTTTATTTTTCAATGTTGCGTATGGTATTCAAAGAGAAAACACCCTTGACTTAAAACCAAAACATTTAGGGAAACATGCAAACCTGGTAATGACAGAGCAGAAAGCCTTCACTCTCCCTTAGTTGTGTTGACACCTGCATTACCTCTGGACCAAGAGTGCCCAGAAGCAATTGTAGCTGAGCCGATATCAAAAGATCGTCCAGGTTAAGAGTGGAGCCACAAGATTCCTCCAATGCTCCAGAAAGGTTGCATTCTCCAGAATGAAGGAGAGCAAGAATTTGTTTCAGTGCACTTAATCTTGCCTATGACCAAAAAGAATTAATTTCAGAACAACAACAGCCTTCCTTCCCCACAACACAATGCAGATCATGTGGAAAGGAGAATGATAGATCATTGGAATATTTATTGTTAGATTGTTGTTCAGAGAGCTATAAGTAACGAAAAGGAGGCCAGTAAAGGAGGTAGTGTGGCCAAGAATAGGGAGTTTAAGCAAAGACGACGGCTACGGCAACGAAAACGTTAGTCCAAAATATAACTAAGTGCTATCGCAAGTATTTCGCGATTATTCCGTCTTGTTCACCTTGTACAATACAGGCGAACTATCCTGTAACTGGATGGGTGCAAACGGTTTAAAGTCAAAACAGAAAATGACTGATTCGTGGTTATATGCTCACGTTGTTGTCAAAACGTAAAATTTGGTGATTTCACGTTGTTGTTTTGTGGAGTACGGCAGAGAAATGCACGGAAATTCGTGTTGCATGTGCAGCACGAGTATTTTTCCTGTTTTAACCAATCATATTCTTGCTTTGTGGCGTTGCCGCAGCCGTAGCCGTAGCCGTCGTCTTTGCTTAAACTCCCTAATGTCTGCATCAAGATCCCGGCTTCAAGACTACTGTAGTAGTAGACGATAGAAGTAGCTTAAGGTAAAGCTGAAGTTGTTACCAGGCAGACCTCAGTTTATTATTTCTTGGATGTTCCTGTAAATGGCCAAATGGCTCGGGATTCTTAAACTTTACTCTGTTCTGTTGCATCATTGCTATGTTTCATTGATCCTGAAAGGATCCTTTGAGGAGTCGTTGATTCAGCATGTACGATTTTCTGCATTGTATGCAAGGAAAGTTCAGAAGGAATTACCACTTGAAGTCTTCTTCCTTCAAGAGGTTTACTCCAGGTTGCAAACAGTACAGCAGTACTGTATAATGATATTAATAGACTTCGATAGCTTATTGATTTATTATGTCAGCCAATCATTCCAACATTGTTTACATAAACAGATCAAGACAAACTTTAATAACTAACTTGGGCCCTGATGTGTTGATTTCCCATGGCGGCAGCCACAGCCGGTGGAGATGAACGGAACTGAACATGAGTGTTCTGCACTTCATTGTGTGCTTCATTGCTTTGCATTCCCTCGGCTA
>OX421448.1:43080313-43097813 GCA_949126865.1 Montipora capitata | reverse complement strand
TCATAGCTTCACTTGATTTCATATCCGCAGTTCATATGTGATACATTTCATATATCATTTCATCGTTAATTCATTCCTCACGGGAACATTGGAACGTCAACCTCAGTTGGTTAGAGCGTCGCACCAGTATCGCGAGGTCACATGTTCAAACTCCGTTGAAGTCCTGAAATGTGCTTTGTTCAAGAGAAAAGTTTTGGTTACTATATCAAGGGCTGGCTGTACAAATTAAGGCTGCAAAATAATTCAGAGCAAAATTGAGAGCACCCAACAAGTTTACAAAGCCACCAGCCATTCACAGTGCAGCTGTTCATAATAGAAGTCATAGTATTCTGTTGCAATTATTGCAAAATGTGAAAAGCTTTGATCTCATCATAGGCCTAAACTCCTACTACAATTATAAGGACAATGTACTTTAATATTATGCTCACTGAGATTCAGTCTTGCGTCACTAAGCCTTCAACTTTCTAGGACTATAATTATATTCATTTTTTACCTCGTTTTTTGGCATATGTCTGCAGCTTGCACCACATAACCTTGACAGGATCTGATTCAGGTCCATGTGCCAAATCCAGCAAAAGCAATGTGTCCAGGGGAAGGTTAAACCTAGTCACATCTACTTTATCAGGCACAGAGTCATTCATAAGACTTGACAGTGACACAACCATGGCCTTTTCTGTTGCAAACAAAAAGTGGCAGCTAAACATTGTTAAACAAGTTTGTTGATCACCCACCTGTGCACTTTATTTTAAACCCACAAATAAACGTAAAGTAGGATGCACTGAAATCTAACACTAACCTCGTTCTGGATCTCTGTCTTCCAGACCATTTCCTAGTAGTGGAGAATTAAGCCACTTTTCACAATCTTTCTCTTCACGAGACACTGGTGGTCCTCCTAACATAGATCCTAATGTCTGTCCCACAAGAAGAGCTATGGATCTCTCTAGATCCACTAGCCATACCCAGCTAGCTGCAGGCTGGGTAAGTGGAAGAGCAGCTGGGTCAATTTTTGCAGGAGTACCTACAGGGGCAATAGTACATCAAACAGATTACAGAGCCATGCTATTATTCCATAATAATTATAAAAGCCATATCATTATTATAATAACTATTATTATTAAAAACTGGATCATTGGACAATGCAATTCGAGAGTTTTGATTGGGTAAGCCATCATGGGTTATGAGCCATTATACCATGACCTACAAACACGGCAAGCATATGCATGATTTTTTGGGCCTTTTTATTTTTATTGTAGTCTAGTTTTCTATATTTTGGGGGAATTTTTAATAAAACAATTATTCCACTCGCTCTTGTTGGATATGAGATGATTATAGCCAACTCGGCGCTGCGCACCTCGTTGGCTATCTATCATCTCATATCCAACACGCACTCATGGAATAATTGTTAATTATTACCTTGAACTGGCCACTCCAGCTCTTGCTCCTCTAATAAAGCTGCAGCTGGAAGAACTTTATTCAACCTATCTATTGATGGCATAAGGGCCAAAAATGAAGGCAGCAGTGGCTTAACAATCTCCAGTGGCATAAGTATCAGAGAATGGATAAGTATGGACAAAATGGAGCCTGCCACAGACTGATAAAGAACACCTAATAACAAAGGTTTGAGAATCATGTTAGCAACCAACTGATGAGAATCTTGTGCAGTTGCAAAAGAAGACTGAAAAAAGTCCAGTCTTGAGTGGGATTCATACCCATGAACAAATAATTGCACTGCACCTTGCTTGTATGTGGCTTGATAGCTTTAATGGTAGAGTAACACGTAGTGCAATCACAGGGTCATGGGTTTAAATCCTGTTCAAGCCTAGAATCTTTTAGCCTTACATATCAACTGCATCTGTTGCTTCTTTCACTATGATGATCGCTCCAACATCAATACATGTATTTTCAACTGTGCAGCTGCAGTCCACAATGATATTTCATATACAGTTAAATGTATTACAGCAATCACAGTCACGGGTTCAAATCCCCATTACCGGTAAGCCCCATTTTTTAAAAATGCATATTAAGTTTCTCACTGCACTGTGAGAAACTCTTTACATCACTCAAGCTTCACTACCTGTACTCCTTTTCAGCAAATAGTTTCTCACAGCCACTGATCAACAATGCCCTGGTGCATGGGGTTTTTATAAACTACACTAGTTCACAAGGTACTGTATACTGTAAGACAAGCACATTGTGACATTTGTCTGCATCATCGTTAGAGCCATTAAATGAAAATTTAAAAAAAAACGTGACCACATCAAACATAGGGAGGAAAAAAAGGAAAGGAACTTATTTAAGTGTCTGATCTTCTGGCATTGGAGCACTAATTGGGGACACTGTAAAATGAAATCAAATCAACTTTGTTTTTTGAGGACCGGGGAAAACCGGACTACCCAGAGAAAAACCCCTCGGAGCAGGGTAGAGACCCAACAAACTCAACCCACATATGACGAAGAATCTGGGAATCGAAAACAGGCCACATTGGAGGGAGGTGCATGCTCTCACCACTGCACTATCCCTGCACCCTAACTCAAGGTCGAAAGTTAATCATTAAAAAACAAGACAGTCTAAATAAATATAGAGAAAATGACAAATGAGCCTCTCAATAATAATACCTTGAAGTTTGTCCCTGATTTGACTTGCTACAGATCCTGTGTACTTTGCGAGCAGTCTGTGGGCTTGGTCCATTACATCACCAGAACAAGGAAGTACCAATGATAAATGATTATGAAGTACTTTACAGGCATGATCACTCTACCAAAAAGAAAGAGAAAAAATGCATGTTAACGTTTTGTGAAAGGTTTTGTAAGCTGTTACTTAGCTCAGGAAGTCCTGGCCTGTTACCTGATGTACATGTACATTTACGTAAGCTGAGAAAAAAAACTGTAAAGGAGTCAAAATGAAAACCCAAAGCACAGCCTTTAAATCGAAAGGGAAAATTTCTACTGGATTTAAAACCCTAAGTCTTAAACAATTTCATAACTTTGTCAGGAAAATTACTGGGCAGCAAAGTCTCCATAAGTATAAACAATTCAACCAATAATTATTCTCAGTTTCAGGCATACTGAGAAAATGGTGGGACTACACGAAAACAGTCTGGGAAGAACAGACAAACTGTCTCTCTAGCACAAAGTTGATTTCCACAGAGTACTTACAGGTTAAACTGTTCCTTCACAGAATATTAGGGCACTTTCCTTTTGTTAGAACTGTTCAGCTAGACCAGTCAGTTTGCAATGAAAATGCAAAAATTTGAAGGAACAGTAGCATGATAATAGTAGTATAGGAGTTGAGGGTACCAGCGTAAAAATTCAAAATTTGGGGGCCTCGAAAATAAATTGACCCATGAAAAAATTCAAAACTTTTTCCTCAAATTACTCATCTGAAATCAAATATATAATTATACAAATTTGAAATTCTTGCTGAATAAAAATATTGAATAAAAATTTTGAAAACAAAATTAATACAGAGAAAAGGCGGAGCCTTGAGGAAATATTGTTTTCCTTTTTTCAACAAATGTTATCCAATGCTGGACACAAGCGAAGCATGAAGTTAGGCTGAAAAAACAATACTATTCACAAAATCTGTTTGTAAAATAATGTTCTAAAATCTATTCACAAAAACTGTTATAAATACTTTATACAAAATTTGATTTAATATAATTAATTGTTTGCAAAATTTGTTTCCAGAATTTTTTTTTAGAATTTGTTTTCAAAATCTGTTTTTAGAATCTGTTACAAAGCGAAAAAATTTAATTAGTAAAGTTTATGAGTAAAGTTTGTCAGCAAAGTTGAAATGCGTTTAAATATTCACATTCTCGGTAAAACAGGAAGTCTATGATGTCATACCACAGGGACTGTAAGTAAGTAAGTAAAGCCTTTATTTAAAGAGGGTAGCACTTAATATCCAAAGGCTAATAAACTTGTGGCCCTCATAAAATACACAACTATTTACAATGGGCCTTCAGGCTCGTAACAGAGACTTTACCTATTTACAATCTAACAAATATTGTAAGCTAAAATATATAAACATTTAAAATAATACACGATTCGATCAAATGATGAAATGATGCAAACATTGTTGTTCGTTAAAAATCTTGGCAAACATGTTCTTTTTAAAACATGCTACAGAACCTAGTTTCCTAATTTCAACTGGTATACTATCCACAGTCTTGTCGCCGAAACAGCGAAAGAGCGTCCACCCTCTGTTTCTCTTACATATTTAGGACAAACAGCATTAATGCTTGAGTATCTAGTGTTGCGGGAGTGCCGCTCATTCTTCAAAATTAAGTGTTCATTTAATAATTCGGCAAATGCCCATTAATTCGCTTATACATTATTAAGCTTTTATCTATCTTATGCTGCTCATAAAACGGAATCCAACCTAGCTTGTTAAACAAAGCAACTGATGGTGTCATGCGATCGGCATAAGAAATAACGCGTGCCGAACGTTTTTGCAATCTTAAACAAGGACACTGCCTATAAAAGGGATAGCTCCTCCCCCCCTTTGTCACGCAAGTGCCGTTTGCACGACTTTATTCAATATGGCAGCCTAAGTGAGCGAGAAGAAGGGAACTCACTCATATTGAACAAGAGGCTGTAATGAAGTGTGAGCGCTTCATTTTCCGTGGGAATTTGTCAATCCTGCTTATAAAAGTAAAAAAAAACTTCAAGTGCAACTGGTTTTTGTTCCAGATACAAAAAATTAAAAATTTTGGTACTCAGAAATTTGAATTTGGCACCCGTAACTGTTCCTCCAATCGCGCGGTTTCGGTACACGTACTAGGCTCCACGCGCTCGTCTCTTCCTATCCTTGAGCCTTCAGTTTCCCAAGTTGAGGTTTTTCATAGTCGTGTCATGCTCAAAGCTTTTGATCCGAACAGGTTCCGAAGAAAGTCCGAACAACAGAAAGGTTTCGATCCATGGCGGACGACGGTTGCGGAAGGTATGGCTTGTTTCTTCCCCCGTCTTCCCCCATGAACCGAAATACTTTGCTGGCTACGCAATTCCTTTTTTGAAGTATTTAACTTCTCCTTTTTCACCGTGAGTTTTTCGTTCCACCATGTCCGATTTTACTTCAAAGAAAGCCAAGGTAATGGATGGTCGTCCAAGAATTCGACATAGCATACAGCTGGAAGTGGAACCTGAAAGTGAAGGGCGTTTGCAGCGCGTCAAGTCTCAACTCCAGCACGTGAAAAGTGTCCTTTGTATCACAAGCCAGACGCCGATGGGAAATCTTCTTATGATTGAGAAATTGTTACAGGTTTTTCAAGAGTTTGGGCAAAGTGGAGGTACGGGGAGGCAAATCCCTTTGTGTTCTTCGTCGAGTGAAGAACTGATAGGACAAAAGTCCTGCACTCGCGATGTTGACATTCAAACAGATATTCTTCCCCCGTACATCTTGGCTAGAGGGGAAAACACGACGGGTTGTTTTGACATTCACACACCTAGTAAACCGATGGAACATTATTTTATTGCATCGAACGATGCCTTACAGCGCCTTGTGGCAACCATGGCTGGTTACGACGGTAATTGTCCTTTGTGTGGGTTTACGTTAGATTTACAATCTTTTGCCGTGACAAATCATGGACACACTGCACAAATGAGCATCTCTTGCATCGCTGGTCATTATGTTCGATGGTACTCAAGCAGCACTGTTGCTGGAAAATTTACAGCCAATTTGAGGTGTGTATTACCTGTCTTTCTTCTTATTATTATTATTATTTTGTTGTTTTTTTTCCAGGTTCAGTGGTAATTAATGTGCAGGTTGATGTTGTAAGTATTCATCAGTTTCCTTGCATTATTAGGATGGTTCATGGTTTCACTTGCTCGGGTCTAACAGAGACCCAGTATATAAATTCCTACCAGGCAGCTCGAATTGGCCACGTGGAACAGCAGTGTATCTTCACTGGTAACATTATTTTTATTTGTGTGTTCACTGCTTCCCGAATACCCCGAAATTTGTACAACCATCAAAGTAAAATGCAATTATTATTGTGTTATATCTTCTCCACTGCCCTCCAGTTGACCTTATAAATGAATAATAATTTATTATTCAATTGGGGCAGTGTTATTGTGTTTTGTCAGATAGTTTTCTACACTTTGTTTGGACTGGAGAGTACATTAGTTTTGTAATGATTGTATCGCATAGTTTGTTCTTCATTTTTTCTTTGTCAGTTCATTCTTCTTTGGGGTACAAGGATGCAGTAAAATGTGTCTATGAAAGAAAGTTACTAGAGGCTCGGACAGAGGCGCGGAAAGATCCTCAGTATTTTCTGCATGGTGATGTTAGTAAATTGTTTTTAAAAAAAATGATCAAAAAATTGTTTATCTTCCATGTGGTTCTGTTGGTGTGTTACCAAGATGAATTTGCCATTTAAATTCAAGTGGTTTGTATAACACCACTAAACATAATAAATTAGGGAATTATGTCTAATAAAAACCGACTCTTTATCACAATTTGCCCAAACAACATTAGCGTACGACATAACAGGGCGAATAATGCTATTATAAAACTGAAGTAGCTGTTTAAGAGGTAGACAGGCTCGAATCTTACGCAGTATTGCGATTCTAGAGGCCAACTTTTTACAAACTTTCTCAATATGTTCATTAAATGACAATCTGCTGTCAATTTCTACGCCTAATAAGGTAGCACAGTCCACATTACTGAGCTGTTTTCTGTTTACGATAACATCTATGTCACTTCCATTAATGTTAGCTACACATCTTTTCCCAGTGGTCGTGAGTACTTTAGTCTTGTCTTCATTTAATAGGAGCTTATTTGCTGAAGCCCTTAATTGAATTTCAGAGAGACTTATTTAGTGATGAACTTAAGGTGGCTAAGTTTTTTACATCCGCAAAAGCGGTGACAGTTGTATCGTCTGCGTAAAGGTCCAACTGAGCACTTGTATACAAGGGCAGATCGTTGATAAACAAGATGAAGAATAAAGGAACTAAAATACTTCCCTGAGGGACTCCATGCAACATCAAAGCTTCGCTTGACTCACTCCCATTTACACGGACCACTTGCTCCCTATCCAACAAATAAGAGTGACACCAGGCAAGCTCCCGGTTAACTATACCATACTGTTCCAACTTGCGCAACAATAGCTTATGGTCCACCAAGTCGAAAGCCTTTCGATAATCAACCAGGACCATGCCGCAAACATGATTATTATCTAAGCCGAACAAAAGATCGTCAACTAACTTGATTAGAGCAGTCTTGGTACTATACATCCTACGAAACCCAGACTGTCTAGAATACAACAAGTTATTATCCATAAGGAAAGCATATAGAGAGTTGCAAAGCATAATTATAGTCTGACTTATTAGCATGTTAATAACATTGTTTTAAAAGTAAAGTTTGTGAGTAAAGTTTGTCAGTAAAGTTTGTCATAAAGCTTTCAACTTTTTTTACAATCTGATGTTGCTTTTAGACATACTTTATTATCAGGATCACATAATAATCACCATATTTTTGTCAAATCAAGCTAGATGTTTTCTCGTTGATAAATACTGTCTTTCTTCCAGATGTGCTATACTTTTTGTCAAGTTGGTTTACTATTTGATTGACATGATCTATTGTACGCAGCTAAATGACTTTGTTTTTAGTGTTTGGTTTAGCTACTTTTGTCTTTTTTGGTTTTTGTTTATTTAATATAATGCTGAAACAATTGACAGTTTGCTAATATTACTTTTTCAACATCAGCTCTTTTTAATTTTGAGACTTGGAAGCCCAATTTAATTGAAAGCACTTACACGTATTTTTTGAGCTCTTTAACAGTACAATTTTTCAAATGATTTTTGAGTTAATTTTTAATGTCACTCATTTTTATATATAAATCAGTTGCATAATTTTTAGTATAACCGTAAGCATAACTATCTATACCATTATCCAATATATATCTTTTATCATCAAAGCAGCTTAGTGACACTTTGTTTAGCTCATAGCTTCCAATTTGATGTTTATCACTCCTGATAGTTTTCATTGAATGGTGCATCTGTTCATTATTAAATAATACGTTTTATAATCTTCATGTTTGATATTATTTTTGATAATATTCTTTTTAATTCCTTTTGCTATTTTATTATTTTGATCATCGTCTTTCATATATGAACACATTTTGGATCTCAATCCAATAAACTCTTTAATTGGTATACCAGCCAATTCGTCTTTAAATTTACCGATAACCTTTTTATTGGTGTTGTCATAGAATTTACTATCTTTTGGATAATCACTGTTGTCAAATTTCTCTTTATCATTCCAGAAGTCTTGATACACATCATCTGTCTCTATTTCATAACACAAACTTTCTGTATCTGTAAATAATAAATTGCTTTGTCACCATACTTCTTTTTAAAGTCATACATCATACATTAGTGTTTTGCTTAGACCTAATATAGGTAAACATACCGATATAATTTGGTTTGTTTAATAATAATGATTCCTTGATTTTATGAACAGCTACTAAATTTTCATTGAATATTTTACTACTTACATACGTTGTTTTTGATGTTAATTTTGATAGTTTTTTTTTTCATCAGTAACTAATTTAACATCGACTCGTTTAAATAAATTTTCCATTGTTTTACCATAACAAGAATTATTCATTAATTTAAAAAAGTATTTTTCAAAATCATTTTTGGCATTTGTTCTTTTCTGGATATTTGTATCAATGTATGCTTTTAACCAAGGACATTGATCAAACTCAAGTACTCTATGAACCTTAGTGACTTTTAATCCAAGATCAGCTTTCTTGAAATCTTCCTCATCAGCTTTTCTCATTTTTAATTGTTTGTTGAATTTGTACTTCATAACCTTTTTACAATACCGGTATTTAACCTCATCAAGCATTTTTTCGATAAATTTGTATACAGCATTTGGGCCTCTATATGACTGAATAGGCTAAGTATAGTTATCATCATAACAACAAACGACTTTATAGCCGTAACCACAGTCTATGTGCTTTTGGTAAGCTTGAGTATATGATTTGTCATTGTTTGGCTTACAACTCTGAACTTTTTCTGTGATAGCTTCAAAGTCTGAATAGATGACAAAAGGTACTTACAGCTGTTTATGAAAATTATTAAACATTACTGTTGAACCTTTTTCAGGAATTTTAATCGCTTGCTTTCCATTTACTTGGATACAGTTCTCTTTGTGATTAGTTAAAATTTGTTCAGAACAAAAGCATTGTAGGCAATACATACAAAAGTGCTTTCTTTCTTTATGCCTCGTCTGATTATACATAAATTTATTGAAGTCTTTGATAAGTACATAATGTTTATCTTCATTTTCTGTAATCAACAATAAATTCATTGATGTTGATTTTGTTTTGTTTCTCGATTTTATTAAAATGTTTTATTTTTACAGGAAATTCAATTCCAGTGTAATCCAAATTTCGGATATATGCTCTGTCAGATTTTTTTATTCTTTGCGGGTCTTTATTTTGAGGATTAAGATGACCAATATGACACTATCTAAAGCATTCATTATCATCGTTTTTCATCTTTATCAATCCTTTTGCACTATTTTGTAGCTCCTGGGGAAGTTTAATATATGAGGATCCTTTCATTGGTTGATATTTGACAATATTGAGGTAATGATTATCAACTGATTGAATCATCCATCCGGAAGCCTCTGATATCCATTGAGCTATTTTATTTAATATTTGTTGTTTGGATAATTCTAAAGATTCTGATATTTGTGTTTGATTTATTATTGTTTGTGCAGTACTGTTAAAATAAGCTAATTTGATTGTTTTTTTCTTCACGACCTGTTGGCTTTTCAAATGTCATCTTTCAGCCCTTTCATTGAGTCTAAAATGCTTTGAATATGTGTTTCAACAGCCTTTCTTGTGTTTTGTAGTTGTACTAATGGGTCTTTATTGTTTTTAATGCTTATTTCATATGATGTTGTGTAGCCTTTTCAAGCTTTGTTTGATTCTTTTATTATGGTTCTTGGTAGTGGTACAGGCTTTTTAATGACCTGTTTTTTAGTTCTTAGAGCTGGAATAGGTTTATAATCATCTCTAAATTCTACTGGCAGCTCTATTATGTTTTCTTCATAACTTTTAATCATTTCTTTTACACTACGACGTACAGTTGGTATTGGTTTTGTAAGTTGTAAAATCATATTTATTAGCTCTCTTTTGCTAAGATTTTGTAATTCTTTATTTGTTGGAGTGTTAATCTGGTTTGTTTGTAATTGTCCTTCAGTTATGGATTTTTCGATTTCATGTTTTGGAAAGAATGGATGTAATTGTTTATTTGTTGGAGTGTTAATCTGGTCTGTTTGGAAGTGTCCTCCAGTTATGGATTTTTCGATTTCATGTTTTTGGAAACAATGGAGGTAATTGTTTATCTGTTCGTAAGATTTCAATTTCACCCTTTACTAAATCGTTTAATATTTTTTGGTTTTGATGCTTGTAATTCTTTTACAACTTGATTCTCGTTTGTTATTGTTTTGGAATTGTATTTAATAGACGCAGTGTTTTAAGTTACCTTTGTCATCAAAATCGATTTGGAATGTTTCACAAAATTTAAAATGCTTTTTGACTATCAAATATTCTAATAGAATATTTTTTTGCTTCTTTTTGATTTTGTTGAATTATTTTATACCCTTTAATTAAATGCTCTCACAATGAATCAAATTTCCAAGTTTTATTTGAATTTAACCATTTTGTTATTTTTTTTTTAATAACTCTTGTTCAGTTTCTGTTAATGCATTTGAAATGTCATTATAATTGAAAAACATAACCTTGCTATTAAAATCAACAATTTCAACTTCAGTTTCATAATTTTTTTGTCAAAAAATGGTCTAGAAAACATTACACTGATTTGTTCTTCTATTTGAGCAGTTCTTAATGACGTTTTTTCAAAAAACTCTTAAAATTCTTGTTTGATTGCTAATCTTGTATTTTTAAAATGATTTTCACTATGAATATCAAGATCAACATCAAATGATATTGTATAATTACGGTGATCTTTATTTATGTTTGTTATCATCGACTTAGATTTTTTGTTCATATTGATATTATTAAAAAATTGGTTTTGTTTTAAAAAGTAATGAGTCTAAATTTTTCTTTTCTTTTTTTCTTTCATTATTAATAATTATAGTATAATAAAAAAATTTTTGAAGTCACTTTTAAAAATTCAAATAAATTTTAAAAATTATTAAAAATTTTTTGTGCAAAAATTAGTTTTCAAAATTCTCTATATGTTTTTCAGATTTTTTTACATGTTTTTTAGATTTTAAATGAGTCCATTTACCTGCTAGTTTGTAATCATAATTACATACAGAACAAAACCACGATCTGTTTAGCATATATTTGGTTTTAATTGCTGTATAAGCTCTTACTTTTTTCTTCTTCTGTAAAATATTTACTCGGTCCATGTTGCCCACAGTATCTTTTCGTGTTTTGCATTAATTATGTTATACTATATATAAGAAAATGTTTATGTGTTTTCCTTTTTTTTGTGCTTTTTCAAATTAATTTGAGATTTCATTGAAGTTACTTTGCATTTTTTCTTACAAAATTTGCAATACCAAATACCTTCTTGTTCAGTGCCTTCAGAATTATAACTATTATCTGTTTCAGTTTTAATTTCACTTTCAACTTTAATAAAAATACCTTTTCTACCAGTTTATCAAGCTTATTAACTTTTCAATAAATTCAACATTGTTAAAAATAAATTCTATATATTTTGAATCAATCATATATTATTATTTGAGATTTCATTTTTTTATATAGTAAACTATGAAAAACAAATTTGTATCTTCGATAAATACACATATCTAATGAAACACATTTGTAGCATAATTTTTCCAAAGCAACTTTTGTGTTTCTGTATTGGATTATATATTTGTTTTTATTAGATTCAAGCATTTGTTTTGCAATTGGTTTTGTGGTATAAGGAAACCACCTGTTTTAACTACTTTGCCAGACATTTGTTTTACGATTTGAGAAGCTCCTTCTGAAGGAGTTGATAAACCAAGGGTTTTGCCAATAGTTGGAATTGATGTTTTTCCTAATGACAAAATTGAAGACCACAAGCTTCCACCAATCTGTTTTCTAATATTTGTTTTAGAACGTTTGATATCCATACCTTTTAATTGTTTGTTTTTTTAATCTTTTGACAATATTTGCAGGTACTAATAGCTTATCAGGCCCATTCAATGCACTGTTTGTAAGTCTTAAAACAATAGTTTCTCTACTATGATAAGCTTTGCTAAGATTTTTTTTTGATTTGGTGATAATTTAACACTAATTTCGTAAAGTTGAGTCATTATTATATATTATATGTTATATAATTTGCGGTTACATAACATATTTTTAATTAAATATAAAAACCAAATTTAAACTATGACAAGTTCGTTTCCAATTTTATTAATAGCAATGCTTTCTTCATACAAAACAACAGCATGAACACTGAAATTTTGATTTGTGTTGGCTGACAAACGACTATTTGTTTTGGATCTCTTGTTACTTTTTCTGTTTGGAAAGACAAATCAAAAAATATAAGTGGATATAAGTTCTCATAATTGCTAAGATTTAGTTGAGTAGCAGAGTTATAATCATTTTTTCTCATTGCATAAGTCATCAGATCATTGAATATTCCTACTTCACTATCACTGTCATACTCTAATTCTGGGTAAAAACACCACTACCGTATTCTAATCTGCAATTTGAAAGAGTTGAATCACCATCTAATGCAAATGTATTCATTTTGTATGGAGTTGTCTCTGCATGTCTTGATCAATTAGCATTTCTATAGTTTTTCTTCTGATATACAAAAACATATCTGACATTATCAGTACTCGCTGAGACTTGAAAATAGCCTGAAGTTCTTGTTGGTTGTGAAACTTCATATAGTTCTCTTAGATATTTCCATTTTTGTTCTTTCATAAATGAACTGACAAAACTTGAATAAACACTATCTTTTGGGATTAATTTTGCTATCCATAATTTGAATTTATTAATTACAACTCCTCCAGCATCAACACCATTAGCCATATGAATCAACTCATTGTCTTCATTAAAAGATATGTTAAATTGAAGCTGCATTGGAACAAGCATTTTTTATTCCAAAACTGAAATGATTCAAAGGGATAACAGCATTCACATGTCTCTGAGGACCATTACTGTCAGCAGTTGATTATCTTGTCAGCAATCTACAAGATTAAGGCTAAACTTCAGAATACCCGGCCACGATTGCGTCAGTGAACTAGCCGGCGATTTTCGTCAGAGTAGCCGGCGACAATCGCCGGCTGCCGGCTACTAATGACAGCCCTGTCCCGCAGTCCCGCAGTCAATAGATATTTGCATATGGAAACAAAACAGAACTACTTAACAAGTGTGCTCCCGCAGTCCCGCATGAAATCGTCTGAAGAATATAGCACTCGTTACTGATTAAGCCTAAGCGCCTGTTTTAGTGATTTGATCGAAGCACTCTTTTAATTAACATTTTAGCTTTCAATTTGCGATTTGGTTAACCACACTTTTTATGAGATCGTCTGAAGTATATAGCACTCGTTTACTGATTAAGCCTAAGCGCTTGTTTCAGTGATTAGGTCGAAGCACTCGTTTAAAATATTAGCTCTCAATTTGCGGTTTGGTTAACTACACTTTTTATGAGATCGTCTGAAGATTAGTACGTAAGTAAGTAAGTAAGTAAGTAAGTAAGTAAGTAAATTATAGCACTCGTAGCACTAGTAAGATTATAGCACTCATTTGCTGATTTAAGCATAAGCACTTGTTTCAGTGATTAGGTCAAAGTACTCTTTTAACATTTTACCTTTCAATTTGCAATTTGGTTAACCACACTTTTTATGAAATCGTCTGAAGAATATAGCACTCGTTTACTGATTAAGCCTAAGCGCTTGTTTTAGTGATTTGATCGAAGCACTCTTTTAATTAACATTTTAGCTTTCAATTTGCGGTTTGGTTAACTACACTTTTTATGAGATCGTCTGAAGAATATAGCACACGTTTTCAGTGATTAGGTTGAAGCACTCTTTTAATTAACATTTTAGCTTTCAATTTGCGATTTGGTTAACCACACTTTTTATGAGATCGTCTGAAGTATATAGCACTCGTTTACTGATTAAGCCTAAGCGCTTGTTTCAGTGATTAGGTCGAAGCACTCTGTAAAATCAGTTTTAGCTTTCAATTTACGGTTTGGTTAACTACACTTTTTATGAGATCGTCTGAAAAATATAGCACTCGTTTACTTATATCTACCTCGTTCTTAAGGCACTAAAACCACTGCCGAGCCGCCGAGCAACTCTGCTATATATCCCTTTCTCGTTCTTTCATCACTGAGCATAACTGACGAGCCGACTAGCCACTTGAGAGAGATAGACCTTGAAAAGTGGCCCTGTATTCTGTAGTTGCTCATGCGACTGCGGGAAAGCATAACTGCGGGAGCAGCAGTTTTACCCCCATTTCATATGCTTGCTTTTTCCACTGCGGGAGCAACAGTTTTAACCCCATTTCAAATTCTTCCTTTTTCCACTGCAGGACTGCAGGAGCAGTAGTTTTACCCCCATTTCATATTCTTGCTTTTTCCACTGCGGGAGTGCGGGACTGCAAATGCAGTAGTTTTATCCCCATTTCATATTCATCCTTTTTCCAGTGCAGGAGTGCGGGACTGCGGGAGCAGTATTTTTATCCCCATTTCATATTCTTGCTTTTTCCACTGCGGGAGCAACAGTTTTACCCCCATTTCATATTCATCCGAACCCCAACCCTAACTTCGGGACTTCGGGAGCATGCATTTAATGTCACGCAATCGTGGCCGGGTATTCTGAAGTCGCTCCGAGATTCATAACCAATAATAGTAACCACTATTATTATTACCAGGCGCTCTTATCACATCGTCTAACTGAAAACGGACAAGCTCATTTCTTTGCAAATATTCACTTGTTCTAAAAGCCATTATATTATTACATTACACAATTTTACATCTTCTTTTCAATCCACTCCCAGATATCAAACGATTGAAAATCATATTAGTGCTTTCTTCTTGTTGTCTCATAGGTTGAACTGGCACCTTTTTTGTTTCTTTGTTGGCCCTTGTCTCATTTTAGAAAGTTGTTTCATAATTAGATCAACAGATTTTTCAGCAAGTATTTTGCCAATTTTATCACTAGGGTGTGACACACTTGATTCTAATGCTTTTTTAGCCATAGGCTTGGCTACCTTTTTGAAAGCAGCTCATGCAATACTTTTCATTGGTTTGAAAATATTGTCTACAATAATGCCAGAGCCTTTGTGTTGAAATACAAATCTATAAAGTCGTGGATGGTAAAATCTTTTGAATTCATATGGTTTCATTATACTTTTATGTTAGATTATTGTACTCTTTTTTGAATCAATGAATATGCAACATCGGCGCCATTCAAGTTGAGCAGTCTTCGTTTTCCATCAGTAACCCACATACATATTGAAGATATGGTAGTTTCGTGGTTTGAGGACGAAGCTGTATGAAGGTGTTAAAACAGAGGATAAGAAAAAGAACAAATGATATCACTATCAGCAACATCAACTAAACTATCACTGATAAGTTCACCATGGATATTTAGAACGTCTGTATCTTGAATCAAATTTGGAACTTTACAACCAATGTGTCCCACTTGTCAATATTTTTTTGCTAAAACCTATGAGATCATTAAAATCCGATTTTGTTAAATCAAGTCTGACTTGAGCCAGCAATACAATTGTGACTCTAAAACCACAAACATTACAAAACAATGGATTTGTCATGTAAAATTGGATCAACAATATTAATAGCTTCAGGGACGATTACAGGAGCTATTACCATGAATCCTATTCTCTTGGGAGTGATTACAGGCTCCGGTTTAATTTTGAACACTTATACATAAGCCAAAAATTACAAAAGGAAAATAGAAATGTGTAAATTTGCTTACACTACTTACGAAAAAGTGTTGGTGGATTTACAGTCGTATTTAAGAGGATTAAGATTTGATGAAGAAAACTTTTCACTGAAATTACACTTATAGATCAAATGATAACAGATCTATGTTCGTCTGTATCAATCAGATTTGTTGTAAAATATAACGAGAAATTTAATTAAGTTTGTCACCTATTAATGATTGAATTTTGTTCCAATACCCCTCATAATAATTTAGAGTCTTGTTAGATTTACTAATTGGTATTACATGAGGTAAATTCCACATCTCAAAAAAGTTTATGTATTATAAATTTGATTGATATTATCCTCCTTCTATCTTTGTTTACTTTAAGTAAAACTGTGTTTATTACATCAAATTTCTGACAAACACGCTTTATTATAGCTCTTGATATTGGTAATCTGTTTTGGAGTGCTATATCTGATAATACATTATGAACATGGTATTTCCGTACGTAGATTGATTTTTTGTAAATTCTATATCTGTTTTCATGAAAATTAACCCATTCTTGAGCAAATGTCTCATTATGAGTTTGACCACATGATCGGCATAAGATCCTATAATCAACTTCAATTAAATCTTGATTACCACAACAAGCTCCAGGAGTGACTAAATTAGACTGGTTTAATTGTTGATCACAAAATGGGCAGCAGGTCTCTCCAGATTCTTTAAAGCTATTATGTAACTCAATATTACAATTCATTTCCACATAACACTGGCTAAAACCAAACTGGAACGCAAAATTACAAACTGGAATGTTTGATTCAGTACAGTTTTAACCAATAGGAATCAAATATCAAGTGGTGGCTTATTAGTACTGAATCAGTCGACTGTTTCATACCGTCTCCGCCAATCGTAATTCTTGCGATGACAAGTTGTCTGGATCAAATCAAACCACAACTGAAGCAGTTTCGCCCGAGCCAATGAAAAGCAACCACGTTCGTGCCAATTTTTTTACACATTATTTATTCTTTAATTTCTTTATGAACATAAAGCAATCTTTGACTCACTGTCAATATCGAGACTGTTCGTGACCTTCAAGCAGACAATTTTCATACCAACTGCTAAATCACTGTTTAATTAATGGCAGCAAAAATGACTTGCAATACGAACTTGTTCCTTACCAGCCAAAACGCAGTCAAGGCATGCTATTTTTTTGAGAAATCCGCATTACTTCTTCCCTCGTAGAAAACTAATTCAGCGTTTTTCCTAATTTTTACAAACGCGCACGGATAATTAAAGGAAAAACATAGCAATTACATGTACTTACTTCGCCCGTTGTGGATGAATGTTGGCACTTGCAGGCAGATCTGGATTTGATCCCAATCAAACAAACACTTATTAAAAACACTGATTAAGTTCAGGAGAGTTGACGCAGTTATCAGTGAGACAATATTGTATGTGCAAAGAGATATATATGCATCACTGTTCATATGTTTTTGGAACCAAGGCGGACAACATCAGTCAATAAGCAAAGCAAAAGAATCCGTCACGCCAACTTAAACGACACCAACACCAGCACAAATGTCACGGCCACGCGCCTACAATAATTGAATTTACCAGAGAAATA
>OX421448.1:43067813-43070313 GCA_949126865.1 Montipora capitata | reverse complement strand
AGCCTTTTAGTTTAGATGAGATGCTAGAGTATGTGAATAAATTATCAGAAAATAAAAAACCTCCTAAAAATGCTTAATGCTCTGTAAAATTGCAGTTGTTTATTATATTATTACTGGACGGGTATGATTATTATTAATGTAGTTCAATACAATTTAACCTAGTCAACAACAAGGAGCAAGCGTTATACCTGTGGGTGTTGTGGTTTTAGTGTTGCGTCTTAGCGTTGTTTTTAGCGTTGTGTTGTTGGACGGGTATGATTATTATTAATGTAGTTCAATACAATTTAACCTAGTCAACAACAAGGAGCAAGCGTTATACCTGTGGGTGTTGTGGTTTTAGTGTTGCGTCTTAGCGTTGTTTTTAGCGTTGTGTTGTTGGACGGGTATGATTATTATTAATGTAGTTCAATACAATTTAACCTAGTCAACAACAAGGAGCAAGCGTTATACCTGTGGGTGTTGTGGTTTTAGTGTTGCGTCTTAGTGTTGTTTTTAGCGTTGTGTTGTTGGACGGGTAAGATTATTATTAATGTGGTTCAATACAATTTAACCTAGTCAACAACAAGGAGCAAGCGTTATACCTGTGGGTGTTGTGGTTTTAGTGTTGCGTCTTAGTGTTGTTTTTAGCGTTGTGTTGTTGGACGGGTATGATTATTATTAATGTAGTTCAATACAATTTAACCTAGTCAACAACAAGGAGCAAGTGTTATACCTGTGGGTGTTGTGGTTTTAGTGTTGCGTCTTAGCGTTGTTTTTAGCGTTGTGTTGTTGGACGGGTATGATTATTATTAATGTAGTTCAATACAATTTAACCTAGTCAACAACAAGGAGCAAGCGTTATACCTGTGGGTGTTGTGGTTTTAGTGTTGCGTCTTAGTGTTGTTTTTAGCGTTGTGTTGTTGGACGGGTAAGATTATTATTAATGTGGTTCAATACAATTTAACCTAGTCAACAACGAGGAGCAAGCGTTATACCTGTGGGCGTTGTGGTTTTAGCGTTGCGTCTTGTTTCTAGCGTTGTGTTGTTTCTCCAAGCCTTTTTAACCCTATTACATCCCTGCAGTGCGTGCAGTCAGCAGCTCCGGTTGCTAAGGTCGGTCCTTTAGCAACAGTCAGTGGCCTACTCATCACAGGGGCAGCTCAGCTGTATTTTCCTATGTGGTTAGTGGAGCGTTTAGTTACTGGTTTGTTTGGGATTGCGTTCCGGTTTTCTTAGGTGTGTTCGTCTCCTGGTCGTCAAATTTTCAAATTTCACTTTGTCTTTCATCATGTACAAAATTAGCTGTTGTTCACGTATGAGAAACAGATATTACATGTACTTATCCTTTAACTGCGATCGCATGCCATTTAAAGGGAACATCCACTTTCCGAAAAATCAATTCTTAGCAAACATTGTTAATTGTTATACAAAGATAAATTTTCATAGAGGTCCATTGATTTTGTAACATTACTTATTGCTTTCGGGTTAGTCTGCTTCCAGAGAAGGGATTGCTAACGCTTAGTAGCAAGTCTTCTAAGTGACGTGTCGGGTACAGGCTAATTCCATGTTCTTTGGAATGACCGACTAAGCACAATGATCAAAAGAAACCACCCGATTGTGCTAAATCCTTTGCGACATTTGTTTTAAAGTGAACAAATTTGTACCGGCTACACATTATGACATTAAAATGAATCGGTCTACATGGTCTACCACAACTTTTCACTGAGAAAATGATATGATATCATATTTCTTGCTGTTGCGATGGTAGACGGTAAGACCATGCTTGGATGGTAGACCATTGGTAAATGGAATAGACGATATGTACAGGATTTGTACAGTGTGTAACTGTGTGAACTTTATTATGAATCATCTGGTAATGTATTGGATTGAATAGAAAAGAAAGTACTAGTTGAATTGTGCTGTTTCCTGGAAGATACGATTTGCAACTGTAATGCCATCATCCCCATTGACGTCACCAAGGAACACAATAAATGATATTGTGTTAAATAATACTTGCCATGGCATCCGATCTGTGGTGCAAAAGACTTTGCTCGCGTTCGTATTTGGTACGGAGTATTCTGTTAGCGATGATAAGTCCACACACTTGAAAATCGATGCCACCGTATGTCAAAAGAGCTTATAGGATATCTAACGATTGTTCCTTTAGTTCCTGCTTTTCTACCTTGAAAATTTTCCCTATAGGATTCAAGTTGCAAAAATAGTGGAGACACTTCACCTTCTTAAGGCGTTATTAGTTTACCTATTATCTCTCCACTGCCGGGTAATTTTTCTCATTCGCCCGAAACCAAATGTTAGTCGCCTCAGGCGACCGGGCGCCGTTAGAGCACAGCCTTGTAGTGGTCTTAACCACTTGTCTGAAGTCACAATCAATACAGTTCCCAGTCCACAGGGAACTCCGTGCAATGAGCCTGCATCGCTTGAGATCAGAGACAAAAATTCTGGCTGTCGTAATTCTGGAAAGTCCTTACTTTCACGAAGCAAGGAGGAGGTTTGGGGACTT
>OX421448.1:43030313-43057813 GCA_949126865.1 Montipora capitata | reverse complement strand
AGAGAAGAAAGAAACATCTTCTTCGATACCTTGTGCTGCAAAATGGAGCAGGGAGATGTTCTTGAAGTATTCCAAGCATGGTATTTTCTAAGAAAGTCTTCAGAACTCCAAAAGTTGATTCACTCAAATCCACACAATAAGGACGGTGCCAAGAGATCATTCGTCTGTCAGAGGCAACAAAGAATAATATTAAGCAGTTGCACAAACTCTCTTCCTTGACATGCAAGAGACCTGTGTACTTTAGACCTTGACCTACACTTAAGAGAATTACTTAATGGTAGACAAAATAACAAATATTGAGTACAGTGTAACCCTGCCTTACGACCTCCTTGTTAATATGACCACCCTTTTATTACGACCCCTTTTTTGTTGCCCAAACAAAAGTTCACTTGTTTTCTTATCTGGAAACCTCATTAATCCAACGACTTTGTTATTATGCCTTAAACAACCACTTTTTGGAGTCCCCAGTCATGATTTTCTTTATAACATATACCTGTGTACATAAAATACACAACATAATCAAAAAGGAAACAAATATTTTGCTGCTATAATATTATTATACTGCAAACACCTTACCTTTCTGATGGTAGAGCAGTCCAAGCCAAGCTGTGAGAAGTACCAGCCACAATCTGATGAACAGATACTCCATCTAGTCCACCCACTTTTGCTGGTTTGGTGATGGGTGTGTTGCAATGACCTTGACCACACTGCCCCATTGAATTGTTTCCCCATGCATACACATGAAAGTCTAAAATGAAAAAAAAATACAAATGGACAAAACTGATTCACTTAAAGGGCCCCCCAGTTACATAACCTTACCACATGAAAACTATTAATTTTCAAATACCTGTACATGTACAACTGTACGTTTGACTGATGATTACCATAATGATTACTTCATACAAGGAAATTATCTCTTCCTTAGTAAGGCCTCCTAAAAATGGTTCATAGCATCCCTAAATTCAGTAAACTGTCTGTGCATGATCAGAGAGAAGATTCTTATTCCAGATCATCATCAATGGGATATCAAGTCTGTGAAGATTTACACATGTCCATCATTGCATATGTTGTGGTATAATTTTGTTTCTGGTTTGAAAAGTTCATTTTTAACATAATTGGATATCTTTCTGTAATTAATTTCATGGGTTATAATATCAAATAAACTAGAGAAATCATTTTAAGACAACTACGATGGATTGTTGTCTCTGATGCTATCAAAGACAGAAATAATATTATTTAGTATATACTGAAACAGTGGATAGCGTTGAACATGCACGCTGATTGACTACTCAAACTCTGGATATCCATTGTTAGTATATACTAAAACAGTGGATAGCGTTGAACTTGCGCGCTGATTGGCTCGTCAAACTCCGAATATCCTGTGCTATTTACCTCCTAGCAACTCAGGAAAAAATGGCGTCCCGATTTGCATCCATGACAAGTCAAGAAAACATCCAAGTTAATTTTTTGTGTTGTATATTATCTCACTGTTTTAGTATTATACTAAAACAACTATTCACCTCAGTGTCGGTGGCTAATTAAAAACTATTTACCAAAGTGGAAGTGGAGGTGGCTAGTTAACAACTATTCACTGAAGTGGAGGTGGTTAGCGGTTATTTCTCTAGCAAAATGGCCTGTTTACAAGCTGAATGTAAAGGAAATTTCTTTGAAATAATCGAAAGGAAGATTAGTAGCACTGCACAGGTTTAATGTTGTAGGAGAAATAAGTCATTGAACTTCTCTCAACTTGGTCGCTGCTCAAGCATAATGGTTTTCGATCTCAGTTATTTTTCCTAAAAGCATGTTGGGGTATAAGGGTGATATTTTACCATCAAGTTGATCTCTCACAAAGAGAGGAATTTTGGAGCTGCCATTGGTTGCTGGGCATTTTCTGTGCATGGAATGGGTGTGATGACAACTTTCTGGCTGATTTCTGCATAATTTCTTGATGCCACTTTTCCACAATTTGCTGTCCTCTGCGAGAAATCCAACTGTTTGCTTTAGATAAAACTTGAAACAGTTCCTGTTTCGAACTAATTAATTGGTGTTTCCTGTGAAGAGTTTGCCATTGCTGTAAACCCATTTCCTTCCAGTTATCATCTGTTTGTTCCATTTTGTTAATTGTTTTGGCTTGGATCGATCCTTGTTTCCAGAAAAGCGGAACCCACAAATAACCAGCTCCCAACGTCAGTGGCTTCATAGCTCAGTTGGTTAGAGCGTCGCACCGGTATCGCGAGGTCATGGGTTCAAACCCCGTTGAAGTCCTGATTTTTTCAGGCTTCTTAACGCAATTGTAAAAATTGCGTTCATTACTGCGAGGATCATAGCTTCACTTGATTTCATATCCGCAGTTCATAAATGGATCATATATATTACACATGTATATGATTCATTTCATATTATCATTTAATCATTGTAAAAATCATGTTCTAAATAACAATTTTGTTGTGAGTCTTGTCCTTAGGTGGCCTTTTATTACTCAATTGCATTGGCGTGACTCTGCCATACAGTATGTGGGCTCTAGTGTCGTATTGCACATTTAGTTTGTGAATAAATCAAACTTTTGACCAAGAGGGGCCTGGGGTGAATAATAAAATATTCATTTAGAAATTATTCTAAGGAATTTGCATCAACTACTTGCATGGTCAAGTGGATTAAGGAGTAGGCAGCACTTAAGAGGAACATGTAGGCAGTTCAAGATCAAGTTCTGGTGAGTATACAGAAAGGTCTGGAGAAATGTGAAATGTCTGTCTGTAGTGTTGTGTAGAGGGGGTGGGCATAAGGAGAGGGGGATAGATGTGTGAAGGAAGGGTGGGGTATGAAAGCACTGGAGAGGATCAGAGAGGGGTAGGTGAGTAGAAGGGGGGAAAGATGTCTAGTTCTATTTTAGACCCCCTGAAGAAACCAAGCCCCTATTTTTTTTAACTACACCCCCAAAAAAAGATGATTATTTTAAAAAAAAACACAGTTTAAAAAATTTAAACTAGTCTGAAAAAAAATGAGCTGGTTTAAAAAAATTCAGAAAAAAATTAAACCACATCACATACATGTGCACTCTCCAGAGGCAAGTCTCACTGCAAAGTGAAATACTGTCAGACAGTAATGGACCAGTTAAAACATCTTCTAATGCAGCAGAATTTGTCACTTTCAAAAACAGGCTTTATGTTTCCATAGTTGTCCTCTTTTGCTATATGCAATAATTTTTACAAGTTGTTTCATGTTTTATACATGTACATGCAAGTACCAACCATTAGAAAGCGCAAGGCAATGACTGTCTCCAGCTGCAATGTCTATGATACGAGTGGACTGAAGTTCATCAATTAATCTGGGTCTTGCTGAGGTAGCATCCACAGAGCCTGTTCCAAGACATGGACCACAACCCCAAGCAAACACCTAATCAATGCAAGCAATAGACACATACATTTAAAACAAAAGATATGAAATGCACCAACTGGTTAAAAATAGCCCACATTAATGTCTTTAACCAAAGTTTGTTTAACCAACTTTTCCTCCACAGTTTACACACTTATCCACTGGGAGCCCACACAACCTGTTTGTGTAACTATTTGTATTTTATAACTAGACGCTCTGTGAGCGTAAACTGGGTTGCCTGTGGTACATGTTACACAAAAACAGAGGGCACTGAGTTGGGTGGTATTGAAGGCGTGGAAACTGGATTTTCCCAGGAGTCAGGCTGGCTGGGCCAATCCGAAAATAACAAAGACAAAAGCCCAGGAATTCAACAGGTACTCCTGGTTAACTCCCACAATGGAAGAAGCAGGCCAGGGGTTCAAGCTCAAATGCAACATATTTCTCATCATCCTCAGGGATGCTCAGTCCAGAAACGAAACACTATTTAGTTTTGTTTTGTTTTGTTTCCTCAGGAACGAAACATATTTTTTGACAGAGTTGTTATTGAAAATCTAAACATCTATGAGATGCAAAAACAAACTTGCGAACATGTGAACCTGAATACCGGTAATTGCAAATCATGAACAATTTTAAGCGAAGGAAATGGTTAATAAATATGAAGGTTTTTTTTACTATCTGCATGATTTTGGGTTAGATTAAAGCAATGCATTGTTGAAAAATATTTGTGTTGATGAGTAATGTAAACAATCTTCGCACTAGCAAGGCTCAAAGTTTATTTTTGGCTTTGGGAGCACTTGTGCTACCAAGTGTATATTTCTAGGCGCACTGCCAAAATTTTAGGCACACAGCAGAAATTGTTAGGAGCACAGCTTAAAACACTGGGAGCACCTGTTCCAACAGAAAAGCAGAACTTATGACATTATTATGCCATCTTCAGTTTTTTGTAGTAGAAACAAGGCTAGTCGGTTTTGCTCTCCAAAAGGTAAAAAAGAAGAGACCAGTTTTGTGTCGGAAGCCACTCCGAGAGCAACACAATACAACACTAAATGGGGCAGAAAAATCTTGACGGAATGGCAGCAGCGACGGCAAAATAAATGTGCAATGTCAGAACTTGTTGGAGTGGCCAGTCTCAAATGTGAAAATGTTCGAAATCTGACTGTTTCACTAGAGCACGTTGCCAAATAGGGTATACTTTTGGTTGAGCAAGTTCGTTTGTGAGGTGGCCAATCAAAATGGAGAGCATTATCCGCCCAATTCGCTTTGTTAATTTGTGTGGTTAAATGTCATTTGTGTGAGACTGGAGGAGAGGATGCATTAAACACTCTCAACAAGGCTGACAAGAGGCACGTAAATAGTTATGTAATAGTTGTGATTGAAATGTCAAACTTGTGATTGATTGTACACTTTTACAGGACTCGTCTTTATTAAAGTTGAGCATACTAATTAGGTGAGCTAGAGATCTTTATTGATAATTCAACTAATTAAAAATTCTTCAACCCCAGCCTTTCCCTACTATCTATTCAATCGCTCCCCGTGCTTTCAGACAGTTGAACTTTATCGGGATTTACAAAGCAACACATGTGACCTGAATAGTGCGTTTCTGTTCATCCTTATGAATTATTAAATAAAATTTATTTTAATCCCGTGTTTGTTGTTTTAACTAGTAAGGCCGACTTACTTTTCATTTGAGACAGCGATAAAATTCTTGTGGTTTTTGTATCAAGTTGGCTTCTCACTTTCAACAACAAATTATTATTACATGTTATCACATTAAAGTACATTCGAAATAACAGAAAAGTTTTCATCATGTATTTCCTTTTCAATGTACACTTGTAACCAAAAGAAAATATACCGGAATAGATACACAACTTCATAATTGATAATAGACGCGTACTCCAATGATTCCATCAGGTTTAATACCAAGATCAGACTTTATGCTGTCGGAAATGACAAATAAATTCTGCGCATTTGACGTCGATGTCGTAGGCAGCCATGTCTCCGCTGTTGTTAAGTGAGCCTACACAACATCAAGCATGATGTGAGGATTCGATCGCTAAGCTATTCTGGCTACCTATTAATCATTTCTCAAGAAAGAACACTTGAAATATAAAATGGCTAAAACACAACTCGCACATCAAATATCAACCCACATATGCAAATTAGTTAAGTTCAAACATGATCAATCCACAAAAACAGAAAAATCTCACAAAACCTCTTCCAGACAAAATTTTTATAGAAGCAATCAACATGGAAGAAAAAAACTTCCCATTTCATTGCGTGCCTTCAAACAAGCAACACACGCCATGTCAAAAACCACATGCAAATTTCCTGAAATTTCCCACCAGAGTGCAGGACCAATTCCTTCACTGAAGTGCCATTTCTTTCAACAATGAAGCAAAAAATGGACAACAAGCTTTCTTTCAAATAATTTTTGACTGATACGAATTAGTCAAATTTAAAGATTTTTTTTTTTTTTAACCTGGAGACTATGCAAAGTTGGGTACAAATAAATAAAATTATAAATAGCCAGAAAATTGTAAACACAGATCCACTCAAGGTGCTCGATTCCTTCTCTGAAATACAACCCAAAAAAGTTATCAGAGAATTTGCCGATTGGTTTACCCGCTGAGTACATAACACTACAGTTAGTAAATACATTGTATCAACCAGAATTCAACGAAGTAGAAAATGCAAACTAAATTTCTTGTGTGCGTTGCGATGTTTATTTTAAGCTTCTTGTGCAATTTTTTGACAGAATAATAAATTGCAAAAAACACTCCACTGAAAGATTGTTAAAAAAATCTTTATTTTTGAGTGTTCATTTGGAAAAAAAGATGCAACACCAGGGCTCGAAATTGCGTCCAATACAGTCGCATTTGCGACTAAAGTATCTGGAGAAGTCGCAGTTAGCAGTTGCCACTTTGCTGCTACTTTTGCTAAAATAAATAAATAAATGACAAAATTATTTTGTTTTTCGCTGTGAATTTTCTCTGAAGATAGCGTAATTGTAGAGTAATTTAGCTGCAATGTTACATGCACAGCTCCATTCCTTCGATTAGTCGCCACTTTTAGCAGTTTCTTTACACACAAGTATTGCAAGCTCCTATTTTTTGCTAAAACACTGACAACACAATGCAGCGCGGCAATTTTGCAACTAAAATTTGCGAAATTGTGACTAAATTTTTGTATCTTATCACGAAATGCGAATGGATCTTTTCGTTAATTTCAAGCCCTGAACACTTAGCGCTAAATAATATTCAAGTGAATGGGTAGAAAAAAAAAACATGAAAAATCTCTGTCTTCAAAGAAATATTGTTGGCTTCTCAAATTAACTTAATTTGACACTACAATGACTAAACAAATCTTTTCTGACGTTAAAAACTATGGCTAGCTATTAATCATTTGCCAGAAAGAACATGGTTACAAATTCCCGTCATCTTTATGACAATACTTAGCAGGGGAGTGACAGGAAAGACCTACTGCGCAACTTTTCCATTTTCCCGACACAGAGGAAAAAAAAACAGGGAAATTCAACTCATATTCTGACTGGATTCCCTATGGCAACCCAGTAATAAATGTATTGGATTCACTATTTGCTTCTTCTGTAGTGATATAATTATTGATAAATATGTGCATAGACCAATGCTAAATACACGTTTTATTACCTTACCTGTGGTGAACTGTCGTTCTTTTGCCTCAGAAATCGAAGATTTTGAGTTTGCTGTTTACAATAGAAGGACAAGGGTGGAAGCTAATTTTTTGAACAGTTCCAGTGGCAGGCGGCTTTACCCAAGAAAATCACATTGCTCCACTTTCAGATTTTGCAGCAGAATGTCCGAAAGCTTCATACTTCTTCTCGTACTTCTTGCTCGAAAATTGGTCCCATACCTCCCAAGTGAGATTCACGCGTGCCATCCTCAAACTGTTCTGCTGATTGCCTCTTTCTGATCAGACGCCGTTATTATTGATCAGTTATTGTTTAACGGCGTCCAATCTATTAAAGTGATTTACTTACACTGGGTTAAATGTGCATTTGATAAACTCTCGTGTTAGCAGATTAGGAGGCATCCATGCACTTGCTGCAACCGTTACGTTATAATGAAGACTCAAAGCCAAATCCTACATTGTTCTTTACAGACAAAGTAATTAGATGAGTTCTTGGACTGTAAGTAACACTTACCAGTCCTGTTGAAGTAAGAGCCAAACTAAACTGGCTCCCACAGCACACTTTCTTGATCACTAAACCCTGAAGACCTTCAATAACTTTTGGTTTATAAACTCTGTTTGTATCTCCATGACCAAGTTTACCTTGCCAAAAAAAAAAGTTAAAATCCAATTAAAACTTGGCTGCCATAATGGTGGTGATGGCAACAATAATAACTTCTTTATTACTGCTATTATTTAATATGGTAACATCGGAACATTACGTGTCAAAAGCTTATTAAAAACATCAGAAAAGATAATTTTTACTAAAAAAAATAATTTATCAAAAGAGTAAGCTGTTAGCCCTGAAGTCAGTATGACAAAAGAAGAATGCTTGGAAATTCCACCTTTATCAATTTGTTTGATACAACCAAATTTTTTTGTTTCACTCTCTCACAGTACTACAGTTTCTTTAGAAACAGAACCATTCAAGAAATTCTCAGATGTACATCCTTGATCATAGTGTCAAATGCATAAAGAAACTGTCAGCTCACCATTATCTCCACTTCCAAAGGACCAAACAGTCCGTCCATCCCTAGAGGCACACAAGGTATGAGAACTACCACATGCCACATGGCCCACATTACCAACATCTTTCACCAAGGTGGGAACATTCCGACTGTTATTATCACCACAACCTTTAATTAAACAAGAACAGCAAGTCATATATCCATGCTGTCTGGATTACAAGCATTTCCTTCTTTATAATATTTTTACTTATGATAAACTACAGCTACTGACTTTATGCTAATCAGTGCAAACTAAAGGTATGTGTACATGTACTATGAGGAGTGTAAATTAAAATTAATGGAGGGGACATTGTTTTTGACAGGACTGACACCTCAAATGCCCTAGGACGCCCCCAGTTGACGAGTAAAATCATTTGGCGCTAGACAGAGAAAAATCTGTCGCTCCCAGGGAACAATGGTTAAATCGGTAGATTCCAAGGTTTACCACAGGGTTATCAGCAAAAATTTAATGAAGAGAAGCAAGATTCTTAGATGTGTGGTACACAGTGCCCCTACACGTACCTAATCTTCCATAATCTCCTTCTCCCCAAGTGTAAAGCTCACCATCTTCTGTAACAGCAGCACTGTGTCGATATCCTGCTGTTACCATGCTTACAACCTGCAACGTACGTAAACATGATACATACAACAATAATATTATGGAACTATAATTTTGCAAGCCATGGAAAAGATTACGGGTAGTTTTATCAATTTGGTCAAAATACTCTTACACTGTACCAAAGGTCTTAAAAGTACAAAGCAATTCCAATAATTTTTTCCCCAATGGATACACCAGAATTTAATAATTATGGTGCAATAAAGACACTGTGCCGTGTGCCACGACAAATCAAACCTGTCAATATCCCCATGCATTTCAACTAGCATGCAGGTCACAAACAGGTGCACTATAAACTAGTAAGAAATTTCTTTGGTTGCTTTCCACCGTGTACTGAGATAATAATTTGTACGTACAATAATAACATAATACTATTTTTTTAAATGGTCACCTTCCGGGACAAACTTCCTTCAATAACTTTTGGAGTCTTGTGTGTTTGGCTGTTTCCATGACCCAATTTGCCATAATCTCCTGAAAATATAAAAAACATATTAATTTAGTTAAATGTTGCTGTCTGTGGGGTATTTGAAATTAAAATAGGGATGACAAAGTACTGAACATTGTACTTCTGTCCTAAATCACCATGTAGTTTGAGTTCATGTGTTATACACTCGGACAGTAAAATTGATTTTCATGTCATCCTCTTTAAAATGCTTATCAAACTGCCCTAGGATGAAATGCTTGCAGTACACCCTTCACTTTAATTATTGCAATTGGACATCAATTCTTAAAATGCTGTACACTCATGAAAAGCATTTTGCCAACCTCACAAACACAACGATTTGCCTATTACAATGACTATAATAATATATAGATAAGGCCTCTACTTGTTAATAATAATAATTATCATTATTATTATTAGCAAGTAGAAGCCTTATCGATGCTACATGTACATTGAACTGTTATCCTTATTCGGGTAAACACCTACTACTTAAATTATCATCATTATCATCATCATCATCATCATCATCATCATTATTATCTGTTTTATTGAATAGCTTTTTAGTTAACAATTTGTTTTGAAGCTTGCTGCAGACAGTGTCTAGGCAACAAGTTCCTGGACTAAAAAAAAATGTGTGTTTCATTGTCTTAAACTGTAGAATTTTTTGGTGATTTCACAGTTCTGTGATATAATCCACTTCTGACAGTTGGTTAGCACTTTAGTGCCATCTTTTTTGTGGGCTACATGTAGATCAGAGAGTTCTTTCTTTAGGGTGGTGTTGAAATCTCCCAGGAAGTTAAACACTATATTGGTTTGCTTGATCTTGTAGTCGGGATAGAGTTTTCGGAGACCCAGTCTTAAATCCAGATACTTTCTCTTCTTATAATCGTTCCTATCATTGATCTGAAAATTCAGGACTTCAACCGGTTTGAGCCCGTGACCTCGCAGTGCATGTACAATAAACAAATTACTTCACAATTGGCTCGTTGTATGATTTTTATTACTCGCTCATTTTGAAGGATTGTTAAACTTACTTATTCGATTAAGCGATTCTTGACAACTTGTAAATAAAAATCATACACACTCACCAACCATGAAGTAATCTATATTTACCAAGGAGAATATTTTGAAATTATATAAAAAAGTCCCTCCAAGTGCAGTGAATCACTAAAACCATCTCACCATCTCCCCAGCTATAGACCTGACCATCAACGGTAACAGCCAATGTATGTCCATCGGATCCCTTCGATGAAGACACCTGCTTCACTCCACAGTCAGTATCTATTATAACTCTCTTTAACTGTTGTTGATTGACAGAATCCCCAAGACCTAGTCGGCCATAGCTTCCCTAATGGTAAAAGACAAAGATGGTTAACCCATTGACCCCTGGGAGTGAGTGATGTACTCTGTCTAACGGCAGACAATTGTACTTGTCAATGGGGGGGGGGGGGGGGGGAAGGGGGCTTCAGGAGTCAATGGGTTAACAGGGTTACTACTTTTCTCTGGGAAATAATTATTTTATAGTCTAGTTAATACTTTAATGAATTCAAAGTAATAAAGTTTGACATGTACCTTAAACTGTTAATTTTGTAATATGAAGTTTTGATAATGTTAAAGTACTTCTCCTTTTCAAATAAATTGTTGCAGTTTTAGAAGTTGGTAAATTACTTGGTACTTGCTTTTACTGGCATTTGCAAAGAGCCTAACAAAGAAACTGCAGTCTTTCATTTCCAATGCATGCTTTGAGCTCCCTGTTTTCCTGATATTTTGTTTATTATTTATAATTTTTATATGAACATTCCATTTTACTGCAACCCCAAATTTTCTTTGTGACTTAGTTCTTACTTTCTGCTACAACGTAGATCTTGAATGAAGACTGAGGAGCAAGATTTTCTTTCATTTTGATGATTTTGTTTTCATCATTGTTAATACTGGATACTGGATGTTTCCTGAGAAATGTATGTTTTAGTTGTAGCTAAACATGTAACTTTTCACTGTAGTTAAGTAAATTAAGTCTTTATTATACAGCTATTGGTGTATAGGCAGTATCCCTTGTGAGGTATGTCACAGGCATAGTTCATTGGAACCAAGAGGAGCTACAAGTCATGGAAGCCAAGGAAGCTAATGACATTGTATGGTGGCTTTCACCCTAGGTCAGATATAGATAGACTATATGTATGTGCCTAGAGATGAAGGGTGCATGGTCTGATGGGAATAGAGGAGACTGTGGGAATTAAAAGGCACAGAACCTATACAAATACGTAGATGGGCCAGTGGACACTGTCATGAACACAATCAAACAATACATGAAAGAGGGAAGGGATGCGTCAGCAAAGGAATAGAAGGCCGAACAGGGAACAAAAAAGATGGATACACACTCAGAAAAGGAAGGTCATGCATTAAACACCTGGCCCTTTTTTGTTCAAGATTACCCAAATGCAATCAGTTTCAATCTTGTCCATTTGTGTCCATCCACGCTTCTCTTTCCTTTTGCTTGCTTTAAATGGTTATTGCAATGTTTTGTTCTACTTTTTGGGAATTTTGTGTCATGAAATTACATCACTCAAAAGCGCACGGTACGTTTAAACTGCGTAAACACAGCGGAAAAACCTTGAACTAACCCAAGCCGGTCATATCATCAGTCGTCGACCTTGACAAGCAATATTCATCTGCCTTTTGGCAGAATCTTCAAAACTTGCTTGTTTACCAGTCTAGTCAATGCTAGTGGGAAGTCTCGAAAGAACTTAACTTCGATAAACAATGTGAATGTTTCATAATTCACAGTGACTGTATGTTGTTCCTCAACCTATAATCAACAGGTTCAGTTGCACCCCGTCACCTACACAATAAATCCTCCAGGTGCCCTGCTCCTTTAAAAGAGGGAGGGAGGCAGGTGAACAAAAACAAGGAAAATGAATTACACATGTTTTAAGTTTGCTTTAAATTATTGTAATGTGGACTGCCTTAGCTTGATGATGCCATCACTGTGCTCAAGTGTTTATATCGAGAATAACAAGGTCAGATCCATTTTACAGTTTACATTTTCTCAGAGTCAAATACTTGAGTATGGGGATTATAGTAGAGTGTACAGGGAGAGGGTAAGTTATTGCAGTTCTTTGCGAATTGTGGATAATCCTGGTTTCCGATTCCTGGATTCTGGCTTTTAGTCCTGTCCATGGAAAGGAGCTCAAATGATTGAAAACAAAATTTGTCTCAAAGCCTGCTAATTTGGGAACAGTTGACGAGAAGGAACCCAACTTCAGATTCAAATGTACTAACTTAAAGAAGCAATACCACTTTAATAAAGTGATTGAGAAGACCAAAGCCGCAAAGGAGGAGGGAGATGAAGAGTTAAGGAACAATCTTTTAGAGGAAGGTGAGCACTTATTGATTGAATGTAACAAGCACAATTGCATAACAGAAAAATACAGCTGGTACATCTTGGGAGTGCTGCACCATCGATCCCATCAGGAGTGACTGATGACGAGAAAAAGATAAAGTAAGTGGTTGTTACAAGAAGAAAAACACAAAGCAAAGTTGCTGAGGGCCAAGAGTTCGACACCACAAAGTAATGTGGCGTGTGGTTAAGAAAACCCAAAATTTTAACACATCAGATAAGAAAGCCCAAAATTTTAACACACCAGAACATTTGGCGCATCATTCAGTAAAATATTCCTAGCAAGCACTGTCTTGAGGTAGAGAGTATTTTCCCGTTTCAAGCGATTTCTTAGAGTCAGTAGATCCTGAGATATCGATTTTTTTTTAGAACGGATTTTTACAAGCAGTATCATTCAATGGAAGATCAAAAACAATAGGTGTGAAAACTTACCAATTTCACGCTAAAGGATATTTTGTTACCAACAACAATGGATGAAGTTTTTATTTGATTCAAAATGTTATAAAAAGGTAATTGACTGAATCAATCATTTACGATAAGTGTAGCCTGGTGTTAAACGGGGACGTCAGAGTTTTACTTTTGAGTAAAAGCTCAAAGTTATCACTCGCGCAGATAACTAATTTGTGAGTTCACGAATTTCTTTTGTTTTTGGGTGCGGGTTATCTGCTAGTGCAGGTAATCTGTTGAAATTTTTTTCTTGTTATTGCAAAAAATGGCTGATGCGGGGAATCTACCGCGCTGGTAATCGCCCGGAAATTACGGTAGTCAAGAGGCTGATGGAAATCAAGCTGGCTATGTGTCCATACCAGAAGATCCAATGTCAGATAGTGTTAAAGAGACTGATGGAAATCATGCTATATCAAGTGATGCAGAGACTGATAATTATCAAGATCTGCAGATTGTACATGTACCTTTGCCGATTTTTGTATGCAAAGTACAGAAATGACAATGCATTTGGGATTACCTAAAGAAATCCGAAAATGTTTTGATACTTCTAGCAATGTTAACCTACATCCATCCAGTTCATCCTTGGCACAACTGATAGTAAATGGTAGTATGGAGTTTGGTGGTGACACACTGATCTCAATTTCTGATTTGAAAGAGTTACAATGTAGATTGCAAAGGAGACACTAATGAGGAAAAGTGGATTCCCAACTTGGTGATAGATTCATATCTCCACTTAATTAAATCTGAATGCTCTCCTGGGCAATGTAAAGCTGAGGTGCCGAAGTGGGAGGAGTTTGAAAAAGTAGATGTGGAAAAGATAAAAGAAAAGAAATTGCTTCCGAAAGACATAATCCTTATTCCCTGTAATAGTGGTGGAAGGCATTGGGTTCTGTGTGCCATTTTGTCCAAAGAGAAGTCTATCATAGTACTAGTTAGTTTACCTGATGAGACAGTGAAGCCAAGCACACAAGACATTCTATCAAAAGTGATAACCATGTTGAGATTAACCAACAGCACAACTGATTTCCAACAGGAGGAGTGGTCGTTGTATGCCAACATGTGCAATTAGAAATCCCCCAGCAGCAAAATGGGTATGATTGTGGCATCTTCACCTGTCTGTATGATGCCCAATAGTGGTCCAAGACAACATACCAGCTCTCAGACAGGTGATGATTGTAGAGCTTCACCAGAGAAAGCTATCCTCACTCCCAGATCCAACAGTTAAAGCAGGGGAGTACTATGCAGTGGCATTTGTACAAAACTTCTACTTTGGTAGAGTCTTAGAAGTGAATGAAAGTTCAGTGACACTTGAATTCTTGCACCGTGTGGGAGCTGAAACCTTCCATTGGCCAAGGCGGGATGAGGTGCTACAAAGACCATCAGTCGTGCATTTTCTTTGGCCCTGTTACAGTCCCTATGTTTATCAGTGGTCCACTGAAGGTTCCTAACTACAGAATGTTCAAAAGTTATTCAATGCCATGAATAGAAGTAAAAAGGCATAGACGATTTCTGACTGGATAACATTTCAAACTTTGCATGCAATGACTTGAAAGTTTATGCGTAAACTTTGCAGTTGAAACTAAGCAAACTACAATCGGCGACAAAATTAGTTGAGACAGTTGCCAACAGAGCACACTGGCAATGACACATTCATTGTTTGCAAAGAAAACTTGTCCAAAAAGTATGTTTCTGGGATACCCCTCCCTCCTCCACCCTAATCAATGTTGTACCACTGTTGACAAGGCTCGTAGAAAACAGAAAAGCACAACATTGTCCCGGGGGTGCGGGGAAGCCATTTGCGCACCGAGCTTGAAATCGACTGTAAAGGATAAGAGTGTCTCGACAATTTTGACGCCTATTGTAGCTTTTTTGAAAGCTAAAGCATCTTAGAGGCTAGTTACTTTAGGGGTTTTTGTTGAATTATCAAGTTAATATTAATATTTGTTAATACAAGAAATGTTACATCCGTGACGTTATGTCCACAACAAAGTTTGCATTGCTCTGGTTCCATACACAAGAGCCATTCTGATCTTTTCAGTATGCTTATTTACTAATATTGACTGCTCCTTAAATATTTTGATAATTATTAACATATTTGTTTAGAAAATTAAACTAATTGCAATAAATGTCACAGACGCAACGTTACGTCCATGACAATATTTGACCCACTAATTAAGCTAATTTTTCTGCAAAAACAGTAAGGTCAATTTTTTTTTTCATAAATATAAATGATTTGATAAGGACTTTCTTGCAAATAAAAGAACAAGGAAATTAAAGATTGTTGTACTCAGAAATAATCAGTCAAACATTTCATGTTGGATGATTGTAGTCAAAAGTTAAAATCTGACATCTGCTTTAACTGCACCCCCCTGAAACACTGGCACCCTGGTTGTGCAACTGCACCCCCCTGAAACACTGGCACCCTGGTTGTGCCCAAAACCTTGTTTTCAGGAAGAGCAATCTATATTCTCTGTAATATTAATACCATATTTCCATCTGTAAACTAATTTGAAAAAATACTTTCTCTAGTCTCATGTGGAATTGCCCTTTTACTAAAATCCAGAGAGCACTAGTTAAGCATTGATGAGGCAAAAGTATTAGACATGGGATAAGTCACACCAATATTAAATAGTGGGAATGTTGGCACCCAAGGTCATGGGACTTGGCTCGCTGCCAAACATCTACATAATAATAATAATAATAATAATAATAATAATAATAATAAAATAATAATAATAAAATAATAAATTATAATAATAATAATAATAAAATAATAATAATATCGCTCTCCGTCGGAGCCGTCGCTCTCCGTCGCTCTCCGTAAAATTCGCTTTAAAACGCTCTTGTAATGCGTTTTTTGCAAATCTATTCCATCTTAATTGTAGTTAACATCAACTACAATCTACCGCCCGCTCGAAGTGACTCAAGAAATACAATTCCCTGCAAAATGAGTGCGGAAAGAATCCAACATGGTAGGACAAGATGGACGGAGCAAATGTGCATTGACTTATTAACTTGTAAAGATAAAGCTAAACAACTATTTGCATCGGAAGAGTGCCCTACTAATGAAAAAGGAAGAAAGATTGGAGTCATGCAGTTAACGTTAAAGTTTTGGAACGAGAAAGGATACGAAAGTCTGGGAAAAACAGCACAAAATTTAAGGGATAAATTAGCACATCTAGAAAAAACTTGTAAGGTGAGTGCAGTACGCATAACAAATGAACTACAAGAACAAAGAGAAACCAGTGAACAAAGACCAAACAATAGAGAGATAGAAACCGAAGATCAAACAAGCGAACAACAACAAAGCATTGACTGGACAATTGAAGATCTTAGTTGGATTGCACAAATAACGCGAGCAGCCAAGTGTATCTATGATGACACTGTGAAAGACATAGGGATTATGAATAAGCGAGATGTAAACACCTTTGTTAAAAAGAAAAGCTACATCAAGAAAATAGACATAGATCGACTACAATACGTTGCAAAATCGCTCATCAAAACAAGCCCATTAATTGACCCACTCCAGTACCTTTGGGAATACAACTGTTCAATTTACTCTAATGTAAAAGCATGGAAATCAATTCACACCAAAGAAAGGAACGAGGATAAAGAAAGAAAAAGTAGTGGGAAACCGCGATGGATGATTAACATGGAAAGAAAAATGAACAATCTGCGAAAACAAACCTCTCAGATATGCGAAGAGCTGAAGAGGATACGTGACAATTGTGAACTTACGCCAAAAATGAAGAAAAATCGATTCTGGATGATCAAAGAAATTAAAGGAAGAATAACCATCGCAAGCTTGACAACCTTAAAGGAAAGGAAGATTAATGCCATTCGAGCCCTGAAAAGACAGAAAGAAAGAAAGAAGACAGCTCATGAAAGATTCAAGACCAACCAGTGGTTCGATGTAGATGAAGGTTCGTTCTACAGCCATTTAAACAACATTATCAAATCAACAGAAGCAAACCATCACCCACAATACACTGGTAAAGAAAAGCCACCTTCAACTAATCAAGATGCCACCCCCGCAACAATAACAACAAGAGAAGAATTCGAAGGATTCTGGAGACCAATATGGGAGAGTGCAAGCGAAGTACCTATTGAAGCAGATTGGATAAAGGATACTGAAACTGCCCTTAAACAGCACATTACCCACCCAAGCGGACCTATAACGATAACTAAAGAAATAATCACCAACAGTATTAAAAACAAGAGAAACTGGTCTTCGCCAGGTAAAGATAAAATCACCAACTATTGGATAAAGAAAATGGATACCTTTCATGGAGACATCGCAACAGCACTGAACATCATACTTACAGAGAGACTAGGGATACCAGCTTGGCTTACAGTAGGAAGAAGTGTTATGATTCCGAAGAAGGACAACCCATCCGCTCCTGACCACCGTCCAATAACCTGTTTAAACACCTTATACAAGCTCATCACGTCAGTGATTGACCATCAACTACAGGTACATGAGGACAAGAACAATCTAATGCAAATCGATCAAAGAGGAGGCAAAGCAAAATCAATGGGTACCATAGATAATCTGCTGATCGATAAGATGATATTAGAAGACGCCCACTTCCACAAGAAAAACCTATCCTGCACTTGGGTAGACGTAAAAAAGGCATTCGATTCCATCTCTCACCAGTGGATTATCAAAACCCTTGAAATGCATGGAATAAGTGCAGACCTCATACATCTTATTAAATCTATTATGAAAACATGGAACATCAATCTGGAAGTAACCACTAACAAGGTCAAAGAAACCATTGGCCCCATCAAGGTCAACAGGGGAATTCTACAAGGAGACTCTTTTTGTGTCCGGCTTTTTACTCTATCACTTAACCCAATTGCATGGTACCTTAGGAGCACGGAAGGATATAAACTATCACATGCCCCAGACAGAAAAATCACCCACGCCCTTTTTGTTGATGATTTGAAAACTTATCATCAATCTGAACAAAAGGCAGTAACTGTGACAAGCAAGCTGAAGATGTTTGCAGACATTGGCTTAGAATGGGGAATTAACAAGTGCGCTGCAATACATATGAAACGAGGAAAACTGGCACCCAACGACAGCGCTTCAGAAATGCCTGTAAGTAACGACTGCTCCATCACAGTGATAGGCAGCGAAGATCATTACAAATTCTTAGGAAAGTACCAGAATACTCAGCATCTAGAGGATAAAGTTATTGAGGAGGCTTCCAATCAGTACGAGAATTGGCTTTGGACAGTTTGGACTCCTCCATTGTCAATACCACGAAAAGTTCGTGCAACCAATGTTTATGCCGTACCTGTCTTACAGTACTATATGTGGACCACCGATTGGTGTCTTAGTCACCTCAAAGAACTCGACAGGCTAACAAGGAAAGTGATCAATGACTGTAGTGGAAAGCATAAGCACGAATCAACACCATTGCTTTACTTACAGCCACAACAAGGAGGGAAAGGATTAGTGGAATTAGAAACATTGTACAAGAACACCAAGATAAAAATAGCGAACTACATTAACAACTCAAAAGACCAGCATATCAAACTCGTAAAGTCATTCCAGCTGAAAAAAGAACAAAGCCATTTAAGATCTATATTTAAAGATGCCAAGAAGTACGCAGAAGAACTGAACATAGAGTGTGATTTTGAAGACGGAGAAACAATCTTGAGAAACGGCGACAAAGAAATGCGCGTAAGCGGTAAGGAACCATACAAAGTAAAGAGCATTATAGATAAGGCGAACTCCGACAGGCACATGAGAGATACACAGAGACAGCCCTGGGTTGGGAAATTTGTGACTCAACACTGGAATGATCCCCAAATATCAAATAATTCATATGACATCTTTAAACAGTGGAAGAACATTCCAGACATTGTAATGTCAATCGACACAAGTATCAGGCAACAACTCCTAAATACCAAGACCTACAGATCCCAGAAGTTGCACGAACAAGTAGAAGAACTGTCCTGCCGACTCTGTTCTGAGAAACAGGAGACTGTATCACACGTACTTTGTGGCTGCTCACATATAGCTCAGTCACTTTACAGAACTCACCATGACAAAATGCTTCGCCCTGTCTATCATGCTCTCCTTGAAAAATATGGTTTCGATGAATCTGATTATTCTTCTCCATGGCATATGCAATCCCACCCTCAGCCAAGCAAAGAAAACAAAGAAGCAAAGATATTATGGGACATACCATGGCAACTTGAAAAATGTCCTAAGGATGGTGCAAACAAGCCAGATATAAGTATACTAGACAAGAAGAACAAAGAATGGTCTCTAGTGGAAGGTACGATATGCACACCAGGAACAATTGCTGAAAGAACCAAGTGCAAACAGAACAAGTACTTAGACCTTAGATTGGGAATAAAGAACTTGTATCCAGGCTACAAAGTGAAGCTTATCACCATAGTATTTGACTATCTTGGTGCATACTACAAAGACCTAGACAAAGAACTGAATGTGTTATTTGGGCCGAAAGTAGCAAGGTTGACAATTGAACGGTCCCAGAAATGGGTTATTTCTCAGAACTGTGAGATCGTTAAGAGGTTTTCGTGCATGTAATTATGCAAATGCCCAAATGTAGCAACATAATAGTTGAAAGAGCAGATTTTAGCTTTATCATGTTGAGATCTTAACTTTATTATGCTGATTTTTTTTAATTTAAATTTTTTTTTAAAATCAATATTATTTATTTATTTTTAGAATATTTATCTTATTTAATAGTGCATTTATCGCTACTTTTTATTATCTTAGATTTATACTAACATATGCAATATGCACATATAGATCTTTTATATATAGTCCACATTGCCTAGGCTGTGCCCGCAATGATGTTGATATATACCTTGAATGATTTTACCAATAAAGTTTACCATAATAATAATAATAATAATAATAATAATAATAATAATAATAATAAGTTTAAAATAAGTTCAGAGTGGCACAGGTGTCTCCTTTGATCACACGGGCAAGATGTGGAGTTAAGCCAGGATACATGTAGAAGCTTCATATGGATGGCTGAGTGGACAGCTGCACCCACCCATACAATCACAGGACTGGTGTGACTGAGCTTTATGTACACCTCATTCGAGACTGGAACTGCCCAAGGGGACATTTCGTGTAGATTGTGTAGGAAGGCCGCTGAGAGCTTCCCACATATACTCTCTGGATGTTCTGCACCAGCTCAATCTAATTACCTTGAAAGGCACAATTATGGTGCATTGAAGGTCCTCTTTTTTGAAATGTGTAAAAAAAAAAGCTGGTAGATTCCGAGCCCCTGTGGTGTTTGCCTGTTGTCCCTAAACTATAGGGACATACATAATAATGTAAATTAGCCACCGTACAGAGACTCTAAAAGCTGACGTTTCGAGCACTAGCCCTATTGGATTCGCTCTGACAAAGGGCTAATGCTCGAAACGTCAGCTTATAGAATCTCTGTACGGTGGCCAATTTACATTATCAACTCCGTTGATAAAACCAAATTTTTGCCAAACATGGTTTTGTCAAGGCTAACAGCGTGGAAATGAGGTTCATTGAGCAGTAGAGATGAGCTGTCCATGAGTGGAAGAAAGTTGAAGAAAAGACAGAAAAATATTGGCCGCAAAGATGGGAGTTGGTGGAAGCAATAATTATCTTGGATACGAGATTGAACAGTCAATATACAGTGGAACCTCGATTTAACGAAGTCGCTGGGGACCGGCCAGTATTGTTCGTTAAATTGAGGGTTCGTTATATCGAAAACCTCGATGTAACGAACTTGAGGGGAAACGAACAGACTGTTTGTTATATCGAGGTCATAGTTAATGACGATAACCCACACGACACCAATGCTGTTGCTGTTAAACGGATTCAAGATCAAGGAGGGACGTTGCAGATCGTGGGTCATGTGCCATTGACACTGTCACGTGTATTTCACTTGTTTTTAAAACACGGAGGACAAATCTCAGTGGAAGTGACTGGCAAAAGGAGAAACAAGGGCACTGGAATAGAATTTCCGGCTAAGTATTCCATGTATTACAAGAAGCCTTCGAAAGTGAAGAAGTTAATAGAACTAATAAGAGACAAAGAAGATAGAGCGGAAGTTAGTTTATGTCTATGACATATAATAAGCCGTTGAAAGGTTGCTGTCTCTTTATAATTACCAGATGACTGTTGATCTGTTCAGCGTTTATCTTCTGTCGCGTGTTGACATTGCAATTCGTTATATAGAGGTAGATTTTACATTTGGGCTTCCAGATTATGTTGGTTATATCGAAGAATTCATTACATCGAGGTTCGTTATATCGAGGTTCTATTCCATACCTCTTATTGTAACTTTGGCCGGGACATAGAATATCGTTCGTTATATCGAGGACTTCATTAAATAGAGGTTCGTTAAATCGAGGATCCACTGTAGTAATCGTTACTCTGTGGGGTTGGTCCATGGAACTAGAAGATCGTGTGCAGAGGCTCTTTGGCTCTAGAGGCAAGAGGTTGTGAAAGTCACGAGTCAAAGAAGTGCTGTCGAAGATGCAAAAAGCCGTATTGTCCAGTAGATTGCAGAATGTGCCTCATTTTAAGATCATACCATGACAACACTGACAGAGGCTGTGAATTAGCACATTAGCAGAGGTTTTTGTTTAATGTAATATACCGTAAATTTCCAGTTATAGCACCCCCGCTTATACATGTAAGCCCCCCTGGTTGTAGGCCCATCTACTTGGAAACAAAATATCTATCCGGTTATAAGCCCGCCCCCCTCTAGTTTTCCTTCTTTTCTAAGGGTGCCTTTTTTTGGGAAAACGGATTCTTGAATCCAAAAACGGATTTTGCATTTTTTTGGTGAAATCATGAATCCAAAGTATCCACACTCAAGGAGGGTATTTCGGATTAAATCTAAACCAAGGTTTTTGAGATTCATTCCTTTGGGAAAGGATTTGAACAAAGTATTTTTGACAAGCGGTTTTCCATGTAAAAATGATACACAACAGCTACCATACGTGACAGTTTAGCCCAAATGTTTTTACTGTATGATCGAAGACATAATAGGTCGAAAAAAGTTAGTTTTCCTGAAAATTTCACACCAGAAATTACACTAAAAGTTTCTTGACAGCAATAATAGTGTTTGTACCTTTCCTACAGCTAAAAAAGCATGTTTTTCATCATTTCTTTTTATCGATCGTTAAGGTATTTCTTTTATGGTGGCATTTTCATTTAAGAGTTTCTCCAAAACAAACTTAACCGCTACTTTTTTTTGTTTTTAAAATTTGCACACAACTCTGGGTTTGTTTGTTTGCATTGTCATGGAAAACAATCCTTTTTCGGATTTTGCGTTTTTTGATGCTGAAGAATCCATTGATGCAAGATCAGAAATCCGTTTTTGATTTTCCAAAAAAACCGCACCTTAAATATTAAGTACTCACATTGCATTACCTAAGTACCCTGTACTACTTCAAACACAAAATTAGGAAAGACTGGGAAGGGAAGCCTTGCCGCCATGAACTAGACATTAAAATCTTTAACAATGACAGCGAAGATGAACACGTTTTCCTATTTAATATTTTACTCTACAAATTAGTTTCTTGAGCTAAACGCCGCTGGACTTAACTGTGTTTATTTAAATTTATACCCATTCCATTATTTGTATAAATATAATTTCTCACAATATAACGGCTCTGCATGTGAAAAAATAGAGGTACAGACCATCCAAAATAGCCGGAGACATCTGCATAGTTTCCAGAGAATTCTCTGATCTCTGATCCCTAATTAACACCCTGATACACAATACAGTGTATGTGCACACTCACTCTACAGGAAACCCTTTCTAGCCTACTTACTGTTAGTGTTTATAATTAACAATATTTGTGTACAAAGAAGATCATGTGTGTATGATTTAAAGCCTTACTTTTCCACAGGCATGAAGAGTTCCTTCTGCTGAGATGACAAATGTGCAATACTGACCAGCTTCTGCCTACAATGTAGAAATGATTGAATTAATGTTATTTTCATTTAAACAACTTGGTAACAAGTGACATTGGTAATAAGAACAATAACATTTAACACTTCTAAATGCTGCAAGGATAGGGGCTGGACACCACCTTAAATGTTTAAAGGCAGAATGCACACACATGTGGCTTGAGGTTAAGGCCTTTTGCCACTGTGGTCATGGGATTTTCCCACATATACACTGTACATCGTCTTAATGCACTTTATACTACTGTCATATAAAATCTTAAATTGAGGATCTTTCCTATAGAACAAATTATGGCCTAACAAGTTATGACATGTGAACACAAAGAAAGGTAACTTAGGGTTTTTAGGATATAATAATTCAGATGTAAACCACATTACACAGCAACAGAAAGCATGCAAAATGTAGTTAAGTCCCCCTTAGTGTTATTATTATTATTATTATCATTATCATTATCATTATCATTATCATTATCATTATCATTATCATTATCATTATCATTATCATTATCATTATCATTATCATTATCATTATCATTATTATGTGTGCTCAGAGAGAAGATTATTGTTCATTCCTGACCATCCACAATGTGATATCAAGTCTGTGAAGTTCTACAAACACTCATCATTGCACACAGTACACTACAGTCATGTATGCATGTATCCTGCAACATTCTATTGTGTACAGTACACCCAATCATTACAATAAAGACTTAATAAAAGGATGGTTTGCCCAAACATTTTTTGAAAATATGAACTAAAAAAATTGCCAATTAATGTGTATTACCACAGCCATTCAGTAGCTTGCAAATGTAAATACTTTGCAAGTGTAAAAATGCCTCAATGAATTCTACCGGAAGCAACACTACAAAAAAATACCCTAATTGGAGGATTATAAAATCTAGTCATTGTTAATTTTTGTACATGAATAATTTACCTGCTGAGCACTTCCAAAGGTAGCAGATAGCTTGGCACTTAAGATTTTGTCTGTAGTCCCCTCTGCTAGCTGGTGACTACTATTACTTCCCCAAACAAACAACTCGTCATTTGAGGCTGGTTTTGCACCATTCAAGGGTCCTACCCCAGACTTAAGGCAGAAGGTCTTGTAATCATTAGACAATCTCACAATCTGAAACCAATAACCAAAATACTGGTAAGACTGCTGGGATGGATCTAGACTAGTTCCACTGGTTCCATGGAACTAGCCAAAATTTTACAAGTGATCAGTAAATAAAGAAAATGAATAAAGAACCAAGAATGGACAAAATGTTTTCTTGACCTTTGACGTTTCTTAAAGTACGCCCTACCTATTTAGCAATGGGTTTAACTTTTCCATTTTCACACGTTCCCTTTTCTTTTGCTCGTTTCCCACACAAAAATTGAGTTAACCAAAGGTGGGGCCCACAATTTTCCCATCCAGTGATGTTATGGAACTAGTTGTTGTCTGGCAATGGCCCTATTGTTCAAGAGGAACAATTCAAAATTATTTTCTATTGGTTCCCATTTATTTGTGGAACTAGTCAGAATTGTTTTCGATTGGCCAGCGACTGAGATGAAACTACTCAGAACTACTCAGAGCGGCAATCTCCATCATTGCTCTTACTTGAGCACCACTTATCACAAACGGCTAACAATCGAAACAATACTCCACGTGGTGAACCTGTTTTTAGGAAGGAAGACTCAGCTCTCCTTTTGATATTGGTGTTTTATTTAATGACATAAGTTCTTTTTCTGATACAAGGAAGCTTGAAGTCATCGAGAAAGTGTGGAGTCCACGCAGCGATCCTTTTGTATGCCCTTGAACAATTGAGAGTGGAGGAAGATCTCGAAAGTTTAGCTTGGCTTCAGCAATTTCCTTGGTTCCTGGATGGAGCCTTTTGTTCTCCCTGTGTTTTATTTGCAAGGGAGTGTGGTCGAAATGCGGGTAGATTGAATAAGTTAGTCAAAGCCCCCATAGACCTTATTCATAAATGGCAATTTATAATTCTTTTGTGGAAGTGCAAATTAGCCTACCAAGCCTCGATACCATACAGTGAATTGAAAAGAATTATTGCTTTAAAATGAGGTTTGGTAGGCTAATTTGCACGTGGACAAAAGAATTATAAATGCGACCGCCATTTATGAATAAGGTCTATAATGTTTTGGACAACAGCAATGAGCCGTTTCGCAGTCATTTGAATGGAATATGCGTGGTGCATAATTTATCTGTCATTTCCATGAATAATTTGTGACCGTCCAGATGAAAAGGATGCTTAACCAAAAAGCGTTTCGAGTGCGTTTGTGTTTGAAACGTGTTTGAAACACGTTTGAAACTGTTTGAAACCCAAGGTGTTTGAAACGCAGTAAAAGATTTTTATCTGTGTTTGAAAAGCCAACCTGTGCTACATCTGTCAACAGTGAACATAATTATTACTGTCGCAGCAAATTATTTCAGTAGTGAATGCACGGAGTAATTTTCCGTTTCATTTGTTTCTTAAAAGTACCCTTTTGTTTTATTGAAGCCTACCGGTTTATGAGTTAATCAGAAAACAACGTGGATGAGTTGTTTTTTTTTCTAACAAGCCAAGGAGCATATATTGCTGTTGAAATAATGACATAGTGTTAAAAGTAACGAGCAAGAATTCCGCGTAAACTGCTTTGACACCTTGTGCGTTGTTGTGTGAAATAACAGTCATGTAGAAAATTTGATCATGGAAACATAGCTGTGGAAACATTGTCTGCCTTGTGTCTGCGTTGCCAGTGACATTTCAATGCATAAAACGTGGCTTTGCGTGTAAAAGCATGTATGTGGAAGTGATGCATGAAACAAATTGAAATCAGCTGGAAAAACACCAGCAACTCTGAAGCCGTTTGCGTGACTACAAAGCTTACCCTCAGGAAAATCAGTAACTTAATTCCATTCAAGCCAACATTTAAATCCTCATAGTACTTCCGAAACTTCTGCCATTGAAACCACTTTCCAAATTCACAGTCGATCTTATAAACTCGGCAACAGGAATATTTTGAAATACTTGAAACAAGAATTCAAGTTCGACTGTTGAGATTCTCGTGGGCGTTCTCTTCATTTTAGACAGAGTACACTTTGTAATTCCATTTCCTTAAAAGAATCATTGTAAACGTATAAACAACACATATCTAGCGCATTGATTTTTAGAAAAAACTGCAATTTGAAGCAAGATTTTGTGAAAGACTTCCGAGATTGCAATCAAATTTCGGAGATCGCAAAGAGATCTTGCAGATTCTGCCGGGTCAGGCGTCACAATTCACTGTAAAAAGTAAACGCTGTTTCCAAAGCAAAGCGCCTATCTCTAAAAAGCAATATAAAAAAAACGGCATTATTTCAACTGACGAAAAGCCTAGCTCTTAAAGTTAGCAAGATCTTCTCAGTGTCGTTAAAGCCTTCTGGGCAGAAACGTTTCACTAAAGGTATGTGTTTGCATGACAAGGACGTGACAGAAATATAGGAAACATATCTCCCGCGTTTGACTAAAATATACTCGTTATCCACTACGCTCACAATCCTCCTGAAATGCAGGGTTTCTGGTTACCCTGGATTCCAGAGGTTTTTCGCTCTCTTTTTGGACAACTAAAGATCAGAGCGAAAAACTAAAGAGCGAACCAGCAAACCGGTTTCTCTCGCCGCTTCGCGACTCGCCATTCCGTCGCTCTGAGAGAAATTAAAACCTCTGGCATCTTAGCGAAGAAACAGACACTCGCACTTTCGTTCATTTCCATTTCAAAGATCTTGAAATTATTTAGCTTCAGAAACGTTTCGAAAAAAAAGTGAAATTCATTCATATTTGACAAAACTTACAAAGACTGCTAAGGCAATTCATGCAGAAGAACCGACCGATATAATTATGCACATGCTAATTCTTCTGTTTCAAACGCAATGAAATGTGACACTTGTTTTTGAAACGCAGTGAAACGCTGTTTTTTGAAACGCATTTGAAACATGTTTGAAACTGTTTGAAATGCCTTTAAATTTGTTTGAAACACTGTTTTGAAATGTGTTTGGGAAGAAATGGTCTAAGCATCCTTTTCATATGGATGGTCACATTTTGTTAGAACAATGAGGTAGCAAATTGTCCCAATCGACCAACAACTAAACAACCTGTTGCGTCAGCAAATTGCATGGAACCGTGAAATTTAAAACTGTTATTTTCTGTGGTCGTAATAACATGATAGCTTTGAGAGGTCGTTGAGATGACGATCCAAGTAATGAAAATCTCCAAGGGAATTTCAGGCACTCCTAGCATTTTGAATTGACAGTGGTGATCTGCAAGGACACCTAAATACTGCACCAAGAAATGCACAGTATAATTATTTCTAAAACAATTCAGAACGAGATGATAAAAACGGTTGGAAAGTATATTATTTTCAAACAATTTGTCACGCGAGGTAAGGGAAAGCAAGTACTTTTCTATATTAGCAGATAGAGCGGCAGATATATCAAAAAATTAATGAAGAACATCTTTCTGTGGTAATTCCATTTGTGGATTCTGAGAAAAATATTCGAGAGGAGTTTGTTGGGTTTTACTTGTGAGAAGGAGGAACAG
>OX421448.1:43012813-43022813 GCA_949126865.1 Montipora capitata | reverse complement strand
ATACATACATACATACATACATACATACATCTTTATTTGCAATGCAGGTTAAATGTGTTGGCAAGACCGAAGTCCTGATGTGGACCTGCCTAACTACAGCTAATTAAATACAATCACATTAAGATATAAAAATAAATAGCCTGGGAACGACAATGGCGGTCGGACGTGTGTTTACCTGTTCCTCCATTTTGATGTCGCAGATTGGGTTTTTCACGTTTATATGCTTTTTACATCAGCCCCCAGTTGGCATTACAAGTGAATATATCGATGTGGAAGATTTAGATCTTGCCCTACTGCAGTTCACATGCTGGAGAGGGCAAACTCGATTAAAAAGTCAACTCGAAGATGGTGGCCATCTTGGATTTGCAGCTTTTTGTGATGTCAAAATTCTGGAGTTAAATTACAAGGGATCTCACCACTACAGATATAAAGTAATACCACGGAAATTTCGAAAAAGTAGGATTAACTACTACAGGAACGGGACGGCAACATTTAATCCATCGATACTAAAGCAGCAGTTAAGTGGCGACATTCACCCACTGCCTGGGCCTGAAAACTTGATATGTCCGTCATGTGCGAAGACGGTGAGACGAAATCATCACAGGCATATATGCAATGATTGTAAAGATTACTTCCATGTTAACTGCAGTGCTACTACCACTCGTAAAAACGTCAGAGATACAAGTCAATCATGGATATGCAATTCTTGCACGCTGCGGTATCTCCCCTTTTATGATGAGATTGATGAAAGAAATGACAACTTCTTGGAGAATGAAATTGATCAGGAGTTTGACTTCGAAAATGAAAACGGCATGTGTCTTATAAATGAGAGAAAAAGAAATGCATCTGAGCTCCTTGTGATACATTTGAATGTTAACAGTATCCAGAATAAGTTTGATGAATTGAAAGTTCTCAACAGGCAACTCAAAGCGCATGTGATATTTCTATCGGAGACTAAGATTGATGGTTCATATCCATCCTCACAGTTTCATCTAGAGGGATATCATATGTACCGGAAGGATAGAGCAAAAGGTGGTGGAGGATTGTTGGCTTATATTTCCATAGAACTATTACCACAGCGAGTGAAACTGCCAAGGCAATACAAGTTCATTGAGGTTTTAGCCGTAAAAGTTTCCATCAACAACAATGATGTGCTCTTTGTAGGAGTATATCGCCCCCCTAAAGTTGTGGGAATGAATTATTTTGACAAGCTGGAGGAAGAACTGAACTCGTTATTTTTGTGGGCAACAATGGATTGTAATACCATTGTATTGACAGGTGATCTCAATTTGGATCGACTAAAACCAGAACAAAGGGAAGGTAGACTCCTGCGAAACCTGGAGGAAGTCTATGAGCTTGAATGCCTAATTACTGAACCTACACGAGTAACGAACACATCATCTACTCTACTGGATGTTATACTCACCAACAAGCCACAACTGTTTAAGAGAAGTGGAATTTTAAATCCAGAAATTAGTGATCATTATTTGACGTTTGCACTAATGGAGAGTAAAATTTCAAAACATCGCAAGAAAGTGATCACTTTTAGGAGCATGAAATCCCTTGATGTTGAAATGTTTAATGAAGAACTTACAAATGCCCCTTGGTGGGTGATGAACATATTTGACACAATGGAAGATAAGTGGAATTATTGGAAAGCACTTTTCAATTCCATTTTAGAGACCCATACACCCATGAGAAAAATGAGGGTCAGGCAAGTTGATGTACCCTACATGACAATGGAATGGAAACAAGCCATCAGGAGAAAAAGGAAATACGCCAAAAAGTATGCTAGAAATAAAACTAATGAAAATTGGGAGCTAAAGAAGAAATGGAGGAATGAAGCAACAAAATGCCGAAGGAGAGCCATTAAAAAGTTTTGGAAGGAGAAGGCAAATCATCTTAATTCTAAGCCTTATGATTTTTATAATATTTTTAGACCCTTTCTAAGTGACAAGCGCCAAAAAGGATCTGATATCAACATTAGGAAAGTGGATGGAAAAGTTGAAAAGGATCCGAGAAATGTATCAAACATAATGGTCAATTATTTTGCAACCATGGCGGATGCTATAGGAGGTGTAGGAGCAAGCATGTTGAATGAGAATGATTTGTCTGAACACTCAAGTACAGGAAGCATTAAAACTGGTATATATGAACAGGAAGGACCAATATTTCATTTTAGAAAGATAAAGAGTGCTCAAATAAAATCTGCATTGGAAAAATTGAACACTAGAAAAGCCTGTGGATGGGATTCTATTACACCTAAAATGTTGAAGCTTGCTTCTACAGGGATTGCAGATTCATTAACAATGCTATTCAATACAAGCATCGATTCAGGTATATGGCCAGATGCTTGGAAAAAAGGTGAATGGTGTCCTGTATTTAAAAATGAAGATCCACTAAATGAAATGAACTACCGACCTGTGACACTCTTAAGCACAGTGGATAAAGTGTATGAACAATTATTGAGTGGGCAAGTTTATCAGCACTTTGACAATATCCTCGACTCTAGCATTTCAGCATATAGAAAAATGCACAGCTGCAAAACAACCATTATCAGACTGACAGAAGAATGGAAATTAGCTATGGACAATAAACAAGTTGTTGGCATACTCTCCACCGATATGAGTAAAGCTTTCGACTCATTGCAACCGTCCTTATTGATCAATAAGCTCAAAGCATATGGGTTCTCAGAGCAAGCACTTTGTCTCATGCGTTCGTATTTCACAAATAGACAAAACCGGGTAAAACTAAATTCAGTGGTAAGTGAGTGGAAGGATATGAGAAGAGGATGTCCTCAGGGCTCATCCTTTGGTTCTCTGCTATGGAATATATTTCAAAATGACTTGACATATCAAATAACGGATGCAAACATCTCAATGTACGCCGACGACCACCAGATTTATGTTATTGCTGAATCAATATCCCAAGTAGAGCAGACTCTTAAAAACGAGGGTGTAGTTATATCAAGATGGTATAATGAGAATTATCTTAAAGGCAATCATAAAAAGTATGGTGAAATGATTTTGTGTAACAGGGATACGGAAGCTGCAGCAATTAACATCACAATTGATGGTGAGAATGTCGAATCTAAACTTTCCCTTAAGCTTCTTGGAGTGACACTTGACAGTAGACTGAACTATAGTTCACACATAAGTGATATTTGTAAGAAAGCAGGAAGCAAAGTCGGTGTTCTTAATCGACTCAAAAAACTGGTTCCTACTCATGCCTTGCTTCAGTTGTACAAGGCTGGGGTGCTACCGAATTTAACCTACTGCCATATGGTCTGGCATTTTTGCAAAGCATCAGACACTAAGAAGCTAGAGAGGGTACAGGAACGAGCTTTGCGAGCTGTATTCTGTAATAAAACAGCAACGTACGAGCAGCTCCTCGAATGGGCAAAACTACCGAGTTTAGAAAATCGAAGACTACAAGACATTTTAATTTTAATGTATAAAGTGAAACATAATTTGGTACCCAAGACTATAATTGACATTTTCCCTATCTCAAATAGTAAATACAATTTACGTAACAAGGATTTTTCTATCCCTAGGGTAAACACCACAAAATACGGCAAACATAGTATCCGATATTTAGGACCGTATTTATGGAGTAAAATAAATATTAACTTACGTCAAAAAACGAGCCTTGAAGCATTTAAACACGCAATCCGAGGGATGGACATAAAAGGATTATTGGACGGGAGCTGCAATTGTCAAGTGTGCCAGTCCTGACGATAACTTCTGATTTTAGTCCCTTTTTAAATTATTTATATGTTTAACTAAATTAGTAATGTTAGTAGCATTGTAAATAATTTACTCTAATAATCTACTCTAATAAGTTACTCTAATAATTTACAGTTAATCGTTAACTGTATTTAAATTTGTAAATTTTTACATGTATCTATCAATTTTATCTTTTTAATCTTAATTTTATTGATCAATTTTAATTAAGTGTCCCCAATTAGCTCTTAGCTAAGAGCTAAATAGTTATAGACACTTGAATAAAGTTTATGTATGTATGTATGTATGTAATTTAGGAAAACAAAGTGTAAGTTTCTTCTTAATTACAATAAATTTAGATAAATTAAATACAAAACATAGATAATAAATTCATATCTAAAAATATAAAAATTCATCATTTTTCATAGAAACACAGCAGGAACCTCTGGCAAAATTTATACCATTTAGAAGATGCTTGTTCACCTTAAGTCCAATCTTAAACGATCTTAAGTTTGCACATTCCTTGACATGATACGGAAGAAGATTCCATGCCAAGGCAGCCCTGTGTTTAAAAGAAGACCTGCCAATTTCAGATCTTGGTCTTGGCACTTCTAAATTTAGAGAATTCCTTAAGCTGTAATTTGTTTTTACCTTAGAAATTAAAATGTTTAGATCTTCCGTATTTAAATTATGATAAGATTGATAGGTCAGAACCAGCAGTCTCTTAACATAATACAAAGAAATGGGATTCCATTGCCTCAATTTCTTGATCTCATCTGTTGAAGTGGTCATAGGTAGCTTACAAACAACCCTAATTGCTCTCATATGAATACGTTCAATATCCTCCATAAGTGATGGGGAAACAGAACCCCAGACAACAATATTATATACTACACTAGGAATAATTGAGTTAAAATAAATAGATTCCAAGGTGGACTGAGGCAGGAATTTGATTCGTTTCAGAACAGCCAATTCCTTATTAAATAAACTACAAACATTTCTAATATGATCCTGCCAAGATAACTTATTGTCAATAGTTAAGCCAAAACACTTAGATGAAGATTTGAACTCGATGGTCTTGGTGCCGTATCTTAAAGCTGGCAGAGGGCCTATAAAGCTTGATCTAGAAGTTTATTGTGAGAGTATATAAGTAGACAAGTCCTAGCGAAGTTTTTAACTAGTTTTTCACAAGCGAAGAGAGTTGGCGTTAGCCGTGTTTAGTCAAGTGTGACAGAAGCAGTGTTAATTCAAGTTGGTGGAGGCCGTGTAAGTTTGTCGAGTACCGTAAACGTTCATGTATAAGCCGCATCCGTAGATAAGCCGCACCCCGAATTTAGAAGCGCAGATTTTGGAAAATATGTAATTTTACAATAAAGTTTGAAGTTCCAGTAACGTCCTATTGCTATAAACCAACAAGGACAAACAATCAAGGTTTCACCATAAAGTTGAAATTCCTTCGATATTGAAACAAAATGAACGAGTGCTTAGTAGCCAAGCTTTAAATGTGGGGAGGAGTCTGGGCCAGGGCCTGGGTTATCATGACCACGTCTATAAAGATGTACCTGCAATAGGCGAAAAATTTCATGCAGAACAGGAGCTTGATAATGCAGTTGACAAATTTGCCGAGAAGGTGGTCAAGGACAACGAAACAGTCGGCCATTTACGGCGAATTTTGTGGTATTTTATCGAATATTTTATGGAATTTTGTGGTATTTTATCGCACGTGGCGGAAAGATATGCGTGGAAGTGACTGGCCAAAACGTCACTGAAAACAGCTGTGCGGAGGAATGGAGATTCCTTGTAGGTTGGTGTTTACTTGTTCGAGTAAAGCGAAAATTAATCGCTTGAAAGAACTCTTGGAGAGCAAGATTCGCCGATAAACACTTAAAGACACAAACGGCTCCTTTAGGAGCCACCACTCATTAAAAAGTCAATGAACAACAGCAACATGCTCTCAGTTTCTTTTATGTTTCTTTACTGAGATCTTAAGAAGTTGTATGAATATTAATTAGGTTTCTTAAAACTCCAAACACAGATGTATCCATGGATAAGCCGCACCCTTGATTTATGGCTCCAATTTTGTAAAAAAAAGTGTGGCTTATACATGGACGTTTACGGTATGTGTTGTTAAGAGTTTTACTTCATGGAAACTACATTCACTTTGGAATAAATCTTCTTGTTGTTGTTCCGACAACCCTGCGTTCCGTTTAGTTTGCAAACTACCTTTCCTCAAAACATTCGAACTCGTAACATTGGGGGCCTGTCCGGGAGAGGAATTCATTTGTTTGCCGACTACAGAAACCAGGAAAGGACAATTCAAGAAGGAGTCACAGCTAAAGTAAGGAGAACTGTACAAGAGAGTATAATATTGTGTTTTTGCTGTGAAATACTGCTATGGAAATGGAAAAGCTTTTGCAGATGGGAAAAGAATTCGGATTGGAAGGAGCAAAGATGCTCGAGTTTGTAGAGAAGCAACAAAAGTTAGAGGAAGAAAAACAAGAAAAACGGAGACAATTAGAAAAAGAAAGAAGAAGGGAAGAGGAAGAAAAAGAAAAAAAACGTAGACAATTGGAAGAGGAAAGAGAAGAAAAACGTAGACGATTGGAAGAGGAAAGAGAAGAAAAGCGTCGGCGGTTTGAAGAAGAAAAGGAAGAGAGACGTCGATTACTTGAAGAAGATAAAAGAAGAGAAGACGAAGAGAGAGAAACTAGGCGACAAGAACGCGAACTAAGAAAATTGGAGATGGAAGCTGAGCTGTTGAAACAGAAAGAGGCTATTGAAGCGGCAAAAAGAGAACATGAGCTGGAGATTGCACGTTTGGCTGTGGAGAACGCTGTTGGGCGTCCTGAAGTGAGAGAGGATAGGGCCAAGACACCCAAGCTTCCCTCATTTGTCGATGGCAAAGACGACTTGGACGCTTATTTACAAAGATTTGAAAGATTTGCAGCAACAGCTAAATGGGAGAAGACAGGATGGGCTTCGAAACTTAGTGCTCTTTTGTCTGGACGTGCGCTAGAAGTTTATTCGCGGTTATCCGAGGAAGCAGCCCAAGATTATGACCGAGTAAAGCTAGCATTGATGAAGAGATATGACCTTACGGAGGATGGATATCGCCGTAAATTTAGAGCATCAAAGCCAGAAGTTGATGAGAGCCCAGAACAGTTTATAGTGCGACTAGAGAGATACTTGTTGCGGTGGTTGGAATTGTCGCATACTGAACGTTCTTTTGAAGGTCTAAAAGATCTCATTGTGGAAGAACAGTTTATTGACTCTTGTCCAAAAGAGTTAGCTATTCACCTTCGTGAAAGAGCCCCGGAAACGCTTGACCAGATAGCGAAAATCGCCGATCAATACTTGGAAGCACATGGAAAGCACTTGTTTAGCTCTGCGACCAAGAAGCCGTTAGTACAGTCCAAGGCGGAAGAAACAAAGAACGCCCAGAGTGACACAACAGCTCTCCAGTGTTACAAGTGTAATGCCCGCGGACACAAAGCAATTAATTGCCCAGCTCTAGCAAGAAAGTGTTTTCTATGTCGCAAGCAAGGTCATGAAGCGAGGAGCTGTCGATCAGGTACACGGAAGTCAGGAGGTCAAGGTAAAGATGGTAACCCTGTGCAACGTGGTCAAGTTAGTGCTGGCTGTTTGGTTAAGTCACCAGATCTTAACGCTACCCCCGAGGAAGTTAAGTCGTGTATTCAAAATGATCAGCTTCTGTTAGCCTGTGGCAAGAAAGTTCCGTTGCTAAGTAATGCCTGTGTTGAACCCTTAACTGGAGTAAGAAGTAGGATGCCAGTTGTAAAAGGCAGAGTTGGAGAGAAGACTGTCGACGTTTTAAGGGATACCGGTTGCAGTGGAGTTGTAGTCAAGAAGGACCTTGTCCGGGAGGATCAGTTCACCGGAGATTTTAACGTCATGTTGCTTATTGACAACACAGCGAAGAAAGTGCCTATGGTAAGAATTTATGTTGATACGCCTTATCTTAAGGGTCATGTAGAATCCTATCTACGACCTAATTATTGGTAATGTACGTGATGCAAGGGATGCACAGAATCCAGACCCCAGTTGGCAAGAGGCTTGTGCAGTAACTACCCAAAATTAAGCTAAGAAAAAGGACGAACGCACAACTTTGAAGGTACCTAGCACCCGTGAAAACCCTATTGTGGATAAAGAGAAGCTCAAGCAGATGCAGCGTGAAGATGAGAGTCTGCGTAAGTACTGGGATCGAGACGGTGTGTTAGATCAGGCGGAGATTTCCTTCGAAGAAAAATCTGGAGTACTGTACCGCCTGTACAAGCATCCTTACGTGAATGGTGGTAAACCGCTTAAACAAGTTATGGTACCTGAGAAGTTGAGACGCCCCATAATGGAAGTAGCTCACGGATCGATCATGGGCAGTCATATGGGCATCAAGAAAACAACAGACAAGATCCAGAGTGCGTTTTATTGGCCTGGAATTCAAGGTGACGTCACCAGATTTTGCAAGTCCTGTGATGTGTGTCAGAAGACCGTAAGTAAGGGATCTGTGCCAAAGGTACCGTTAGAGAAGATGCCACTGATAGACAAACCTTTTAAAATGCAGATTATCAAATGCAGATTATCAACTGGTCAACGCTCTTTTGCCTTTCGTGGGGCAAAAGAATATAACTTACTCCCTGAATATATTCGGGCGACTAACAATATTTTAAGTTTTAAAAAGAAAGCTGCTGCTCACTTCTTAAAAAATATTTCTTAATTAATTTTGTATAACCTTTTTAATACTGTATTACCCATGTAAATATTTTTATTCGCTACACATGTATATATTCGCACTTTTATGAATTTTTTAATGCATATTATTTTAGTATTGTATATTACGACAGAATAGCCCCGTATAGAGGAGTCGTAATAAAGTCTATGTCTATGTCTATGTCTATGTCTAAGAGAGTAGCAATAGATCTTGTTGGTCCTATCAGTCCCCCGAGTGAAGAAGGACACAGATATATATTGACACTGGTAGATTTTTTGGACTCGCTACCCAGAGGCTGTGCCACTAAAGAACATTGACACAGAGACTGTAGCAGAGGCATTGGTAGATATCTTCAGCCGTCTAGGGGTACCTGAAGAAATCTTGAGTGATCTGGGTACGCAGTTTGTTTCTGACTGCATGAGAGAAGTCACCCGACTACTAAGCATTAAACAGCTTACAACAACACCCGATGTGTAACGGTTTGACAGAGAAGTTCAATGGAACAATGAAATCTATGCTGAAGAGACTGTGTAGTGAGCAGCCAAGACAGTGGCATCGCTACATAAACCCGCTGTTGTTTGCTTATCGTGAAGTTCCCCAAGAGTCCACTGGTTTTTCACCGTTTGAGCTGTTATAATGGAAGAGCTGTCAGAGGACCAATGGCTATACTCAAACAGATGTGGACGAAAGAAGTTGACGAGCCTGAGGTAAAGAACAGTTACCAGTACGTTTTCGAATTACGAGAGAAGTTAGAAGATACCCTTAAACTAGCCCATAGTGAACTGGAGAAAGCCCAGCAGAAAGGAAAGCATTATTACGACCGCAAGTCTAAAGTTAGGAAGTTCCAGACAGGTGAGAAAGTGCTTATACTGCTACCTACCGACCATAACAAGCTACTTATGCAGTAGAAGGGTCCCTTTGAAGTTAGTTCTGTAGTAGGTCTCAATGACTACAAAGTGAAAGTAAAAGGCAAGGAGAAAGTTTACCACGCTAACCTTCTTAAAATGTACTTTGAGCAAGAGGAGACTACAGCCAAAGGAGCAGTAGCTGGTGGAGTAGGTGCTTTGTGTGTAGACGATGCTGTCGACTGTGCAGCTAAAGCTGATGAAGCAGAGGGAGACAACGTTGGGCTATGTTTTTGCAAAGTTATTCATTCAAAGTTGAGGCCATTAAGGGCCCAGAGAACGTTGGAGCAGATTACTTGAGTCGTACTGAGGAATGACATTGAACTGCCCCTTGTTTAGCAATTTTTCTTGTTTAGGATAAATTTAGGAAATTTCTTCTAGAAGGGGGTTATGTTAGGAAAAATAGCATTGCGTGACTAGCGTTACTTTCTAGAAGCTTCGCGAGAGTTCGTAGTTTGTTTATTTTTAGGTTTGTACGTAAGCGTTTCTAAATCGATGTGTTTTGTAATCTTTCTAAAATTAGATTGATTACTATTTTAGAAAGTTCTAGAAGTTTATTGTGAGAGTATATAAGTAGACGAGTCCTAGCGAAGTTTTTAACTAGTTTTTCACAAGCGAAGAGAGTTGGCGTTAGCCGTGTTTAGTCA
>OX421448.1:43002813-43005313 GCA_949126865.1 Montipora capitata | reverse complement strand
GTTCTGGGATCTTTTGGATAGCGAGTTTTGTCTTGCTGTGGACGATAGCCTTTCTTTCCTTGAGGATTACTTCGGCAGACGTTTGCATAATGATGAGTGGCACTGAATGCCGGGCATTTTTGCGTGTGTTTACGCCCACAGCGACCACATGGTTTTGAATCTAGGTTTTCTCCTATGCGGTTTTCTTCTTTTCCTTCGTGAGAAATCTTCTTTTCCATTTCGGCCGCTTGGTGGTTGGTCTCTTCATCGATAGCAGCTTCATCAAGGATTTCTTGAAGAGTCCAGCCTTGTTGAATGGCTTTAACTCTAATTCTTCTATTACACATTGTTTTAATCAAGTGGTCTCAGATGGCGTTGTTCTCATCGTGATATTCGCATTTCTTGGCGATTTCTTGTACCCGAGCGAAGTATTTGGCGAGTGATTCGTCTTCTGCTTGCTGCAGATTACCGAGTTGGAATCTCACGTACATGTCTTTGTTTTTCTTGGAAAGAAAGCGCTTGTCCAGCTTTCGGATGAATTTCGTGTATTCGTCAGCGGGTTGGTCTGTGCTTTCCACATCTGGTAGGGAGTCTTCGAGATCGGCGCTATCGCGACCACCGTAGATGATTAGACCATCTTTTTTCAACTCTGGGTCTTGAATGCCGAAAAAGCAGAATTGGCGTTCAATATCTTTCTTCCATTTATCCCATCTGTTAGCGGTGTTAGTGGGATTGCAGTCAATGGCGAAGGGTGTAATATTGAGCTGTCTGTTTGTAACAGTGATGTTTTGCTGTGCCGGTAGTGCTTGGGCTTGTGGAGCGGCGCTACCGGTCAGTGAAGCCGAAGCAGCTTCATCAGGATGTATCATTTTCTATCTGTGTTTTCTTCGCTTCTTTTTCTTAAATCCCATCCTCGCCGCCAATGTAGTAATCAGGACGTGTAAATGATATAATTGCTACAGTGTTACTCAACCAGACGAGTGCTGCACCAACAACAATTGAGCTGCTGGATTGTATCCAAGAGAAGGCACTGCAGATCAGTGGGCTAAACGAGGAAGAGGCATGCATCTGCAGTCCTTTACAAGATGCAAACCAACCACTGTACTGCACATCTGAAAGCTTTGCTTCCATTCCCGTACAACGTCAGAAGAACCACTCGCACCAGTGTTTCAATGCCGAGTCATGCTCTTGAGGAACAATACTCCAGGACCCCCTCAACCAAAAGAAGTTTTGTCCATGCTGCAGTCCCTCTCTGGAACCAACTACCAGAAAAGACTGTAGACACAATTAGAGACAATGGAACCCAGTCTTTTAAGACAATGGTGCATAAGCACCTGTTGCAGATGGATGCCACCCCCTGGTGAAAGAGCTCGAGGGGGATAGTACCAATAATTGCACTTTAGATAATTAATTTTTATGTTTGTTCTTAGACCTTGGATCAGTAACCTAGTACCCGACCAAAGAATTTTTTCTCTAAAATCATTACTAGTTCCCACAATTTACATAAAGGTAGGTTTATGCAGCCGTGAACCATTGCTTAGACCTTGGGGTTGTCATTCAATCTGTAGTGTGTTACTGCCTATACATGACTGTATTTGAGTTCACACTTGGACTATCTGGACTATTGTTCACTATAGCAGATTATAAAAAAACCACTAAAGTGAGGGACACTTACACGTAAAGTACCATTCAAAGATAAACTGACAGTGGAACAAGTCTCAAGATTTGACAACACTTGATTCTTGATGCTCAAGAACTTCAAGAATCATGTCTTCAGTGAAGTTTCGAGAGTTGAGTGCATTGTGTGGAAAAACAAGTCAAATGTCAAGTGAGAGTACATTTGTTTAGTGAAATATGCAAACAGTTGTGGTTCCTGTGCTCAATAAGGATAAGCAAATAATCCTGTTGTGATAATTCACAAAACAGCACACCAAAAGATTACAGGCTTCCATCAAGTACAAGAACAAAATCCTTTTCGTGTTGTAATTCCAGTTATTCAATACACATCTGAGAAAAAGTAAATGGGATTGTGATTAGAAAGTTGTTTCTTAAACAAATTTATAATCAATTTGAACACCACTGTTTTTTTTAATAAGTCTTGCAGTGATGGAAATAATTTTCTTTATTCACAGGACATATGTCCTTTCAAATCTTCATTTTGGTCGGACATTTGACAAATTGGACCGGACATAATTTATTGACTGACAACACCTTGAAGAAGATAACTCAAGATGTGCTGGTGAGATGTTTGGTCATCGTGTCCGATCATAATGTGAAATTGGCCGGACATTTTCAAAATTTAGTCGGACAATGTCCGATGACCGACTGTTACTTCCAGCACTGGTCTTGTAACACAGTTTTTTTTAATCAGTCTTGTAACACGGTTGAGGTACTGTATGTTAATGTCTGTTTACTTACACTTTAGGCATGCATTTTGTGAGTAACTTAACTATAAACAGAATCATTTTGAAAATTAATGTTTCAGAACGTCATCGCATTACATGTACTGTACTGTAGCTGG
>OX421448.1:42992813-42995313 GCA_949126865.1 Montipora capitata | reverse complement strand
GGCTTGCTGGGGAAAAAATGATCAATGAAAAATCCCCCACATTTTGATGGTTTAACTTGAGATGGCTCTTTTGGCATGTGATTTTACAATTTTGCAAAATCCTCCATTCATATCAACAATTAGGTACTATTCTTTGAAATAACATAAGAAGTTTATTTGTCTGTGAAGTCTGCAAAGAGAAATCTTTTCTCAGGTACCCGAGGGTTTTGCACTGCGGGTAGTGCCTTTGACAGCCTGGTACCAGGTTACTTTTGCTGGCAGTGCATAAAAACATTCGTTTTCAGAACCTTTGGAGTATAAGCTTTCCAGTTATATAAAGTTTGTTATGGTTTGGATTAAAACTGTGATTGCTACATGCTATACAAAAAGTGCGCTTTTTTCAGGTAAAGCCCCACCTTAAAAACACCAGAATCCGATCATTTTCACTTGATCCCGATCGATTAGGGATGCCCCCGTACCTTCGCCGAATTTGAGCTTCATCTTTTGAAAATTCACCGAGAAAAGCGATCCTGAAAACCATAATAAAGCTTTCTCAACACATCCTCGGAGACCCAGGGGCAGTTAACGAGAAAATCATGGGCAAAATCGGGACTGGCGTTAGGTTTTCAAGTAAGGCGAGAACATACCTTCAACGGACGAGTTCTACAGCGAATCAAATTCTAATCTTCTGATTGGGCGGAAATTTCCGTAATAGGCCTTACCCCTTATGACGTAAAGCATCAAAATTCTTTTGTTGAGTGACCACTATAAATCAACATATCCAAGACCGAGCTGCTCTATCAGCCTCCTCCAATGTCCATTGAACTGCCAGAGGCGATTACGGTCCATGATAAACCACTGAAGAGAACCGAGGCTTTCACTTACCTGGGAAGCACCGTCACAATTAAACTCCAATTCTGCTGACCTGAAAGTGGAAAGGAGGATCCAGTCAGCCACGAAGGCCTATGGCGCGTTACAAAAAAGACTCTGGAGCTGTCATGACATTAGCATAAAAGCCAATGTGATGGTTTGCTCAGTTGCACTCATCCCTTGTCTGCTCTATTCCATCGAGTGCACCCCTCTTTACCGCAGGCACATCAAGGCTCTGACAAGACTCCAGCTGCGCCACCCGTACGCTCCATCCTTAACATCAAGTGGCAAGACCATATCCCAGACGTTGAGGTACTGCGCCGTGCTCAGACAGTGAGTGTTGAAGCCCTAATAATCATGTCACAGCTTCGCTGGGAAGGACATGTACGTAGGATGGCCAATAGCAGGTTGCCAAAAGCTGTGTTCTACTCGCAACTACGCCAAGGTAAAAGGAGCAAATTGCGTTTCAAAGATGTTTTGAAGCAGCATCTGAAGAAGACAGGCATCCCGCAGACAGTCCATCCCGCATGATACCTGGGAGGAGGAGGCAGCCATGAGAGTCAAATGGCGAGGACTGTTGAGGAAAGCTACGTTAGCCGTAGAAGAGTCAGCAAGAATATCAGCGTGCACATGTCCAACGACACTTGGCAACAACTTCAAGCACTTACCAATGCAAGCATTGTCAACGTTTCTGCAGATCCCGAAAGGGTCTGACTGCCCACTCGAGAGCCTCTTTAAGATAGACCTCAACTCAAAATACAAGAAAGTCATCTTCGGCAACGAAGGACAGCCATTGTGTTGTTGTATTGTATGTACTTTTAATACGGTTTGTACGGCGGTAAATAAGGTTGTTAAAAAGTCGATTAACGCTAATCCCAGATTAAAAATTAACCAAAGAGTTTATTTCATTACTCCCAAATGCTGTTCAGCGCTGATATTCGGCTGAACTTTACATAAGAAGAAGTCAATTTTGAAAATCAAGAATAAGCAAAAGAAACTTTCACCGAAAAGTTGAAAACAAGAAAACAAAGTTTACGCTAACCCTGGATTAAGCTAATCGGCTTTCGAACAACCGGGCCCAGAATGCAATGTTTCAATAGTTACTCAACAAACAATTGTGATTGTCTTTTTCCGCCTAATCACAGAACCTGTTACAGTGAAGTCAGATCGGTATCCCTTATATCAAGCGGTAGATTCCACATTTACGGTCGCCCATTTTATTTCCATCTCTCCGTTGTCTAGCTCGTACTGACAGACATATTCTGCGACGAAAATTTGGGTAGCAAAGGGACCCGCAAAATCTAAAATTCGACAAAGGCTTAACTGCAGAATACCCTGCCACCTCGAAGCTATAACCTAAATAAGGTGGATACACGGATACGCAGATTCGCAGTGGAAACACCGAGCTTAGTAAATACGCGGATACGTGGATACGCACTCGTTTTCCTGGTTCCCAGTATTTCTCCTTTCTCACGCGCCAAACAAAAAGAGCGAAGGAGATTGATGTATATGTATTCCTCGTTCATAAAGCACAATGATCGAGTGAAAAACAATGATGTATCTTAAAGCGCGATCAATCTCCTTGTTGAGATGTATTTAATTCTCGTTCTTAAGGCTGGATTCCATATGATCGCAGACGATCGCGAATCGC
>OX421448.1:42987813-42990313 GCA_949126865.1 Montipora capitata | reverse complement strand
AGGCACTTCAGGAACTGAGATGGCGGAGATGTCACCAGGCAAGAATGGGCTAAAGTTCGATGTTAACCCTGTGAAAACCTCATTTATCTTGCAGCATAGAGTTTCAATGTTGTCAATATGATGACCATCGCACAACTGCACGTACCACTGACCTTCACGTGCCGAAACTCCCGCGAGGTTTTTGATTTCACTCCACCACCTGCGAATGTTGATGTTCTTTAAGTTCTTAACCTTGTTATTGTTAAAAAAACTGTTTACAGGTAGAGATGGCATTTGCAACCTTATTACGCCATAATCTAAAGCCAGCAGAGTGACTGCCAAACCTAGCCAGCATTCGCTGTCTCTTCGCAATCCAGCACTTAATCTTGCTGGTCATTCAGGGCTTATCTGAGCAATGGAGACGAATCACTTGGGTAGGACAAAACCTGTCAAGAGCATCTATGATGGTTCCTTGGAAAATGTCAAACTTTTCCTGGCAAGAGTTAGCACTGTAAAAATCAATCCAGGAGTGGGATGTTATCCATTGGCCGAACTCTCGGAGTCTGCTAGGCCGTGTGTCACGACGTGTGATAGTTTGTTTATAGGGCTTGTGTGTTGGTTCGTCCGCATGTCGCTTGACCAGGATGCAATAATGGTCACTTCTACCAATCTTAGGGAGTTGGACAGGATCAGACATTAAAGATGGCCAGGCCCGGGTTGCTCGAAGCATGGTTAGTGCTAACCAGCGTTAAATACCATGGAAACATATACGTTATGATACCTCTTAACCAACGGTTAGTGCTAACCAGCCTTCGAGCAACCGGCCCCTGTTCGTTAGAAGCCAGTGAAGAATACCGGTGTCCCTAGTCAGGACTTTAACAGATTGGGTCATGCTACACATGCGTTTGATGATTGTTGCTGAGAAGCTGGTGGAAGAAGGGTTGATATCACCGGAAATCCATATTAGACAGTCGGGATGTTTCAAGGAATATTCATCAACAGTCTGCTGGATGTGATTGTATAATATATCGTTGTCGCTAGTGGTGGCGTCAGGCGGATGGTTAACAACTCCGATCAAAATACATGATACAGATCTTGGTAAGCGGCGTGGTCTTAGATGAACCCACAAGGTCTCTGTTAGAGAATCCTTAAGTTCAATTTCAGGGAGCCTTTTGCAATGAACAGTGCTTGAAACAAACAACGCAACTCCACCACCGCAACAGTTATGTCGGTCCTTACGAAAAAGGACATAGTCTTGCAGTGAGACGGCAGAATCAGGAATGTCACTCGTAAGCCAAGTTTGAACCACACTAACAATGTCACATCCATTATGGCGAATGACGGAGTCAAGCTCGTCAACTTTAGGAGCAAGAGAGCGGAGATTGCCAATCAAAAGGGACGGGATGTAGTGTCGTGCCGTAGTATCAAGGGTAGTTGGTGGAGCAGTGGTAACTTGGTTCGACTGCAATACACCAATATAATTATCCACCACAGGGAGCCCGTATGGAGATGCTCGCTTCTTCCCTCCTCTTTTCGATCTGAACTTCTTTCTCACTCCAAGATCGCCCAATTTTTCCCACAAATCTTTACACAGGTGCTGCTTAGGCTGACCTTTACGTAAGGCCTTGAGTCTAGAGGCAGTGTAGACATGTCTAGATTGGATAACAGGCTGGGCGCTCGACGATCCAAGATGGCGACTGGTATTGCTAGAAGCACTCGAGTCAGAAACATGTCCAGAACTAAGCCAATAGTTGACAAGGCGCGCATAGAGAAAGATGACTGTTAGAAACGGTGTTCTGAAGTCGAAACCTGGCCACATAATCACTAGATACTACTGCCCTTAGACAAGTAACAAACGTAAAATACACGGAGCCCAAATAAAGGCTTGTGGCAGCCATTAAGCGCAGCTGACCTTAGGCCTAAGCGCTCTCGTAAAATTTTAGCTTTCATTTTTCGGTTCGGTTAACCACACTTTTTACGAGATCGTGTGAAAAAGAAAGCACTCGCCTAAGCCCTCGTTTCAGTGATTAGGCCTGAGCACTATTGTAAAATATTAGCTTTCATTTTGCGGTTCGGTTAACTACGCTTTCGCGAAATCGTGTGAAGAAGAAAGCAGAGTTTATGCCTAAGCACTATTGTAAAATTTTAGCTTTGATTTTTCGGTTCGGTTAACTACACTTTTTACGAGATCGTGCGAGGAAGAAAGCACTCGTTTAGTAATTAAGCCTAATCGCTCGTTTCAGTGATTAGGCCTAAGCAATATGCTATTGTAAAATTTTAGCTTTCATTTTACGGTTCGGTTAACTATACTTTTCAAGAGATCGTATGAAGAAGAAAGCACTGCAGTTACTCCGGTTCTTACCCACTGCGTACCCGCGTATCCGCGTATCCGCTAAGAAATATACTTACCTTATCTCTCAAGACAGAGAGGGTCTTACCAACTGCGTATCCGCCTGTCCACTCAGAAATATGTTTACCAGCTCTAAAGAAAGAGAGGGACTTGCCTACTCCGCGTATTCAC
>OX421448.1:42952813-42980313 GCA_949126865.1 Montipora capitata | reverse complement strand
CATTTATCTAGTGACGAAACGCGGTTTCCCCCCTCTCCTGCTCTATTTTGATGTTTCATAAAATGTTTGCGTTTTCAGCAGCTAGATTTTTTGGTAGTCTTAAGATTATTAGCAGCGAATGTTCCAGAGGCTGAGTCGGACCACAATGTTGAGTGAGTGAACACTTCTAAGAGTTTTTTTTTCAATTTCACGCTGGCTTCAATGTCGATTTTACGCCATTTAACTTGAACTTTAATGTCCATGGGTAATTTGTATTCAAATGCTAACCAAGTGCAGAAAATTAGCTGTCGAGTGGTTGGTTAAATCGGTGGACTCTGAAGGCAATGGCGTCGATGGATGAGGAGCGTTGATGCAAACATGTCAGATTTCCTTGACGCATCCAAACGAAGTCCGAGTCTTCGACAGACTGGTGTTTCACTTCACCTTTGACCGTTGATGTCTCTAAAAAAATACAAGCTAAACTCGATATAAAAAACTAAACTTGATAAACGGGAAGGACTGAATGTAAAGCGTTATTGTTAGCTGTAGCTGTTTGCATCGCCCTTGATTTCGTTTCTTTAGATAAAAACCGAAGAAAGCAGTCTGCTAAGGAATAGAATATACAGAATCATTGCAAACCGACGCTCCCAAGGTGATGATAACAACTGATTTTGCCTGGCGATGCGTTCTTGGCGCGTCTAGGCTTGTGGGACAATGCTTTTTAATCGGTAACAGTGCGGATTGCGGTCAGCCTTTCGTGTAATATTGTCTCGTTTAATTATTGTCGAACTGGTGCTATCCTTTCTGTGTTTCTGTCGCTACTTTGAAATAGATGATTCGCATATAAGGGGAGCACCATTGCCACGGTATAGCATAAATATTCCCAATTTTTCCTCCCGCTTGCTTTTAGGGCGTTCATGTTACAGTTCTATTGGCTATCTTTCATTAAAACATCTGGAACAATTTAAGACTAAAATAGGCATTTTAAAATCCGTATTTTAACACAGCGTGAAACAGTGAAGAGAACCATCACTGAAGCTTTGCAATGAAAAGTCGAAGTGAAGTTTATTGTTGTCGCTGATCTATTGTAGGGTAAATGCTCTCGCAATTCTTTCACCCAACATAATGTTCCTTTGTCTCACCCAATATGCGTGTCAAAATATGCAAAACTGGGGAAAGGGAATATTAACAAGCCAAAACTACTTCTTTGGCACACTAGCTCTGACCACTGCTTTTATCATTGGCAGAGGCTGTCCTATATAAGGCGTGATTTTAATGCAAGTGCAGATCTTTCCGTTTTTGTGATCACGTGAAGTACGCATAGTAATTTGGTCGGCCAAAGAAATCGAAGTTTTCGAAAGTTGCATCTGGCGTGGACATTCTCGCAGCATTCTTCAAAGACAACTTCTAAGTATAATGGGAACTTGCTTATTGGTAATTTTAAGGACCGGCTGTCATCTTCAGTAACTACAAGAATGACAAGCAGGTTACATATTCAAGAAGTTATTAATTTTATTTCCTACAGAGCAAAGTACCCAGGCACGTGTTTCTTTTAATCTGAGTACGACAAGCTTGCACGCCCATGCGCGTTGGACATGCAAAATTATGAATACGTTAGTCTGCTTAAAGTGTGGCGACTTAAATAGTCAAGTGTAAAAAGAACTCAAAAAACAAATTTTTCCACGGTTGCTCGTGTATAGAGTGTTTTAACGTGACTTCGAGGGGGCCATGTTAGTGTCCCTAAACAAAGTAACGGCGGCCATGTTGATTTCCCCAACTAATCCATCGAAATGAAATAAAACGGTTTTCTTTCGGTGGAAAAACAAGGTTACTGATCACGTGAGTGAAAACACTCTATACACACCGCCTCACCTCTTCAAAGGCGGTGTTTATAAAGGAACAAATCAAATAAACATTACAAAGTCAAGAAACCGAACTGACTATTTACAAAGCGTGGAGATACTAAGACCATAGGGCTAACGCTCACATGGTTCATATGGGGTACAAAACTTGCACTTCACATTACACTCTAATCAGTTAAGTCCATACAACAAGACAGCCGATGATAAATTTCAATAGATTTGAACACGGAATATCGGTAAGCAAATCCTACACTCGAACCACTGGGCCAGTTTGTTAATTGTTAGTTTCGGATAACAAATAAACAAAGAAGCAAAATGACTTGATTTTTCTAAAGGAGATAAAGGAATCTTTCCTGATTGAGACATGTTCTATAAGGTACTTCTCATGATGCAAATGGCACGCTTAACTTCCGTTGGGGATACTCGAAAAGAAATCCGAGTGCTTCTTCGCAAGAATCGAACCTATGACCTTCCGATTAATAGTTCGGAAGGCTCACCACTAAGATGTAGGGGACGCGTGGGCAAACCCCTTGAACTAGGCTCAGGTAACAATTAACTGTCATTTATCCTCCACTTCATTACAATATAGCGGAACTGTTCTTTATCTTTGAGTTTGTTTTACAGGGCTTTCTGCGAGGTATACAAGTGTGGCAACATCATGAGCCCCCCTCTTGATCTCGAATGCCAAGATCTTTCTCTCTATCACTTCTAAGAGTTTCTTGTGGCTCACCTTTGCCTTCCCTTGGGTATTCCCAGGTTGATTTTCATTAAAAGGCTTAGCCTATCAGGGACGTGGCCAAAACTCTCTTAGAACATTGTTTGCATCCTAGCAAAAATTGAGAGACCAAAGCAACATCTTGCCAACACTAATACCCTTCACATATTAAACATAAAGCATTAATGAAGGAAGAGAGCGATGTTTGTATTTAATATGTTTTCCCGCTTTGTGGTTGCTCTGGTCACTTCTTTGCCTGTTAGCCACAGCTATCGAGAAATCACTAAAAGAGAGAAATATGATAGAATAATTACATTTTCATGTTTTATGATAATCAGTAGCCTGCCTATCAGTTAAATTGGGTTCAAAGTAACAGTAAGTCCTGTAAGGTCCTGTAATATACACGAGGGTTGGAGGTATGTCATGTAACCATAAGAATAGAAAGTAAAAGGAAGAAAGATGCTGACATATTAAATAAATTGCGCAGAATTCAGTAAGATAAAAAAACACAAAATGAACAATAAAAAACGAAAGTATTTCGACCCCATCGTTAAGAGCAATATTTATAGTCTATAGGAGATGGACTATATATTCAGTTCTATAATTTTGCCTATCTTACCTTTTGCTCAACCAAACCTTCTATTTCAGTGCAGCTCTTATTTAATAGCTGACCGGGGCATTATCCAAGATAAGGAAATTTTAAAATAAAGTTTAAAAATGATCTTGGTCCTCCACGGACTTCAACAGCATCAGAAACATCATTACTGACAAAGCCCAGTTGTTAAGAAAGAGACAAGACATTAAGCCTATCTATACGGAATAAAATTCATAGATTAAACCATGCATGTTTCGATAATGGACTAGTTTTGTCAACCAATTTAATAACATAGTGTTTCATCTAACTATAAATTCCATCTAATCTATATATTATCATTTGCGTGATACAATAGTCTGTTAAATTCATTGGTTTTATTCCGTTGTTACATTTCCACATCGTTAGATCAGAAATGCGTTCTGTAATTTAATAAGAACCTTTGATATTGCTTCTCGCCCTTTAAATAAGGGCGAAACAAAACCATTTTAAAGAGTGGCGTGATTTTTCTCAAAAAATCCATTTATTCTACGGAGTGAGTGATAGCCACTAAATTTACATATAAATATGCACGGAATTCTCATGGAAAAACGCGAATCAACTTAGTGATTGTATACATGCACGTTCGCTTGCAGATCGGGATAAGGCGTCAAGTGTACGTGAGATGTGATGAGCTTTAAAAAGATATTGACTTTCCTACCTATCGAAGAGCTCAATAGTTTATGAAAGAAGAATTAAGTAAAGAGCAATACTTATGTTGTAAAAAGGACGCAATATCATTGATGACTTGAGAAGAAGATGTAAATAAAAGGGTTCGCACAAAAGGCTAATTTAGTAACTTATTTCGCTAACGTTTTCTATTGTATATTGAAACTTAAAAATATTACATCATTCAATGGAGGCGTCCCATCGTAAGTTACCAGATATTACAACTAATAAGTGAAATAATTCGCCAACAAAACTACAAGATGACCCGAAAGCATTTCATTTCAATCATTGAACGTGTATTAGCCTCCACGTTTGAAACAAAAGTTACTTAACGTTTCTAGAACAGATTTAATACACCACTTTTCACAGCAAATTTTTTCTATTGTGTTTCTTGTTCCGGTTAGAATATCTTTATGTGTTACACGGCTTCAGCAAAGAAGGAATGCTTGTGCGGAAACAAATTCGTCAAAATTTTTGCAGGCGAGAAAGTTGTCAGTCTGACCAGAACGAAAAAAATGCCGCAAGATGTTAGCTGAACTCTTAATCATGACATAATATCGGGAGATGAATACTATCCCAGTTTTTGTCATGCTAAAAGATCATCGCAAGTATGCATAGATCCATGATGCTACACACAAAATATAAACTAATAAACATCCCAGCTTGATCTAAACTAAGAATTTCATAATACGGTCAGTTTGTAGCAAAGGTGAGGTGAGGTTTCGCAGCATGTGGAATTTTCTTGAAAACAAATGAATTAGCTTGGTAGGTGGAAATTCCACAGGGTGTGCTTAAATACAGTGCTCAGGATTCGCATGGAATGAGCGGTTATTTGGTGAAGTCCAAATTAAAAAGTTCAACCGCTGTGATTGTTGTATATTTAAGACTAGACATTATACATTACAAACCACCCGTGGAAAAAAGCCAATTACTTGTAGTGTTTCTCTTGTTGACAGCATTTGAAGAATGCAAACAGAAACCGATTGCCCTCAAGGTACGAATTATTTTCATAAGGTGCGTGGGATAAAAGTGAAGCGAAAATTCAACAAACAATTCAGTTAGTAACTTCAAAACCTATGTTTGCCACAAAAAAGCTAGTTGTAAAGACTTGCGATTTTACCTTTCCATATGCATTGGTTTCAAGGCTGAATTAAACTGTAAAACAAGAAAAACAGTTTTTAATGTCTTCTGGTAAATAAAAGGTGCAACAGACTGTTTATCACGGTAATAAACGAAAGCGGGATTTTTTGCTAAGCAAGGGGATTTAAGCTGTGAGAAAGATTGTTTCCTTTTATTTGAGGCCAAAAAGTTTACTGACACGCGAACAAAAGAAAAAGCTGCGTGATTTCCGCTCACCGCTGAGAATTCAAAGCTGACTTGTTTTTTTCTTGACTGGAGATGCAGAACCTTCGACTGACCGCATGGCTTCAAACAGAGGAAATGAACAGAAACTTTATTGTACCTGATCATATAGATTTTGTCTCAAATATAAATTTTTGGGCTCCTTTCTGTTAAATTTATTACAACATGGGCGAATTGAAAAAGACATGATTGCAGCGACTAGAAAGAAAGGCTTGCCATTATAAAGAAATGTTTTAATAACAGTAAATTTCTTAATACGTACATTATTACGGTAGTTCCTGAGTATTTGAAAGACGACGAAAAAAAGGCAAGCACCAAAAGATAAGACATTACGGAGAGAGTTTTTGCAAGACAACAAATCTTTATTAAGGGAAAGGTGTCTGATGAATGCCATCACAAGTCTAAGTTCCATTGTAAAAACGGAAACGGCTTCGTCCAATATTCTTTGTAAAAGTTATTTCTCGGTGTTTGATAATTTCTTTATCTGATGATCACAGTAATTAAATGAGAATTAGTAAATTGATGCTTAAATATGTACAATAACTATAAAAGCTACGTCTTCTCCTGCTTTCTTTCGTGCCATATTCTTCATGTGATTAATGGAAATCTCTAATTTTTGATATTCTTCTACTGAATCAGTTAGTTGATGCACCGCCATCTACAAAATCGCTCTTTCTTCTTCAGTCCTCGATCATCATCCACATAAGGGAGCTTTGTGAGGAATTGTGAAACGTTCCACGTAATTCCACTTCATTGTTAAGCATAAAAAGCACGAATAGGAAATAGGAAGATTAGTGTTCTCTTCCTTGGGTTTCCAGTTTTCTAAACTGGGACAAAAAGCATTTTTCATCTAATAGATAAGTCTGTCTTCTGGTTTCGTGCTTTGGCGTATTGCCGTGTCTTCAATAATTGTTCTAGAGTCTCAAGTAGGGATGGAAGTGCTTTGAAGTCTCACAGAGATTGCACTGTGTGCAGTTCAGGCTTTGGTAATATGGTAAGTATGGTAACTGAGAATGAACAAACAATGAATCTGTCGAAGACGAAGGGCTGTAGTACTGGAAGGGAAGACCAAAAGGTGCAATGCTTGCAAGTGTGGGTGGTTCAAGGGCTGAAAAGCTCATCTGTGACACCAAAGAGCTTGATCCAACGCGATTGTGAAAATCTAAAGCAGTGGTGAACCCGTGCCTTCCTGGCTCAACAATGGCTTTTGCGTCCATTCTGTTGGGATCCTGTCTTTTGAACCTGGTTTTTCTTCGAAGAAAGCTACCATTTTCAAACATATTATAACTTTCTGGATCCAGCGTCCAGTAGTTTCCCTTGAGCGGTTCGTCAGACTTTATTCCGGTCTTGATGAAACAGTCGTTGAGTGAGAGGTTGTTTCGGATGCAGATCTTCCACGAAGGGTAGGTGTCGCGGTAAAAGGGAAACCTATCTCTGATAAACTTGCAAATGCCGTCCAAGGTGAGCCGCTTGTCAGAGGCGTTTTGAATCGCCATTGCAATCAGCGCGATGTATGAGTACGGAGGCCGTCGTCGTGATTTGCGGTTGAAGCGTGATTTCTTGTTATCTGCATTGGATTCAGTCTGAACCTCGTTGTCCTGTGGGTTGCGGTTAGTTTCATCACACTCCAAATTGCTTCCTGATATGCTAAAGTGGTCGACCTCTTGAGGTCTTGCCAATAATTTGCCTTTATCAATTTCCATTGCTGTTGTAAGTCCAGTCTTAAGAGTACTTTTTTGTTGCAATCCTCGAAAGGCATCCATAATTGCTCGTCTCAGTCAATGTTTTATCTGCTTCTTTGTGATTAAAACTCACCCTGAGCGGCTCTTACGCCACTTTGCTACTGAAGTTGTCTCCCTCTGGTCTGTGTGTCTGGTCAACAGACTCGTTATGATTTATTTCTCGTCAGAAACTAGAGAAAATAAAAGCATGTGTAGGAACAAAGATGAAGTGCTTCCACACAGGTGTAAATGGCGCTGGGCTAAATCACACCTCGCTAATGCAATGTTTTGTGCTCGAACAACCAATGAATAATAGAATGACAACGAACTGGGCCTACCTTTAATGACACTTTCCACAAAGCCACAGAAAGTGATTGAGGTTTAATTTAGCACGATTTCTTGGGGTAGCCAGAAATTGAGCGTACGTAAAGCTGAGCTTTGTTTTTTTAAATGTTACCTAGATCAGTCCTTGCCTCCTGTGGACACGTGCAAACTGCTCGCTGGTTCAGCGGGTTGAATAACTTCTCTCTGCTAAAAGTGATTGTATTCTTTGAAAAAACCCAGGGGCAATTTCTATTTAATTGCGAGCGTGTAACAAATGCTAACATAGACTGGAGGCCGGTATTGAACAACTAAGAACAACAGGTATTGTTTCCAATTGAATGACATTTATTAGCATGTACGGCAAAGGCACTTAACAATAACTTGATTATGACGGACTTATGCTGTTTTACCAAAATATTATTTGTTAGATGCTTTATATATGCCCCGGCAGCTGACGAGAGAGCTCTGAACAGGTAGGACGTCCACAGAACAAAGAACAAGCAACCAGAACTTTGAAAGGGCGTTCCGGTTCCGACTTGGCATCCACACTCCTTGATGAACCAAAACCGTTGAGATTCTGCCAGCGGATCAGTTGTGATTATGTTGATTTTTCAGGAAAACCATTGGTGCATTTTGTTTATTGCTATGTTGCTTTGGAGTATAAATATTTCGTCACGGCTCTGACTTATAGCTCGATGAATGATAACTATTTCTAGTTCTTACGACACCAAAGTTTTGTTATTTTTTCTCCGTTCAGATCGATCCAGAAAGTTAGTGGGTCTTCTGATGCAGTTTCCGGGTTGTCTTCTAATAACGCTACAATCTCTTAAAACAAGCCAAAAGAAAGGACGAGTTAAACTTAAGTTTCCTTGACCATGGACCGTGCATTAGTTTCAGTTCCCGAAGAATTCTAACAACGGTGCTCCTTAGTGTACTATCGACAGGGGAGCAATTGTAGGTGGCAGACTCATATATCAAGTTGACAACAGGGGTCAGATTTTGAGATACTTCAATATTTTTTTCTTTCATTGGCATACAATACAGTCGCACAGTAAGAAATAGGTCAACCTCCCAAAAAATGTTGTCTTTGTGAGACGTACTTGTGTACAAAAAAGAGTAAATTGGACAAACTGCAACCGAGTAATTATTTTCAAGAGAAGACGAGATTGATAAGGCCTTCCTTTTTCGCACCTTTCTGCTGTTAACAATAGTAACCAATAACATGAGAGGTTAATCTAAGTTTATTGCTCACTCAAAGAATAGCAAGGGTGTTTACGCACAATTATCACCATTCTTTTAAAAGTACTCATTTCTTGTGATTATCATGTAAATGACAAAATGAAAGGTTACTTCTGAATTAAAGTCCATTTACTGTTTTATTTTCATAGTGACAGTTGTGGACAATGTCTATTGTTGAAAGAGGGGTTTTGTTGGTCTTAAAGGACTGCCGTTGTCAGTCTAGTGCCAGGAGCTATTTCAATGTCTCAAATGAATCAGAAATTTTCCCTTCGTCGACTAAACCTCTGGGAAAGTTTGAATTTGGTCGATCAACCTATAATCAATATTTAGTTGTGTTAATTGTTCAATTAATGAATATATCAGAACTGAATTCATCATTTCAGCGGTAAACAGAAAGTGAAAAAGGACAAAAACAGATGTCAGTGTTATTATCGTCCTTATGCTCAGAGCTAATTTTGCCAGATGCACCCTAAAAAAGCTACGTATTTATTCTTTTCTTTGAAGTCTAGAATTTTTCAGTGATTCAACAGAAGGATACTACAAAGGTGCTAAATATTAATCAAGTGAACCACGCGATAAGTCAAAAGAATTGATTATTGTAAATTCGAGTGAAATTGATAATATACCGTTTTGTTGTGGTAGCCTTACAGATGTTCTTCCCGCGATATGTTGAACTGAAGTTTGCCCAACGGATAACTGACCTTAACGTTTCATTAATTAGATGATCGAAATCCGGGAAACCAGAGCTTGCATATACAAACGTAGCTGTCAAACGTGAATACTTACTTGTTATGGCAAATCTTGAAATTTCATAATGGTGTACCCCGCAGCGTTGGTGAATAAAAGGAGAAATTTACTCCCTTTGCTTCATACTGTGGTTGTTTATGGCTGCGTTCAACAGCAATAAAAAAAAAACAGATGCTACGGGTTTAATTTCTTTTCATTGAACAATGTCTCTCGGCGCTTGTCATTCTAAGAATTGTACACATTTTGTTCCGTTCAACCTAAAATCTGTTAATTAGACACGGACTAATGTTTTGCTGAACGCCGAGACTCGTGTTTGGAACATGTGCCATCCGTTATCAGCTGAGTCGCAAGATGCCAACCCCACTGAGTTTTGAATTTATCTCAAGAATTGTGTGTTTGTAATTGTTGCTCAGATTTAAACATTATTAAATTTCAGGTATATTTATTCACCTGCTCAGGGAACGAATGACCTTTAAGAAAGAATGGATCAACTAATTTTACATCGACCAGCCCATGGACTCCAATCTAGATTTCAATTATGTGGCATAATGCAAATTAGTATAAATTACGTAAGTGCTTACTGAAAATTATCTGCGCTGATTGGTTGCACTTGAGGTGATTATTACGCCATAATCACTTACGCGGTTTTTTTCAAAATTGCCGCAAGCCGTTTTGTCGAGGTGACAGACGAAGAAATTAATTGTTTTAAAGAAAATGCATATTTTTCAAATAATCACCTATGTAATTATACTAAAACAATTATTTACCTCAGGCTCGGTGAATATCACCGATATTCAACTCGCCTTGCGCGAGTGTGTGAATATAACCCTTTCCTCCATCTTTGATTATAAGCCAACTCAAGTTCATCGCAATCGTTTATCTTTATTGTACAGTTTAGTTTCCGAATGGTGAAAACGCCTCAATGCTTCTAACATCTGTATATTGTCATTTGAAGTAGTTTAGAGTGTTAGCCTATAGATCTCCATTTCCATGTTCTTTTGTACTCTGCAAAGAACTGTCATTCTCTTACGTAACTTCAGCGAAGAAGCCGTGAGAGAAGCCGAGGAAGGAGAAGGAGAGAAAATTTCAATGAAGAATACCGTAAAGCTGAGAGAAATAAAGCAGGAGACAAAACCCTAATTTAAACTTTCAGGTAATGTTTTCCTTCTTAATGCATGCCTCGCTGCCTCACATATTTTGTAAAACTCGCTAAAAAACGAAGAAGGCCTGAAACATTTGCAATTCCGTGTTTACAGAGATTCTGGCATATTTCAACAATCACATTTATACGCTTTTTGTGTGAAATGGATGTCCAGTCGTGAGCTGCTTTGCCGGTTTGACCGGCAGTCGAGTAAGCGAATTTACTACTCTGTCGCTTGACCGTTTAATTAGTAAACTTGAGAGAGGGTGTGAATATTTCAGTCAAACGGAAAATGTTGTGAAAGGGATTACTGTGCATGTAATTTCAGTTCTAGTCGTTGATTAAAATTGTTGGTTATTGTTTGCAAGGCTTGTTTATTTACTGCTGTCAACTCAGAGGTGTTTAGTCACTGTAAACCGTATCACTAATACGATTAATTTTGTACTTTATGCAGAAGCATAAAAACACTATGTTAGCGGAGCGAAACGGTAACTAACATCTCTTCAGCACGGCTTACACAAGAAAAACTTGGTATTTTAAAGCTTGGACTAAATCACTCCATCTATCCACCCAAATTAAGCAAATCTGATGTCTTTAGTTGCTTTGAACTTATCCATCATACTATCCACAAGAACATTAAAGACTCCAAAATGGCGGGAAAACTGGCTACCGATCTGTCGCATTTGGCGCATTCCTATGTTTCTACGTTCCATCCCTCAAAAAAGGACATCAATGCACATAAGATTTTGAAAGAATTACGACGCAACAAGAACATTGTCGTTTTAAAACCAGAAAAGGGAAACGGCGTTGTTGTTTTAAACAAAAGCGATTACAACACAGGTCTACGAAAGATAATTGATGATTCAACCAAATTCAAACCTCTAGAGAATGACCCAACATCACAGAGAGAAGCTATGCTACAACGTTTTCTCCGGAAACTCAAGACCAACGGTCACTTGAACGACGTAACTTATAGTAACATTTATCCTACTGGCTCTCAGCCGGCTAGGATATACGGCCTGCCCAAGATGCAAGGCAAATACATGGTATCCTTTGACGTTGAGAGCTTGTGCACAAACATTCCTTTGGAAGAGAATATTGATCTCGCAGTTGAATATATTTTCAAGGGTATTCCTGACATCAAAATCGCACACGATCATCTCAAAAAGCTTTTCTTCATGGCCACCTCTCAAATGCATTTTCTTTTTGATGGGTCATTTTATGACCAGATAGACGGTGTTGCTGTGGGGTCGCCGCTTGCACCTGTCTTGGCTAATCCTTTTATGGGGCACCATGAAATGAAGTAGTTAGACACTTTCCCGTCGGAAATTCGTTTCTATCGACGGTACGTGGATGACACTTTTTGTTTGTTTCATACGGAGTCTGATGCCTTACTATTTTTTGATTTCATCAACTCTGGAAGCGGAATCAGATCATAAAGTGCCCTTTTTAGATATACACGTTGACAACACGGGGCCTACGGTAGTTACTAGAGTATTCCGTAAGAAAACATTCACCGGCTTATTAACACGTTTTTTTAGCTTTACCTCATTTTCATACAAAATTGGGCTAGTCAAGACCCTTGTTGATAGAACTCTTAAGATTTGTAACACCTAGCAAGCGTTTAATGAGGACATCGCGTCACTAACATTCATCCTAAAGAAAAACCTGTATCCATATAGGCTAATAGAAAGAATCATTAGCCACAGTGTCACTCAGTATGTAGCAGGCAACTCTGTAAGATCAACTGGTGAACAAGCCCCCAATACCTTTTATTTCAAATTAACCTACACAGGTTATTTTTCTAGCTTCGCCCAAACTTTCACATTTTTATTGTAATAATGCAAACATTGTGTTAGCGTTTTCCTCTTTCAAAGTAGGTAGCCTCTCGAGTGTGAAAGACCCTATCCCCAATGGACTCCGATCATGTGTGGTTTATAAATTTTCGTGTGCAGGCTGTGCAGCTTGCTATATCGGTGAGACCACCCGACATTTCAACACACGTGTAAGGGAACACTTGGAAACGGACAGGGCCTCACACATTTTCAAGCATTTAGAGAGCTCCTTAGCATGCCGCTCTGCATGCTCCCGTGACAATTTTGCCATCATAGATCAGGCATCTTCGCGGTTTTCTCTTAAATCAAAGAGGCGCTGCACATATTTTGGGACAAACTAACACTTAACGCACAGGTCAAACATGTTAATTTGAAACTTTCTGTTTAATTTTGAATTACTATTGTCATAGTCTTAATTACTGTCATTATTATTATTGTCATTTCTCTATAGTATTTATATTTCACTGTAATTTATTGTTCATTTCACACTGAAGATGGCAGAGGCAACTGCCGAAACATGTCTGTTGTAAAACTCAGGAGTGTCGTGTTTTTCTTAAAATTATTAGAGGAGCTCCGCGCGCCGAAGACGCGCTAGCGCGCGGAGCACCATGGCTAAGAAAATATGGTAACCCATCTGTGCGAGAAAATTAGAAAATTAAACGAGGCTTACCGGTAAGGTGAAGTTTGATTATAACTCTATGAGTCATTGGTCAGGAACGTAGCAGTCACGTGAGAGGCTAACCTTGGCGAGTTGTACCTACATAACAAAAAGTAGGGTGGGTGAACACTCACTTATAATGAGTTTATAGGGTGAGGACGTGACTCCTACGTTCCTGACCAATGACTCATATTATTCTAATCTAACTTCACCTTACAGGTAAGCCTCGTTTTTAAATTTTACAAGTACAGAGATCATAAAGTTAACGAGGTAAGTGTTAATGGTGAGGCTATCAAACCACCGATCGTGAACAAAAGCCCTAAAAAAATAGCAAAATATTTTTGAAATAAAAGAAATCTTTACCTTCCATACCTCGCTTGAGCACTTTTAAAATTTTTAAAGATCTTCTGAAGTATTTTTGTGGAAAAAACTAAGCAATAAAAGATCAAAAACTTTGAAAACCATACACCAGTCGGCCGCCATGTTTACAAATCTGTGCACAGGCCACCCGCGCCAAAGTTCAACATCATATTAGCCAATCAAAAGGCTGATACGACAATTTTTCACTGGTGTAAATAACGATATAGCCAATCAGAGCGTCGATACGTCGTTTTTGACTAGTGAAAAAAATCGTATGATTAATCAGCTGGCTTCTCTACCGCAAAGAGACTATTTTTATCTCGATCCTTTTTGGAGTGTAAATCTCGGTACGTATATAATAAAACTTGTTCCCCAATATTCTCACTATACACTACTGCAGCCTTCATTATAGTGAACAATGACGGGAAGGGTTGTTTGCTTATGATGCTGATGTAGATGCAGCGCGAGTACTATGTGCTCCATAAAACAGATACATTTATTCCTGATCTTGAAAGAAAAAACTCTTATCCATCTACTAACCGAGTCCTTGTGAACGATTGAACATTAACATAACGGTTCAAGCCACAACTGATCCTCACCATTACGCAAACCTTCTTTTTGTTTAAAGCATCTTACAACACATAAGGCAATATCTGAAGAGTATGCTTTAAAAACTAGTGGTTCCTGGTGCTTTCCAGGATTAGATGTTTTAAGCAATGTGGATATCTGAAAAAAAAAACACAATCATCACCCATATTCATTCCACTAATTTTAAGGCTGTGAATTGTGTGAAAAAGTTGTCTAGAAGGTAACATGTTAACAATAACACATTTGAGGTTAAGGTCCTTGAGACTCATTTTTTCGTTATCACTCGGTGATTTTATGCACTGTAGCACATCATCAACATGTTCCATATCTCTTGATAACGAGGCAATGTGGGCCTTGACTCGAATAAACCTTTTGCGAATCTTGTTACTAGAGGGTGATGGCTAAACGAGTGTCCTCCTGGCAGCAAAACCACAGTTGAGAGAGCACTCCTTGCCGTGTTAGTTGTACATGTACTATTTGAACACCCATCCTTGTACAGTTTACAAAGAAAAATCAATACCATTTGCTGCGGTAGCTGAAATGGGATTAACTTCAAACCCCGACAAGTGGCATGTAAGGAGCTGGAGTTATTTGTGAAGTGGGTGCAGTATTTCTGCATGTGTTGGTAAAAACAATGTTTGAGCCTTCCTGGGTAACAGAGGAAAAATCAATTAACATGGACATAAACCAAGTTTAAGTTGGCCAGTTGGGATTAACTAATATGCCAGCTGCTTCCTCATGGAGGCCTCTTTGAATAATACAGAAAGGTGGGAATGCATAAAAAATTGACTTCTTTCGATGAGATGTCAAAAGCATTGACTGCAAAGACTCCAGGATCTGGTCTACATGAAAAATAATTATCAACCTGAAAATTACGTCTAGAGGCAAATAGATCGATATTCAGCTAAATTCAAAATCAGTTAATTACATCCAAGAAGAGGGATCATTTATCAAGAGCCACTCTGTTTCCTTCCTTGATAACCTGGATTCTTTATCAGCCTCATTATTAATTGATTTCCCAGGACAGGAATATGTGTAACTGGAGGCCAAACTTTGTACTAGATACACCATTCCCACATCTCCTTCAGTATTGTTTGCAAAGGAATGACAGGTACAACAGCTGTGGTGTTATCAACCATGAGGTTAATATGCTTTCCTCATAGTTGGTCAGGAAATGACTTAAATGCAAACAGCTAGGCAGCAACTATTTCCAAATAATAATATCATGCTTAGCTTCTTCTAGGGGCTGAGCTCCTCCCTGCTGAGGAGGAGCATCAACACATGCTCCACAACCAATCAGAGATGCATCTATGGTCACTGTTACTCGGGTTCCCCTCGATTAATTACATTCTATTCCTCTGTGAGAGACTTAATCCACCAGTTTATGTCTTATATGGCCCCACTTCCCCACTAGGAATTTCTCCATTTCAAGTGTTCGATAATATAGAGGCCCATACACAACCCCAGGGAAACTGGAAGCAATAAGACCCAGGACTGCTGCTGCTTCCCTTAGTAAATAGTTGTAGACAAGCATAATTTCTTTAATTTTTTGAGTCCAAAATGGTGTCAGTTTGAAGGTCATGTGGTTTGACTTCAAGGTAAACCCTAGGAATACAATTTCCTGACTAGGGATTAGAACAGATTTTTCTGGACGTACAACAAATCCAAGTCTATTTAAAAGAAACAATATTTCTACAACATTGTTGATGCATGCATTATAGTCATCCGCTGAAAGCCAAGTATCATCATCATCTAGATGTGCAACTGAGACGTGACCTTGTTGCCTTTAGGTATGAAAACACATTTTCTTGGTCATTGTGCCAAGCCATTAGGAAAAACATGTAAACTTATACAACTGCCCCTTCTAGCAAAATTTCAGTTATTTTTTTTATGGGTGTACATGTATTGGGAACAGTAATATGCATCCTTGAGGCCAATGGATGCCATATAACAACCTGTTTACATAAAGCATACAGCGCTCCATCTTGTGTCCATTTTTAAATGATGTTGTGCGATTATTTTATTGAGTGTCTTAAGATTTAAAATCATGTGATGGGTTCCATCTTTTTTAAAACTGGAAAAGCTGGGAGTCTGCTGGGGGCAGTATACTCCCCATCTTCATGATCACATGCCACAGTAACCTTTTTATGCAATAGCTTAATGTGATTTCTGACTCATTCAACAGATTCTGTTTGAGCCTCTCAGAGGTAAGCATGAATTAAAGCCCTGTTCTGACAGGGATTAGAATAAAATTCAATATTTTGACCAGACACTGTTTCCAGAATTTCTGGGTCTGAAGTTTGCCATTGTAAATATTGGTTGGCTATATTGCCTGCACTAAAGGTTTGAATTCTTTCATTCAAATAATGTTGTCAATAGCACCATGGCTTCAAATTCTTGCCTTACCTCAATCAAGTCAAATCTGTTTGACAGGGTATTCACTATTTCCTATCCGATGGATCCGTTCTTTTACTTTCTGAAGTTGTGATTCCTTTAGCCGGTTAGCTTGGAGCAAGTTCATTCAAAGTCTTATATGTCATTAATAGAATCTTGAAAATGATCCGTTTTTCAACGGGTAAGCCAAATCAACGAAGAGCTTTCAGAGGTGGCGAAATGTGGTCTTGTTTGCGAACTCCGCTGACTAGACGAGCTGCGACATTTTGGACCCTTTGAAGCTTGTCAAGTTGAGACTTGGGAAGACCATATATCACACTATTGCAAGTGGTCAAGATGAGTGATGACAAATGTGTTAACTACACGTGCTAGATCATCTTTTGAGATGTACTTCTTGATGCGACCAATCGACCTTATCGATAACATAGCCTTCTTATATATCAGATTGATTTGAGACATGGAAGTAAGGTTCTCATCAAACATTACACCAAGGTTACGAGCCTCTTTTGTGACTGAGATCGTGTTATTTTCAAAGGAAAAGGTTGGCAATAATTCATAGTTCTTACAGTACTGAATCGTGAGGAGAAAAGAACAACTTCGGTTTTTCCTTGATTGCACTTCAGCATGTTCTTTGTATTCCATGATATCACATCTTCAATGCATGATCTAAGAATATCAGTAGAACAAGTTGGATTATTGGGGTTCAAAGTGATGTAGATCTGTGTGTCATCAGCATAGAACATGCAGTTATTATGGCTAAGTATGATATCCTGAAGCGGAGCTAAGTATATTATGAATAGTAAGGAACCGAGAATCGATCCTTGAGGAACACCGCCAAACTTTAGGTCACGAGGAGAGGATATTTTATCACCAATAACTAATGATTGTGAACGGCCATACAGGTACGATCGAAACCATTTTAACGCATTGCCAGTAACTTCGAAGTAGGTTTTAAGTCGATCCAGTAGAATTGAGTGATCGAGCGTATCGAACGCTGAGGATAGGTCGAGTAGAACCATGATATTAACTTGTTGGTTGGTATCAAGGGACCCCAGAATATCGTTTTGTACTCGTAGTAGTGCAGTTTCAGTCGAGTGACAACTTCTATAGGCTGACTGAAAAGATGGTAGAAGTGTATTGGAGTCCAAGTAGTTGAAGATTTGGGTCTTAACTGTATCTTCAATAATCTTGCTAAGGAAAGGAATGTTGGCAAGTGGTCTATAACTCTGATACAGTTCTTTATCCAAGTCAGGTTTCTTTAGGCATGGACGAATATATGACAGCTTGAGTATGTCGGGAAACTGGGCAGTAGATAATGACGATTTAACGATGTTCCATATGATCGTAGATAAAGATGGAAGATTCTCTTTGACCATATGAGTTGGAATGGGATCCAGTTGGCATGTTTTTTTGACAGTCGATATTATTGATTGGACGTCAGGCCAATGAAAATCACTAAGGGAGTGAGTGGTTGGGCTTGAAAGATGACCAGGATCATGAAATAAGGTCTGTTGATCTTGAGATGCGAGAAGTGAATGTCTCAGGAGGTCGATTTTCTGTATGAAGAAATCGTTGAAACTTTCAACAAGAACGTCGACAGATTCTTTGGCTGGCAAAGGAGATGATTTATGCGTAAACATTGCATCGATGTTATAAAAGAGTTTCTTTGAGTCAATTTGTTCAATATTCATCCTGTAAAAAGTTGTCTTGGTAGTTTTAAGAAGAGAATTGTACCTCTCACAGGCATCAGCAAACAGCTCTTTGTCAACTGTGAGTTTGGATTTTTTCGTTTCATCTGTTTAGCTTGACGTAACTCATCAGAATACCAGGGGGCCCATGGTCTGTGATTAATCCACCTGGTCTGGACTGGTGCTACAGTGTGATAGATAGATGTTAAAGTAGAATTATATATCTCCACAAGTACGCTTAGATCGTGAACGGATGAAAGATGTTGAAGAGGAGATTCTAGAATGGATTGACGTATGATGGCTTGGTTGACTTTCTTAGGCTTATATGAGACTAGTGACTTTAGACAATGGAGGCTTTGGACACTCAAGCTAGCAGGTGATAAGGTGATGGTCAGAGTAGACGTCAGGAAGAACTCTAGAATTGTTTACAAGGGTTTCATCACTTCTTGTGATTAGCAGGTAAAGAGTATGACCACGTTTATGCGTAGGACCAGTAACGTGTTGACATAGATTAAACGAGTCAAGAATATTAAGAAATCTAGCTGCATCAGGGTCGTTGATATCATCGACGTGTAGATTGAAATCACCGCAAATTAGAATATGAGTGTCAGTAATAACAACAGACTCGACTAACTGAGCAAATTCAAATGACGCCTTGCCGAGGAGCGATTCGCTCATTGCGGCCATCCGATCTTGTACATAGTAATAATAATAATAATAATAATAATAATAATAATAATAATAATAATAATAATAATAATAATAATAATAGTAATAATAATAAAAGTTAAAAAAAAAAAATTTAATAATAGTAATAATTTTATTTCCATGATAAAAATATTTTTAAAAATTAAAATATCTCCAAAAGGTAAGAACTATAAATTTACAAGCAATATAGATATTTCTCTGTTTTAAAACTGTTTTAAAACTTCTAAAAAAAAGAAAAAGATAGAAAGTCATTTAACATTAGATCTGGCAAGTTCAACGTCCACATCAATGTCTTTAACATTATTGGTTTTCCTCCTATTTGATCTGGAGCTCCTGAGGCAGAATAGCGCTGATCTTAGAATAGAGAAAGAAACTTTTCCTCTTATCCACGTCATTGTCTTTGCGTAGTCTTCGCCTTTCTTTATGGATATCAGTTCTTCGAGTCGGCTATGATATCTTAAACATTCGCGTCCCATACCTCCTGTTGTGGTGAATACTAGTGGCGTAAAGGACGCTTGTCCTTCCAGGACTCGTCGTTCATACATTCTTTTCTTGTCGTTTTCATGAAGGCAATACACTTGTTCTGGCGTAAGATCTTTGTATGAGTCAGCATTTGGATGGCATACTCTTATATCGCATGTTTTTGAAAGAATGTCGAGGCGAGCGTCGCAGGCCAAGTTTGCACCGCTGTTTAAAGTCTCTCCGGTAATTTCGTGTAGAACTGGTTCTGTTTGTACATCATTGCAGACTAGGTGATCCACACTAAAGCGATCTCCACACACACAAACGGTGGGTGTGTCCGTTATTTTCCAATCATACGTTAGGTGGATAGCATCTTTGAATTCTCTCTTGTTCAGGTCAAAGTCCAAGTCCTTATTATTCTAGCTAAACTGACAGCTCTTTTCGTTCTTTCGGGTAGAGAATTCCTCCACTCGTCCGATCGGTTGAGTAATCTTTCTTCCTTTTCTTTCTTTGCCTTTTGTTGTAATGACGTGACTTTAGCTTCGTCAGGTGGTTCATGTAGCTATGACATAATCCATTCAGCAAGGAGAGCAATTACATTAACAGACGCTTGGAACTCGGCATTCGCTCTCTGGGTGGGATTCGTAAATCCTAGGCCCCCAAGACCGCGCACTGGAAGTGATAGGATATCCCGTTCAAGCTGTGTACATTTGTGATCCACCATTGAAGGTATCAGTACATCGGATATCGCGCGTTCAAGAGGCTCTAGAAGGTCTTCGATATTCGGTAGTGTTCTACGATAGTATGTCTACCGATGCCTTAGGCCAAAAGTGTAGGCCACATAACTAGCTTGTGGATGTGATTGCGCAAACTCCGCCAGTCTCACTATTTGACTTATTCAATCCTCAAGTTTTTCTTCTACGTAATCTTCCAAATGCTTTGTTGATCCAAGTACATCTCCTAGGTGTTAGTGTCCTTCAGTCGAGATATTTATTGCAGTACCATCAAACATTGTCTTGGCCAGTTCTTCTTTCTCTGACTTTGTTATTAGACAGCATTTCTTTGCAGTTGGTAAATATCCTAGTTGTGGTCCGTCTGTGACTATCTCGTCCCACCACATCTTAAGCTCTTCCAGTGTCATCGGCAAACCAACATTGCCTCGCTGAGCTAGAACGATTAAGATGAGTTATAAGTGGCTGGAGACTAACTGCATAAAGTCCCATTGCTATTGGATCTCCTTACCCCCTGTTATGAAAAGGAGTGCTGGTTCTCTGTAGGTATTTACAGCGAAGGTTGCTAGAGTTGGGAATAGAATTCTTATATTGTGCAGGGCTGCAGGTCTATTCAAAGAACTGAAGGCGTTTGAGGCGTCGATGAGTAGAACTGCTTCGTTATCGTCAGCTTCGAACAATTTACGCATGGCATGAATTGCTGCTTCACTTCTGCATATGAGACCTGCGCGGACCTGAAGTTAGCCAGAGGCATCAATAACATCTTGTTTGAGAATTTTCATTACGCATTTAGTCGTGATTCTCCTTAAGACCTCTCCAACGCCGATTGGTCGCACCGCACCTTCGCCTTTGTCAAGAGGGATCAAGCGGCATGCAACTAATGGTTCGATGGTGTGGGGATCGATGTATTCTGTACACAATTTCCTGGTCATGGTGGCCAGAGCATCACACAAACTTGTGCTGGAGGCTTGAATGATTTGCAGCCGAGAATTCTCTTACATCCCTCCTGATCCTTTTGTTCTGAGGGCAGCGTCTCTGATCATTTCCCCGTCGATCTGTTGGTAAAGTCAATCGGGAATATCCTCTATCGGACCAAACAGCAGAGATCCCAATCTCCCTTCTTGAGGTTCTGGATGTTTTTCCTGGAGTTGCTCCATGACGTCATCCGAAAGAGGTAGAACGTCTTTGCTGTCATTGTCGCTTAAGTAACGAGTTTAGCAAATATCTTTGCTTTATTTGGCGGTTCGATTTTACGGGATCTGCCGATGCGTTTTTGAATCATCCTCCCTTCTCGTATGAGTTAATCTATATCTCCGTTCTTCCATAATGCTACGCGCCTCGTCAAACACTCCTTATGGTCTTTACTACTACTACTACTACTACTACTACTACTACTACTACTGCTGCTGCTACTACTACTACTAATAATATATAAACTTATATAGCGCTGTATCCTTAAGCTCAAAGCGCTTCACAGTTTTAAGGGTAATAAACTAACAGAAAACAGTCCTAAAAAGGAACGTCTTTAACTTCGATTTAAATGTAGTTAGGTCTTTGGAGTCGCGTATATTATCTGGAAGTTTATTCCATAGTTTGGGGTCAGCGTAAGAGAACGAACGTTCGCCATACTTGACAAGGTTGGTTGGTGGTGCAACGAGCAGATTCTTTGTTGCAGAACGTAGCGTTCTTGATGGTAAGTAAGGTTGCAACATGTCAGTTACGTACTGAGGCGTAAGATCATTAAGGGCCTTAAATGTGACTTCAGCAGTATCTTGAACTCAATGCGTTTGTAGACAGGTAGCCAATAAGCCGCTTGAGGATTGGAGTGATGTTGGAATTTCGTCTCTCTTGTCACTAATCGAGCAGCGGAATTCTGAACATTTTGGAGGCGATCCATAAGGAACTTTGTGGAAGTCCGTAGGGTAAGGAATTGCAATTGTCTAATCTTGAAGTGATAAGAGTATGTACCCGCCATGGGAGGACCCAAACCGATTTGAGAGTCTTTCAACGAGCAGCTGATGGTCTACTGTGTCGAACGCAGCCGAAAGATCTAATAACAGGAGCGTAACACATTTCTGATTGTCAATGGCTTGAAGGATATCATCTTGTACTTTCAAGAGTGCCGTTTCTGTGCTATGGAAGCGTTTATAAGCAGACTGGAAAGTTTCACTGAGGTGATTTTGGATATGGCCTTCAAGTGAAATGGGTCTAAAATTTGAGAATTCACTTGGGCTAAGAGAATCCTTCTTTAACTTCGGTTTCACTATGGCTTGTTTAAGTTGTGTTGGCATGTGTCCAGATTGGAGAGACATGTTAACATGAAGCTTAAGGAGCCATTCGCTCGTTGCACTGCTAAGGGAGCCGTATTCTTTCCTGATTCAGGACTTCCCTCTTTAATGCTAATGGTAATGATAATCTTCCCTCAAAAGGGTGTCTTCTTTGTTTTCTATATAGGCTGATACAAAAAATATAGGCTGATACAAAAAATATGAAAATATCTTCGTAATTCATGTCTTCGACTTGAAGCTCTGAAAGACGACGCTCAACTGAAAGCTTTGGTCTCGCGCGCCCTATCTCTCACGTAGTGACGTTGACCAATGACGAAATACAATTTGGTTTTTGGGACCGTATGGGGACCGTTACGTCCCTCCACCCTTCCTTGTATGCCAATGTGACCAGTATCACCTGACCATATCGAGGCCATACTCCAGCTGACACTCCAGCTAGTTTACGGCGTACATCTCTGATATTGGACATCCATGTTATGGTCAATTGACACCTGTCAAAACACGTGACCATATCGCGGGCTCAAGTTTCGAGCTCATGCACTGGTTTTTCGATTGGATCGTAGGCTCAAGCGTGGTTAACTGCCAAAGATTTGTTTTCTCTCAGCTCTTAACAGCCGACGCTTTTCGTGTTCAAGTGGAAAACGCATACGGTATGGAAAATATTTTTTTCCTGCATTTTTCGCCGGTTTTAATCCAGGTTTGTACACTGGTGGCTACGCAGTTCTTCAAGTCAAGCATCGGAGGGATATAAACTTAAAGCTGAGTGTTTATTTTTAGTTTGTTTAGAGCTGCTGGAAGACCTATGACAGAAGAACAGAAACGAAAGAAGAAAGAAAAATAATGAGAACAACAAAAAAATTTTCCAGTAATATTAGGGAGCTTGAGCGCACGCGTTTTTGAGAGGCGGGCGGCAACCGGAAGTGAGCTGTTTGTTTTCCATTTTAACTTGTTTGTTCAGTACCACCTTTACATTGCTAAGTATATTTCCTCCATTAGAAATGAGTAGGCTAAAAATCTGGGAGACACTACTGTCCTGGCATGCGAAACGTTCATTTCCGGTTAAACTCCCTAATAGCTCAAACAAATACTCCACAAATACTTTTCTTGGACACCAAAACGTTTGTTATTTTTACGGATGCATTAGTTCAAGTGGATTCGTACTTTTAAAAAGTGGTTTTATATTTAATCGTTTTTACCTTTGTTCCGAAATGAAACTCGAATTTTTTTTCTCAAAAACAACAACCATCTGTACTCTTTTTGGACATAAAGAAATAGTTGATTTGTTTGTTTGTTTTTGGTGAAGTGAGCCTCCAGCACTTGGCTAAGTAGCCTGGCTTCTGGCTCTAAAGTGTTTTTTTCACTCTGTTTGCCTACACTGTAACTATTTTTCGATGTGCCTCGACAGTGACAAGAAAATTTTGCCCTTATATTATAAACACGTAATCGCAATGAGTTTCGTAAAATCAAGGAGAAATATCACTAGCTTGTGTTTTCAGAATTTTATTTCAAGCACGTACAGATAATTTGATGGAGGTCTTGCAGAACATCAAAACATCGATTCCGCTTATGACTCCGTCGCTTATGATCCAGTGAAAACTGCATTGTCGGAGTCAGAAGCAGAAGCGGAAGAATAAACCAATCACAATTCTCGATTCCAAATTATAGATCGTTTTCGTTTTCGATGCGTTTTTGACTGTCCATGCTAAAACGATACGTATACGCTTTCATTTATATCCACTTCAAGTTACTCTGACAGTAATTTCCGCTTAAGTTGTTGAAACGTTACTCAATGTCATCAACAGCAGTTTTTACTCTCACCCGGACGATCTTTCTGCAACAAGTTTTAGTTGCTACCTTAACACATTACCAATTAGCAGCGGCACATTTCACTAGAGTTGAAAGTTGTGGTAGTTAATTCATTGGCTAATATTCTTTTGAGCCGATGCGACATACACTCTCACTTAACTTATAATACACTGACTTGCGTCTCCTTGCTAGCGTAAGTTTAATATGTGCGGTAACCAATATCCCAGATTTGTGAAATTGTCAGTCTGGGGGTATTGGTTTCCTTTCGTCTATTGCAGGAAAGAATGGTGTCTTAGAATAGATATTTATATCTTAACCTATGTATAATATAAAGAATAGTGCTGCATATTGGCATTCAATTTAGTAGCTATTGAGCAGACTATCAATCTGTTGTCATTAGAGGACGATTAATTGATTATAATTGCGGCTCATGTAGGCGTTCGTGCTGCTGATAATGTATATAGGTAGCCTTGCTAGTAATTATGTCTGTATTACAGCTGCGTCACGAAGTCGCGAGATCAAAAGTGTGAGACATCTAATCAGTTCATAAATTTGTCATTGTTCTATGAATGATACTCACAAAAAGGACGTGGACAATCTGGCTACATGTCAGCCTTAAACAAATGGTTTATGAGGTTATTGACAGGGAGAGTGCTCAATTAATGATCAAATGTTTCTCATTTCGTGGTTGCAGCTGGTTTGCAGTGGAGACATTTCGAAATTTTGGTTTCAGCCTAACAATAATTATTGTTAGTTTCTCAGAGAAATCCAGTCGTAGTTACTTCCTCTGTAATAAGTACCATATATCCCATAGCCGCGTAATATTAGTTATATCATCTGCGTTCGATCAAAGCGACGTACAAACTTTTAGATTTGGCATCGACTGTGGGAAGGGGTTTTGAGGAAGAAAACTAATTCTTCATGGTGCTCAGGCAAGACCCTTTTATCAACAAATTTAGTTTTAATAGGTGTTGATCGAGTCATTCTTCTTTAAAGAGTGGCTTTGAAAAGGAGTGTGTGAGAGAAGAGTGAAATTCGTGGAGCCATGAGACGTTTAAGTACAATGGCGCACATAATAGACTTCTTTCTAATTGCCAATGCGAAAAGCATTCCAACGAAAGGAAAATGAAATTTTCGCCGGCAAAGAGCCTAAAAGTAAAACAAGTCAATGATAATATCATTCTTCGCCTCTTAAAAGGCTATGCAACAGTCATATGTGCTCCCCTTGCTGCCACTGCACAATGTTAGTATCCTGAGAACAGGAAAAAGGCCAAGCCAAGCCTATTTTCAGGAAAAATAACGAACTCAGCAAAACAAATTACAGGCCCCAGTTGTTCAAACGATGGATAGCGCTATCTGCCAGATAAATCACTATCCAGTGGATAAGTAATAGCGGAACCAATTGTGCTATCCAATGGATAGTGATTTGTCCGGTGGATAGTGTTATCCATGCATCTTTTGAACAACTGGGGCCAGGCCGATATCTGTCTTGCCGTCGATAAACCACGCTTTTGAGAGACTTTTTACCTCTCTACTCATGTCCAGAAATGCACCAAATTAGATGCACGCCTGCTCCCGTCTGACCTTGTAGCTCAGTCGGTAGCGCAGCGGTGATCTAACCAGAAGGTCATGGGTTCAATTCCCACCATGGTCAGAGTTTTTCTCCGTCCTTGTGTGGGCCCATTTCCATCAGTAGGGCTATCGCTCACATGGTTAATATGGAGTAGAAAACTAGCACGGCCAACGTTTGCAAAAACGTAATCCTTCCTTACACCTAAACATAAACGAGGCTTAATGTTTCGCGCGCTTTCTGTGGCTCGACGCGGCCACACGGCCATATCACGTCAACTAAAGCTCTTAACAGTCGACGCTTTTTGTGTTCAGGTGGAAAACGGTTTGGAAATGCTGATAGCAAAGACTACCATTTATTATTATGAATGTCAAGAGAGTTATTGCTTTCTACTATCCGTGACTCTAATTTGTATATATACTTCATTTTCTCGACAACAACGTTAGTGAAGGTTTTAAAGACAAGCTGCGACTCTGAGAGATAATTTGTTTACCAGAGAGAATAATGTGACTGATCAGTGGAACATCGTTTTAATAAAAAGTTATGAATGCAGCACTCAAAGCATTTGCATAAATACCATATCCTTTTAAACAATTCGTCACTGATAGCCAGAAGCCACGAGCAAACTCACAGTAATTAAATAAATGCTCCAAGGACACTTCAGACCGGCCACAAAAGGAACACAAAGGTGTTGTCGTTTTACCCATTTTATATGGAATCTTGCTTGTATAGACAATTCAGTTTAACAGTTTGTGTTGAAATTCCCTGGCCTTAGATTCTAGGGTCGTTTTTCTTGAAGACTGTAGATCTCATGCCAAGGCAGCTCAAGCATTGAATATAACTCCTCATAACGGCATTTTGCAGTTGGTTCAATCTCATATTTCCTTATTATTTCCCAGTACAGTATTTTAGACGAGGAGGGAAGTAAACTTCGCCATTTGCAAATTTCCAGGGGCACCCAACGAGAATATAGTTCAAAACCACTTAAACAAAGCATTGTTGAACGGTAGATACAGGCATATTTTTACTCCCTAAGTTTTTCATCTTTTCGGATTTCCTAGCTAAAAGTCTAGTGATCCGAAAATTATAGAGATCAAAACATACCTTTTCGAAAATTTCAGCCAGAAAAAAGGCTCCCGAAAATACTAGGTGACCTTTTTGGGGTAAAAATCCGTTAAAAATGAGCAATTATACCATTTTTTAGATGTTCGAAAATCCTAGGACCGGCAGGCAAGCAAGAAATTTTACAACAAATGTTCCGAAAATTCTAGATCTCAAATCGTCTTCCGAACAGATATTTTCCGAAAATTGACGTTGGGTGCCCCTGAATTTCCTTCCCTTTCTTCCCAGTTCAGTAGCAATTTCCAGCTGGGTGGAAGAGCGTTATAAATGGTCATTAATAAGAAATATTCAGCTTGTGTGATATGGCTGTCTTTAAGCGTATTCCATTTGTGTAATTTGCCCTATGTATCAAAAAGATCCTTAACTCTCACAATACCTTTATTTACTAGCGCGCGTCTATATAAGGATTTACCACCAATTTTGAGAAATTTGTTATTCCATATTATTTGATCAACGTGAGAAAACGCAGAGACTTGTTTCTGTTGGTATATTTCCCATTCTTTAAGACATTCGGTGTAAAATTTAGGAATATTCTTAGCAAAAGATGTGTTATCATAATTACATTGAAGAACAAAAGGCAACAACATTTGCGCTGCCATGCGCTCTTATAATCTTCATGATATTTTTTTAGGCACATGATTCTTTGCATTTTAACAAGGAATTCTATATGTGGCATTCTCAATCCACCGTCTCTATAATCGCTAACCAAGCTTAACCGCTTCACCTTATGAGTTAGTCCATTTTAGGGTAGTCCATTTGGGTAGTCCATAGACTGGGGGTCATTCCTTGTCCACCACCTCATTGCTGACATTCGGAATTTCTAAATTTATAGATGTGGAGCACGGCCAACATCAGGTTGAAATTTGCGTTTTGCCAAAACTGAAAGAAACTTGCTTAATT
>OX421448.1:42925313-42940313 GCA_949126865.1 Montipora capitata | reverse complement strand
ACTGTTTGTGTACGATGTCAGCGAATATCCCCTGCGCCGCTCAGAGGATGTCTTACCTCTTCTCAACAAATTTAATTTACTGAGGGCGCGCTAGCCCGCGGCCAAGCCGGACAACATTCACGATTTACCTATATCATGGTGCCGTCTTTACGAAAAGCGTGCCGTACTGGAAGCTTTTTTGACATTTCAACAGACTTAACTGATTAGAGTGTAATGAGAAGTGCTAGTTTTCTACCCCATATCAACCATGTGAGCGTTAGCCCTACTAATGGAAATGGACCCACACAAGGACAGAGAAAAACTCTGACCAGGGTGGGAATTTTGACATTTAACAGAGGTTAGGGACAAATGTTGTGAGACATGGTTTCTCCTTATTTGAGAAATTAGAAAGTCTAGCCCTCTAGCCATTTGCAGATGTCTTTTATAGGCAGAATCTTCTCCTCTATTATTTAATTAAAGTCCTTGAGTCTTTGTGCGGCCGAAGTTCAACCCACGACTTCTCACATGCACGGTAGTCTGATACATAACTAACTGCTATAATTAAATCAGCCAGCTGTTCCGCCGACAGTGGTTTTACAGGTAAATGGAAATACCACCATGCTCAAGTGCCTCTAGCGGATGACATATAACAATGCACTTTGCCAGGGAAACTTTCGAAGCCTATAAAATGCCAGGATTTGTTAGAAAAATGAAAAAATGGCCGCAATGCATTTCGAACAGTTGCAAAGATTCATTTTAGCAAAAAAAATATTTTGAGGTTAGGTGCACTTTAAACAAACTGAAACTAAACAAGGATTGAAAGCTGAACTTCTCTACCTTTCTTCTAAATATACAGTCCACAAAAGGTTTTTAGTGCCAGCACTTGGTCTTGGATCAGACATGAATCAGCAATCTCAATCGACTAGAAATATTGGTATCATTTTTGATAGTACCTTGACTATGCTTCCTCGCGTTAACTCCGTTTGTAAATCGGCCTTTTATCATCTTCGTAATATCTCTCGTATAAGAAAATTTGTATCCTCGACGATCACCGAGATTCTCGTTCATGCCTTCGTTTCCTCCAAGCTTGACTACTGTAATTCTCTGTTGTATAATATCCGGAAATATACAATCAAAAAGCTTCAATCTATTCAGAATGCTGCAACACTTGTTCGTTCTCGCAAATATGATCGGAGCACCCCGGTTCTTGTTGATCTGCACTGACTCCCTGTCTTTGAACGCATAAATTTAACATTTTCAAGTTATTGCTTACCTTCAATGCCTTACAATTACAGTCCCCCACCTATATTCAAGATCTGATAACTCGCTATTGCCAGACTAGAACGCTTGAATCCGGTTAGCTTTAATCTGAAGTCCTCGGAACAGCCCCCACCCCCCACCCCCAGATGTCATCCGTTCATGTGACAATTTGCGTCTTTTTAAATTCAAAGTAAAGACCTAGCTTTTAAAAGTATTATTAACTTCTTACTAACCGAGCGCGAGGACCGTACTGGGGAATATTGGCCCGAGGTCGAACGAGGGCCAATATTCCCCAGTACGGCTCGAGCTAGCTCGGTTAGTAAGTAGTCTATTATATGGCTTTTTAATTACCTTTTGCTTTGTTTTTGCAAGCCCGTAATCGGCCCGTGGGCATTACGGGAGGATAATGCCCTACAATTCAGTCACAATTAGCCAATCAGAGGGCGCGTCATATCGGCTACAAACACAAGCCATATAATAATTTAATGGTAATATTTTTGTTAATCTTATTTCTTATTTTTTGTAAAGCGCGTAGACCAGGTCTAGATAGGCGCTATATAAATAGTTATTATTAATATTATTAACTGTCACGAGCGCATTTTTCCACGCTTCGAGACAATTTCGGGCCTGTACAAACCAGGAAACATTGTTGCGCGAACAATTTATTTTGTTGCAGCCACTCCTACATCTACATGGTTGGAAGTTTGGTCAGTTCTTCTCTTTATTCACGCAAATCGCGATAACCTTTTTGGTTTAATTATCAATGCTCGATGAATTCTTTTTACAAGAAAAGCGAATCCTTCTAGAGCACTGTTTTTCTATAGTAAAAGAAGATAAAAAAATAATGGCCACAAATCCATGGCATTCAACGCAAAACTCCTTTCCGATCTCTCTCAGACAAGACTTGCAAACTGACGCTCTTTTCGGTCAGTGTTTGGAACGGCAACATCTAAATCTAAGACCTGTATTGAGAATTTCGTGTATAGAGAAGGAAAGATAACATAAGGCAGGACTGATTCAGTCTCTGCTGGAACAGTAATGCAAACATATCATATATCTTATGACAGTAAAAAAGATGGCTCGTAGTTCTCTCTGGAGTACTTACCTGTATAAAATAAACATGATTCACACCAATTAAGTCCAATGGTTAAACATGAAAACGATTGAGAAAGCCAATTTTAGGTTTACTCGTCTTATAATTATAGCGTTGATAAAATCTGCACCAGGTCTGGGGTGCAACCAAACCATTCATCAGTTAACTTAAGGCAATTACTAATTGACAGTATGAACTACAACTGGAAGCGTATATTGTAGGACCAGTCTTTCACTTAGTGGTAGTGATTGAACGCCTTGTCAAGTTACCCAGTCTAGTTATTCAACAAAAGCAGCTTTACAGGTTTTTCAGAACTGAACAGTTGACTGAAAGCGATCCCCAGCCTTTTATTACAAAACATCTAACAGGAACTTGTCATCGTAGTTGTGTTATCGGCTTTGCACATTTTCCATGAAAAAATGCTACCTCCTGCAATGGAATACATGTGCACTAAACTTTCGTGATCTAGTGACTTAGATGACGTGGATTCCATTTACGGCGAACAATAGCATGAACACGATAAATCATTCACCATTAACACAGTTCAGTTCATTTTGCATTCGTGTTCTTTAAGCCAATATTCCCTTCTTTTCTAAGCTGCATCATTAGGTTTGTATACAGATCGCCAGGTTGTTATGGAAACCCCTGAAATTCAGCACATCATGGCAACCCTACTTGACGAGTCATCCGTTGACTTATGGTCTGTAGGTTATGGTAATAGGAAGTAAATGCAGAACTAAATGCAAGGTAAAGACGTACTCCCAGTCAATTAATAATGACATAATTCTATAGTTTTTTGGTTAAGTGTGCATCACCGTGAGTTCCATGATTGCAAATGTTCTATTCCCAAGCCTGAGTTTGCCTTGACCATCTTCATCAGTTTGCGTTAATGACGCTGATAAGCACTGATCGAGCAAATAATATTAATAGTCTTAACAATCCGCAATTCATCATTAACTTATTTCAGTTTTAAAGCAAACGGCATTTGTGTATTACTTGTTAAGACAATAAAGACAAAAATGATTAAAGACAAATGTTAAAAGATGAAATGCTGTTATCATTTCTTTACACATGCAGTTATTATCACCCTTAATATGCAAGAGAAGAAACGTGTCGCTCTATCAAGCAGTCCACTTTCCCACTTATCTCCGCGTTTCCTTTTTGGCCTTTTCCCTGTCTGATATGATAGATGTAAAGAAATGCTTTGTTCATGTCTGGCAGTTTTCCCTCGTGCGTCACATATTTCAATGTGTTCATACACCACAAAAATCAGTCCCTATTTCAGAAAATGATGGAGTGACTAAAAAACAAACAAACAAACTGATTACTCGTATCTGGTATCAACAACACATTGTGCTCTTTCTTTTGCTTTCTGACGTCACGGAGGGTTGTTAAAAATTCAATAGGACAGTTTTATTTAGAGACCAAAATGATGACAAAGCCTTTTGTATAGGGAAAGTAAACAACTGTGTGAATGTCATTATGATGAAGAAACCTTAAAATAGTGCCCACGATTAATTTTTATCTGGTGAAAGTATCTGGTGACAGGTATTTTTTCGGTGAGGCTGACAAAAATATATGGGCCACCAACAACAATTAGAAATAAAATGCTAGGTTCAGTAGAGTGGACAGAGAATAAGGCGGTGTGTCAGCTGGGGTAGAGGGTCTCTTAACCAGCCACAGATGTTATCGCAGAGACTTAAACTCGTTAGACTTGCTGAGGCGACTGACTTCCTTGTGAAGAACATGAAGACAATCTATACTCAACAGTTTTTGATATTACTGTTAGCATCACTTGAGAGTAGACTGGCTGGTGTCACCAACTATTTTAGTGCTAATTGATTTGAATTGCTCAGAATACGGACCACTCTTATAAGCAAAACTGCGTTTTTTCAAGGAGCCAATAAGTACTCTTCGGTGAAAGACGAGCGATTTGGTACCATAATTAAACCAATAATTACAACCATTACCAATAAAGTTGCTAATAAGTACTCAGTAATCACACAAAATTTGAGTCCACATTACCGTAAAGAGAATGTTGATTTTCCATGGTCATTGCCAAAAATACGTTCGTGACTGTTACATTTATATATAGAATTTCATTGATTTCAAAATACAAACTACACCACTTTCGAAAAGAAATACTGCTGAGAGAACATTTCAATGGAGAAGTAACGAAATTAAAGATGGCAAAATCGATTAAGAATAAACAGCCTGATATTAAGACTTTCAGTAGGAGCCTTTTGTAGACAGGTTTGCTATACTGGCGCAAAATATTGGACAATCAAGTAATCCTCAATACCATAGCCATGAACTGAAAGAAAAAAGTTACTTTCCAGCCAAATCCAAAGGTAAACGATGATAGAAACCGCCTCCAGAATAAGACGTCAGAGTGCACGTGCTGCTTGATTTTCATCAGCCTTTACCATGTGCTTCAAGGTCTTGCATTTTCTTTTAAGGCATCTGAATTTCTCCATGCAATACTTTGCCCGTCAGTTGTCTGTCATTATAAGGCGATCTCAAGTTTTCATCGAGATCCGCACCAGAGATGTTGGATGTGTCCATTTACAAATAAGGCTGGGTAACACAAAAAAAACTCTGGCAGACTAAAATACTCAGTGAAATCCAGCAAACATTTCGCGCCTTTTCCTATATCATTTCGGTACTGAATAAATAAGAGAAGCGTTACAGAGTATCTGCAGTGAAAGTAAAATACATATCTTCGCAAGGCAGCTCGAATCAAGAAATTTTACAAAGCTGAAATAATATTTAGTTTCGAAAGAATTTCCGTGTTGCAATTAACAAGCGCGGGAAAGAACAGTATCAATATTGACCTCTGATGCCAGATATAAATGTCTTATTGTTTACGTCACTACAGACATCCCTGCAGAGTAAGGAGATATGGAAGGTAACATTTGAAGTGGTTACTGATGCATTTTAAACAGGAAAGAGTGAATAATCCATTTATTTAAGGGATGTGGTCTTCATCTACTCCTCATGGATGGTGTTAGTCTTCCTGAGAGACTGCTGCTGCATTTTTAGATATAGAATTCTTCTCGTATTACTTCCTATTTCCTTACTCTAAGAGCAATGGAAACTCTTTAATATCCAAGTTAATTTAGGGAGCTTTAATTTAAGATTGGCTTTAGCGGTAATTACAACCGAACACTGAGTTTCAAGCTGTTTGTACATTGTCACCTTAGCAACATAATACTTGTGACTCAGCGTAACTAGTTGACGCTTTTATTTAGAAGAGACATTGTTATCTACACAAAATCAATTAACTTGATCAAGCATTGATGCGTTGTATAATTCCCTTTGAAACAGAAACACTACGCTGGCTGAAATTACTATTTATTTATCCAAACATTGATGTTATTATCTAGTCTCAACACAGTACTAATACAGACGTTGCCTGTTTGAGTGTAATTATCTTTGAAAAGAATACTAGGAACCGTCTGGGAAAAGTGCTACAGATACTACACCCTCCATTTCAAATTTGCTTTATAGGTATGTCAACGTACTTAACATTCAAATGATATGCTGTTTGTAACGAATATAGCTGAGTGCTCAGAAGTGGCGCCACTCGAGTATCTTTTAAACAAAGCTTGCATGTCGCCAAGAAAAGTTGCTCGATTTTTGGAACATAATCCACAGCACAGAATTCAAATCCTTCAAGAATGAGCCTGATGACCACGCAAAGTTATCGTGACTGTAAAACGTTTCGTGATAATTATTTCCAGAGGCAAAGCTTGGCCGCTCAAGGACGACAATCGTATTATTCGAACTTCCTGAACATCTAGCTGTTTGTTTTAACGTCTCTTAATGCAATATCAACAGCGTAATGCTCGTCTAACGTCCTTAAATGAATAGTTACTATTGACGCCAATTTGCGTCATCAGGCTAAGCACATAGGCCTTTAAAAAGAACTGCACCTGATACCATTCACTATTTATCCATCGAACCTCTCTAACTTTCAAGTACCAAGCTAAGCTGAATATTCCGAGGTATCAAGGATCCGTTAGAGCCATGGAAACATTTGCTTTTACAGGTAAACTGTTCATGCGCATCTATTTCAATCTCCTCAGTGTTACATTATTACAGACTGATTTTTTGTCTCGTACTTCGCGTTAGTTGAGTTTTGGGGACCAAATAAACGAAATAAAAACGTTTCATTGTGGAATCTACACTTACCTAGAATAGGAATCTGGCAGAAAGGCCGACTGTTTTTAAATGATATTTACAAATAGTTCTTGTGCGAAGTCTTTTCCGGTAGAACTCGGAAGGTATTAATTCGTTATGCGGCAATGGCATCATTGATTTCAGGCCAAGGAAAAGTCAACCAGCTTGGTGGAGTTTTTATCAACGGCAGACCCCTTCCAAAACTATTGCGATGGAAGATTATTGAACTGGCTCAGATGGGAGTTAGGCCATGCGACATAAGCCGTCAGCTGCGAGTTTCTCATGGCTGCGTAAGTAAAATCTTGTGCCGCTACCAAGAGACCGGTACCGTTGATCCAGGGATAGTAGGTTTAAACAAGCCTAGAGATGTCACTCCAGAAATTGAAGAGAAGATTGATCAATTCCGCATGGAAAACAGTGGGATTTTCTCGTGGGAAGTTCGTGATCGCCTCTTGCGAGAAAATGTTTGTAGCAAGAACACCGTCCCATCGCTTAGTGCAATCAGTCAAATATTGAAATCTAAAATTGTGAAAGAGAACGCAGGACGAGAACACACACTTAGAAAGAAGTGCGATGCTGCAAAATGGCGTAAGAAGTCAAGTGAAGAGCATGAGAGCGATGAAGATTGTTATAACGCTGTTGTTAAAGAAGAAGATGCAGAAGAAGAAGAAGAAGAGGAAGAAGAAGAAGAAGTAGATAGCGACCCACCAAGTCCTGTACCAGATCAAAACACAACCAGAAACACATATTCACCAGGTAATAATTGAAACAGTTATTCATAACAACCTTAACCCAGCTTGCCCTAAAGGTCGCAGACCTGCTTTGTCTTCATTATTGATTTAGGCAGGCTAATAATTTTGATAACTTCAGTTTTTGTTTATCATCTCGTGAAATATAGAATAAAAATTGTTTGAGGAAACAGTTAACTTTCTAAGTTTTATTCTCGTCTTAAAAACACTGAAAAGTTTAAGTAAACTGAAATGACATTATTAAAGCCAAATCATGTAAATGGAAATTTTAACGATCGATTTTCTAAGTTTCTTTGTTGTTTCACTTGAATTATATTAAATGATATTGGTGACTTGATGCGATTCATGAATTCACTCAAAATCTACAAGTTCATGCATTTCTTCTGATGTTGGAGGCTGGTACACTCAATAGAAAATTATTAACGAAGTTGCAGTTGAAAATCCTTTGTTACTCTTCCAGATTTATGAAAAGGAATTTGAATTAAGTAGCTTTTCATTTGCTCTGAAAAGAAGGAAGTGGCTTTTCAACCGTTTGTCTTGAATGAAAATACAATAGTTTGACGTCATCTCGCTTGATTTAAGAGTGCTTTAGAGATCACGACAGATGTTTACGTCAAATGTTTGTTTTTCTCACTCAGGCACAAACCAGTTTCGATTTCATTTTTAGTGTATTTAATGAGTTTGTTTCAAAACACTATTTATTAGCGATGACTGATCATAACTACTAATGAATGAATCGTTATCTTTCCTGGGGTGGTTCAAAGACTTCTATTGTTATTTCCCGGGGGTGGCCGTCACGATTTTGACGGTTAAACAAAAGATTATCTTTAACGCAGTGAAGAGAATTATGAAATTTTGCAGTTAACTCACGAAAACTCGGTAAAGAAAAAAATATTTATTACGGAATTGTACATAGTTCTCTTCAGATCGAGCGCTTTCAAAGTAAGATCTATAATTAACCTTTTTTCCCTACGAATCTTTAAGATTTTTAATTCTTCAAGCAGACTTGTGTCTGTTCAGAAACTGAAATCTCTGCTCTCAAAGGGAAGAGGTCACTAGCAACAATTTCGAATTCCTCGTCATCTCACGGTTAACAATTAAGAGAAGATTTAAGTTAGCCAGAATGTTTACTTTCATACTTCAATTGTTAGACAGTGCAATGGGCGTCACAATTGATCAAAATAAGATTCGGCTTTTCCACTTGTAATCCTTCCCGTTGTTTTATATTTTAGATGCAGAGCTCAAAACATTAAGCACGTTTTCTCCAAGTTACACCTACAGCAGTTTGGACAACGATTTTTTTATCGCCCGAAAACAGCGTCGAAGTCGCACCAAGTTTACACATACTCAATTGAAGGCACTTGAGAAAGCGTTTCAGAAAACGCAGTACCCAGATGTCTACACACGCGAAGAACTCGCTCACCGACTGTCTTTGACTGAGGCTCGAGTTCAGGTATTAAAATATTTTCAATGGTCTACCGATTTTTAGCGAATGAAATGTTGACAATGGAACCCATTAGGAACTCAGAAAAATCCAAGCCCCAGATTGGATTTGAACCCCGGACCCTCCATGATCTAGTCGGATGCTGTAACCATGGTGAGCAAGGGTAAAATGTGGGTCTTTGACTCAAGCTGCATCACGCAGCTACAGAATCAAATAACGACTGAGAACATAGCTCATAACTGCCAGTGCATCGCGCAGTCACCTTAAAGCATATCTGAGATGCGGCTAACCAACCACCCAAGTGAGCGAATTTGAGAAATTAGAATGATGTAAAAAAATATTTTATATAATTTTGTCTAACAAATGCGGGAAGACATCAACCAAGTAAAGAACTGAAAGGACATTTTTTGTCGTCACGCTCACATGTTAAGTCGAATGCTTAATTCAATTGTAAGTAACCGGTACTTCATTTTACTCAACATTGATAGCAATAAGTAGCTTGTCTTGAATAATGAGATGTTTAGATCACATCTCATTTAAATAACTAAACGTATCTATAACTGCCTTAAGCTGAGAAAGTAACCACTGCACTACTCTGCCAAAATTTTGGCTTGACATGTTGTCTTGTTAGTTTTCTCAGCAATCTTTAGATACATGTCTCTGATTTTATGTATTTCTATCAGGTCTGGTTCTCCAACCGTCGAGCTCGATTAAGGAAGAAGGACACACATCAGACCGAGAAGAAACAAGCAGAAGGAGCATGTTCGTGTCAGCATCAGCCGCCAGCAGTATCTCATGCGACAATGACATCATTTCATGGATATGTACCTTATGTGGTCATGAATGACAAAATCTATCCTCTTCCAGTCTATTAAGGTGGCGGGTCAGTTGCTAAAGTTGCGAATTTTGTAAGATATATTCTTTTTACATGTCGTGTTGAGCGATCTACTTTCGGGCATTTTGTCAACACCAAGTGCTTGAACCGATTTGTTGATATTGCGGATAGTACATTTTGAGAGAGACTTGACGATCTCAAAAGAAATAAAGACACCCAGCCTCTGGCTGAAAAACAGAGACAACGTAATTTACCATGTAATGTGTATTTTTCTTACGTTTTACGTGAGATGCATGGTTGCATACGAGTTGGAAATATATTCTAGAAATTTTACGTGTAGTATGAAAAAGAGGAAATCTCTTGTATAATTTCACTAAAGTTTATAAGGAAGTACCCACGGCTCGAATTTTTCACTAATTAAGCAAAATTGAATTTAAAAATGTAGAAGTTCCTATTCAAAAATTGTCGTTAAAAAAATGGTGCAGATAACAAACACAGAGGCACCAGGGTAATTATGAAAAAAACCATAATATTTAAATTAACAGATTTTTATCAAGTGTTGAAGTCACAAGACATAGTTTTTTATATTTGTGAATGTACATGGGTGTTATTTACGCAGGGTAGTTTTACAATAATTGCTTCTTGGACACGGAACGAAGAGAGCCTTTTCGTTTAGACGACATGTCAAGAACAATTAGCGAAAAAACCCAAAAAAACCAGCTATTTACAATCAGTGAGAACGATACTGATGTTAAGATCTGTAGGTACTTGGCAAACACGAACAAACGCAGAAATTTAAAGTGGGCCAATTATTGATAACCACTCGAAAACAATCGTTTCGATAGATCGTTTGTAACATTAGTAAATTATTGGGCATTTTACCTCGAAGGATTCATCAGTAGCAACAGGAGCCATTACCCGGACCCTCCATCTTCTATATTAACCCTCTGAGTCAACCCTTTCCTGCATCTTTTTATTTTAAAAAGCAACTCTCAGGGGGTTTTCGCGGGTGTTTCCACAATAGCCAATCATAAGAGACCTTTGGTCGGCCACTGATTACATCAAGTGCAGCAGTTCTAAAAATAAAAAGATATCATACAGGATTGACTCAAGGGTGTAATACGAATGGAAGCTCCAGGTAATGGGCTCCTGGTAGCAACAAATCTTGCAGCAGATGAACGATAGCATTAAACCCAACGTTTTGTGGGTAAAGCATGTGAAAAACTCTGTCGATTTGCAAAATCTTCCTTCCTTCATGTAAATATCCTCCATAAACACCTTCAGTACGATATATACATGTTTCGTTTAAGTCTAATTCCTAAAAAAACCTATCTTTATCATTGTTACAAAGTTCTTTTGCATTTCAGTATTTTAGCTGGACAGTGGTTAAGTATTATTTCAAGTATAAATACACACGTTCGTACTTAGATGTTTTCAGGGTCGGCCAGGGTTTTTGGGTATACGGTATACAGGGGCTTTTTAAATCGGGTATACGGTATATTGCAGCTTAAATACGGATATTCGGTATATCACTTTCTTTGAATTTCAGTATACAGTATACAATGCTTCCATTAATTTTGGGTATATTTGGATGATTTTTGGTATTTTTGGGTATTTTGGCGAATTTTTTTCGGGTATACTGGTATACCACTACCCCCCCTGGCCGACCCTGTGTTTTTGTGTTCTACAATCAGTATTGCCGTTACAGCTTCCTTTGTTTTGTAGTATTGGCAATTCAGAAATAAATTACTGAAGGGGTCAATGTTCCCTTTTCAGTGCAATCACTATATCACTGCCTTTTCCCTTTATCCACTTCCCAGTTGTGTCTCTCCTGCTTTTGTCTTTCTGCAAACTCCTCCAAAGAACCTAGATATGCACTGGCACAGCTAAGAGCAGTTTATGGCAAAGCGAAAGCAAGCTTTTTGCGTTCGCTGGCGATTACTTAATTTGTTTTCGTCGATTTTTGGCTATACATGCCCATGATAAAATTTAGAAGCAAGAACATTAACAATTATGAAGGACATTTATTTATTAAACGACCAAAAATGCTTAGCCTTCGACGGAACGCTCTAAACTTTGTCATTCAGGATCGTAAATGCGGGGAAGGGGTGCAGCAAATGGGCCTTTATGTATTTTTTCTGGAAAAAATTATGTTAATAGAGTCTATTTGGTTCTTTAAGGATTCAATTAAAGCGACCGTGGTCATTTTGTTCATACAACAGGAGACAGTGTTAAGTGTTCGTTACATGATCAAAGTAGTTTCAATTTTACCTCTTTGGAAAGCGATTTAGACCATTCTTTGCATGATCTAGGGTTAGGGCATTGTACTTTTTACCGTTTCAATTGGTTCTTGATTATTTGCGACCAGGCTCAGATGCTCGAGGCATGATTCATCAGACCAAGAGAGACCCCTTTGCATGATGGGTATATTTTTGTCTCGAATTTGTTGTCTTTGTCGATACAACAGCAGGAACGTTGAAATCTCAAAAAAATAAACGACTTTCTTTAATCTGTCAAACATGTTTCCACAATTCAAGACAACAATCACCATCAGTGACAATCATTAGCTGTTGACGTGTTTTCATTATGCAATGAAAGACTAAGGCAAAGCACGGTAGTGTTAGACAAAAATAGAAACCTCCTAAGTGGAAAAGATGAAGTTCAGTCTATTTAAAGAAGTGCTTAATAGAGAAGAACCAGAAAACCCGATAACTAGTGAAGAAGACTGTGGATTCGAGTTCAATGAAATAATTGAGGAGATTGCAGTCAGTGAGCCAACGTTAGGTGACGTTAAGGAAGCCATCAAGGGACTTACAAATAGCGAAGCCCCAGGGATTGACTATATTACAGCTGAGTTGCTGAAAGGCATCGTAGAATATGCATGAATTGATGACAAAAATATGGAATCATGTAAGGATTCCTGAGGTTTGGAAATAGGCACTTATTGTTAAACTGCCAAATAAAGGTAATCTTAAGGAATGCAAGAACTCGAGAGGGATAACGTTGCTGTCTGTAGTGGGGAAAATACTGGGCAGGATTGTTATAGATCGAATAAGGAAGGGTGTTGACAGACGATTAAGGAAGGAAGAAGCCGGTTATAGGAAAGGCAGGCGAACAACAGACCAGGTTTTCATTCTACGAAATATCATTGCACAGGCAAGTGAAAGGCAAGCTACCCTGTATTTGAACTTTATAGATTTTGAAAAAGAATTTGACTCCATCCCCAGAGAAAGTTTATGGGAGATTATGGGGAGGTATGGAAATCCAGAGAAAATAGTGAAAATGGTCAAAGTGCGGCTTCAGTGTTCTTTTATGGCTTCAGGTGTGCAGTGGTGGATGGGGGAGAGATAGGAAAATGGTTTGAGATAAAAACTGCAGGGATGCAATATGTCTGGATTCTTGTTTTTGATCATAATGGATTGGGTAACGAGGAGAACAGTTGGAAATTGTGAGAATGGTATAAGTTGGAGGTTTACATCCAAACTTGATGATTTGGATTTGCAGATGACATAGCTCTAATTTCCTCCAACAAACAGCAGATTCAGAATAAAACAACAAAGCTGGAGGAAGAAGCCAGACGAGTGGGGCTCGAGGTCAGCACAGAAAGGACGAAAACGATGAGGATTAACGCAAGAAACCAAGACAAGATTGTAGTCAATGAAATAGATATTGAGGATGTTGATGACTTCCCATACTTAGGAGAAAAAGTGTGTAAGGAAGGAGGTTAATGAAAGACGTGAAGAACAGACAATCCAAAGCAAGAGGTGCATTCATCAAATTGAAGAACGTGTGGAAAACAAAGTTGAGACTGTATAAGACACTGGTAGTGCCGGTATTGTTATATGGATGCAGGACGTGGAAAATGAACAAAGGACATGACAAAGCTATAGATTTATTCCACAATAAGTGCCTACGAAAGATCCTACGAATTAAATGGCAGGATCATGTCAGTATTAAAGAGCTGTTGGAAAGAGCGAGTATGAAACCGCTGAGTGAGGAAGTGAAGTATCGTAGATGGAATATGATTGGTCACATCTTGAGGCAAGATCGTAATAATGATTCTAACATTGCAATGAGCTGGGCCCCAGAAGGGAAAAGAAGGCGGGGAGGGCCGTAGACAACATGGCGACGAACAGTTGAAAAGGAACCGTTACGTAAAGATGCAGGGTGGACATCATGGGAGGAAACGAGGATGATTGCAGCGGACAGAGAACAGTGGAAGACCTCTGTAAAGGCCTTATGCGCCACGAGGCACGAGGAGGATAGGTAACTGGTAATAGGTTGGTATTAAATAATTTACGGTACATGAAATTACAGTGAAATGTGAGCTCACCTAACTTGCATGCCTTCCTTAAGTTTAACTTGAAATTTAGTGACGGCTGAATCTAACAGCTTGAAGCAGTCCTCAGATCATCGAGAGATACGACAAGATTCTGAGCTCTGTAGATGTTTGAAAAGCCGTGCACATAGTCATTAAATGGGAAAGGCCCGATCTGAACCAACACTGGTCCAGAATTTCAATAAAACACTTTCACTGTAAGCACTTTAACCTTCTATTGCTTTGGGTTTGGTGCGGGCGCATTTTGTTTCACTGTTAAGTTTTAATTTGGTAACAAGATTAGCGATAGAAGACCACGATTCGAAGTCAACTTGACTTCATTTCCAAGTCATTCAAATAACGGTCGTTTGAATAGAAATTAAAATTAAGTGTTTGTTTGGTTCGTCGGCCAACGAATTAGCGGGCGTGTGGTAAAGTGTTTTATGTGCACATTTTCGCGCGAATGGAGTTTGATTGATTTTCAAATATGGATAAATAGCATTTCGTAAATCAAACACACCAGTTTTCCCTTGCATTTCTTCAAAACGGACAACTTGTTCTCTAGCTCTGGATTTTCGACGCCATGGCCGTCCTTTGAAATGTCTTCCAACGGCGGACGTTTTGTGTTTTTTTATTCGTTGACGGAGATGACGAGTATAACCGATTTAATCTGTATCACAGATAACATTTAATTAAACTGATAGATAACGCATTCACGGCTAACTACGGGGGCTTTATCTCTTTGATTTGCTCGCCGATCCTCGGGCTTGTAAATACTGGTTGACTCTGGTTGTATTTGCCATGGTTGCCGGTGCAATTTCCAATATCTTAAAGCTATTTCCTAACAGAGGTCACAGAGTTTTGATCTGTAAATGGCAGCACGATTAGGTGGATGTTGCATTGTGCGATTGCGATAGCCTCATTCTGGTGGTATTGACCACGTTCCGCAATTACTGAATTTAGAAAGGAGGTGATGGCTGTATTCAATGAGTCTCTCTGGATATTTTAGCTTGGAGAAATTTCCTTATGGTATTCTCATTCTTTAACAACCAATTCCCAATTCCCCATAGTCTTGATAAATGATCTTCTAGCAGGCGTCCATAATGGAAAATGAAAAAAGGAGGGCAAGGGTCAATGAAG
>OX421448.1:42882813-42912813 GCA_949126865.1 Montipora capitata | reverse complement strand
AACAACAACAACAACAACAACAACAACTACTATGGTATGTTACCACAAAACACAATATACAGTAACTCAAATAACTCTCTAAATTTATTGTTGTATTTACCGTATATTCATTATTAGCACTATTACAAGTAGAAGCATTCTCAGAAGTTAATACTCAAAACCCATGCTCAGCAAGAGAAAGACTAGAATGACATACAGCTGTATTAATGAATGTCAGACAGTTTACTTGAATAAAAAAAACGAAATTATATTTGCTTGGTGCTTTTTGCATCAAACATTGAACATGAAGGTTGTGGCAAGTAACTAATTATTTTCTCTTTCCAGACAATTTTGAAGAGCTGTTTGGAAAATTTTAGTTAGCCTTCTACAGCACTGCCATTACATTGATGGAGGTCAAGCCCTGTACCATCCAAAAGAGATGAGTATCTCTTAGGGGAGCAGGGTAGGAGTACTGCTTATAGCACTTGCCACCCACCAATGTGGCCCAGGTTTGATTCTGGACACATGCGGGTTTAGTTTGATGTTGGGTCTTTACTCTGCTCCCAGAGATTTTCTCTGGGTTCTCTGGTTTTCTCCTTTACTCAAAACCAAAATTTCTAAATTCCAATTCGATCGGATGCAGGACCTCCATGAAAACCACTTTTGGGTGAGCAGAGCTTCCTGAGAAAACATCAAAGTTATAAACATTTTTATTACAAAGTTCTGCTAGACCCATTCACCTAACCTGTTTGAAATTCTACAACATACAATAACTTGAGTGGATGAACGTGCCATCAGCAAGAACCACACTGCCTTTCAAGGAAGTATCGATTATTACCAAACATTCCACATCTTACAAATTCTGATGTCGACCTCCACATGCCCTCTGACATCAATTCATTCATTCACGAATTTCATGATAGTGTGGAGATTGACCATTGCTTCAGGAGGGGGGGGGGGGGGGTGAGTCCTTTTCTACGCTGCATTGCAACATCAGAAGTTTGGTAAAGAATTTAACATGCTCAGAGGACTACATTACATATTTTCTGTGATTGGGCTGACTGAAATTAAATTCCAATTCGATCAAGACTCTATAGTTACACTGAACGGCAACTTAGTTTATGATATCGCTGATCATTTGGCAAATCTTCTTATTCTTAACAAATTTTCATGTATGACTTCTAAAGTTAAAATCTATAAAAGAGATTTTTCCACATTAAATGAGTCAGAGCTAACTGACCAGAGAGTCAACTGGCATGATGTACTTCCAAACCATGATGGAGATCCTATTGTTTGATTCATTTTATAACAAAATCTCATCAATTATAGACAAACATGCTCCAATTAAACTGCTTTCAAGGAAGGAACGAAGAATCCAGTCTAAAGAATGGGTGACTGCGGGCATAAGAAAGTCTATTCATGTAAAGAACAATTTCTACCAAAAGTATTTGAAAACTAAATCTCAGAACTATTTTTGTAAATTTAGAGAGTATAGGAATAAAGTAAACCATTTAATAAGACCATTTAAAGAGAATTACTATAATGACTACTTTCTTAGCAACTCCAATGATTCTAGATTGGTAGGGAAGGGCATCAAGCAGATAGTGTATTTGAATAATAGAAACTCTAATCCAACACCAAACAAAGTTATTGATAATGGAAAAGAATTTACTGACCCAAAGGAAATTGCAGATTCCTTCAATAAGTACTTTGCCACTGTAGGAGAACAGTTAGTAGGAAAATCCCCATCGTAGAAAAATCACCCTTGGATTATATTGATAGACATATATCTGAAAGTTTCTACATCTTTCCTACCACATCTGTTGAAATTGACAGTGAGATTTCGGCCCTCAATTCTAGTAAGGCTACAGGCCCATAAAGCATACCAATAAACCTTTTAAAAGTACTTAAACATATTTTATCGAAACCTTTGGAAGTTTTATTCAATCATGATCATTTTCGTGTGGTATTGTGCCTAGCAATCTTAAAATAGCTAGAGTTATTCCAGTCCTAGAAAAAGGACAACCTACGAGTTTAAATAATTATAGACCTATATCCCTTCTTTATGTTTTTAGTTTTTAACAAACTGTTAGAAAAATTGATGTACAGCCGACTCACTGGCTTTCTTCAAAAGAAAATTATACTTTTTCATAAGCAATTCGGCTTCCGTTCACAACATTCTACTAAACACGCAATTTTGTCTATTCTTGATAACATTCAAAGAGCTGTTGAAGAGCATGTGGCATTTTTTTGACTTTAGCAAGGCGTTTGAGCAGCATCAAATTCTAATAAAAAAGCTAGAAAAATATGGAATACGAGGAATAGCAAAGGAATGGTTTATCTCTTACCTAACCAACAGACAACATTTCACGCTTCACTACACAATGTATCGTCTGGCTTACACAACATCACTTGTGGTATTCCTTAAGGGTCCGTGTTAGGGCCTTTATTATGTTTTATATATAAAAATAATTTTCACAAATGGTCTGATTTATTTGAATTCCACCACTTCGCTGATGATTCTAATTTATTTTACAAACATAAGAACCTACTAGATCTAGAATCTGACGCTAACAGGTTATTAATCAAAATAAATGAATGGTTATCACGGTGCAAAAAAATTATCTCTGAATATCGAGAAATCAAATTTTATTATTTTCCATTCTTATCAAAGGCGTCGCGACAGGGATATAATCCCAGGAATACCCCTGAAGCAAGTCGAGTCAATCAAATATCTGGGCATCTTTATTGATCAACACTTATCATGGAAACATCAGGTTAATCAAGTCGCAAAAAAAGGTGGGAAGAGGTATAGGTATTCTTTCCAAAATACGGTATTTTATCACCACTAGAACACTTCTACAGCTATACTATGCTTTAATATATCCATTTTTTAAGATATGCTCTTATTACCTGGGGAATTACATGTAAATTCACTCTTAAGCCTCTAATTATTTTACAAAAAAAGGCTACGCGTGTTATAACTTTCTCCTCTTTTGATGAACATTCGAGCCCATTATTCAAACGCTTACAAATTGTTAAGCTAATAGATCTAGTTGAACTACAGCTGGCCATGTTTATGTATAAATTTCATAACCGTCTCCTCCCCTCCACTTTCAATGATCTCCTTACTCCTGTGCATCAGATACACTCATATAATACTAGACTATCAGCCAAGCATTCGTACTCTCTACCAAAAACTACAACTAACCATGGAACATTTAATATATTAGGTACCAAGGTGCAAACGTATGGAACGAGCTCAATGAATCTGGTAAAAAAATGTCGATTTCTCAATTTAAACAAAAAATCAAAGCCGATTTTATTTATAATTACTAATTTTTCTGGACTAAATAAGCTTGCTCTTTGTCTTCTATTTCCTTTGCTTTTTTTTGTACTCGCTTTTTATGTAATTAAAACGTGTAGCAGTCCAAATTGAAACTATTGCCTGGCTCCCTGGTTTCGCTAGCCTCTAGGATATATTTCAGGGGGCCAGCTCTATTCCTAAAAGGAAGGTAAAGGGATAGAGAAGGAGCAAAAAAAAAAAAGAAAAAAAAAGGAGAGAGAATTAGCATCCAACAAATTGTTTAAAAATCTCTCTCGGTAAACTTATACTTATACATATTTCGGTGGCAAACAGCTAAAGTTCATCAGGGTGAATGACCGTTACACCCTCAAGCGTTCTTACGTGATAATAATACAAAAGTGACGTAACAAATCATGCGCGCGAAATAATGAAAACATCTGTGATCGTACACGATAAAATAAGCTGCAAAAAATGGCTACCGAACCCGACCCTTGCGACGGTTCTGGCTATAGACCCCATGGTAAGATGGTTTGAAGTCTATAAGCCCATTGGCCTTCCTTTCCCAAAAAATCACTAGCATTAGACACTTTATCTATCATGCAGGAAAAAATGAGAGATGAACAACAGTCCTGGCTTCACCCACAAAACCAATAAAATGTTCAAAGCTGAATTTCTCATCATAATCTCCGAAAACAACCTGGAAGACTGCTTGCCATGCATCGTTTGACCAGATCAGCACACACAGCAGGAAGAGTTTTAAGCTTCAGCACTAGATTCAGAATAAATGACATGTTTAAGAAACAACAGGCAACTGATCAAAGTAAAACAATAATATTATTGACACTTGCTCGTTTTCATACACACATGTAACTTCAGATACTTGGAAAAACATGGAAATCTGTGCCCAATTTGTAAAGATCCCTTTCTAAAAAAAATAAATAACTTATAACTGACTCCCTTTAATAAGCCAGCCAGATATCAACACTTTCCACAAGATTTCTTCAGGTCAGATGACTGGGACAATAAAATCAACAGAATCTAGATATCGATTAAATTTAATCATACCACAACCTAGCGTCTCCTGCAAAGCAGAAACTTTTCTCTGCCCATTTCCATAAGTAGGAATAACACTCACATGGTTCATATGGGTTACAGAAATAGCACTTCACATTGCACTCTAATCAGTTAAATCTGTTGAAATATAAGTGCTACTCGGCCAACGTTTGTAAAAGCGTTACCCTTCCTTGTACTTGTACATTTTCATTGCCGTGACTTTAACATCTTCAGTTCCCACGGCCTGCTCCCGACTGACCTTGTAGCTCAGTCGGTAGAGCAACGGTGATCTAACCCGAGGATCGTGGGTTCAATTGCCACCCTGGTCAAAGGTTTTCTCTGTACTTGTGTGGGCATATTTCCATTAGTAGGGCTAACGCTCACAGGGTTCATATGGGGTAGCGTACTGGCACTTCACATTACACTCTATCAGTTAAGTCTTTTTATAGTCAGTTTGGCAGCTAGGGAGTCAAATGTTGGATACAGTTTGCCTTTGATCAAACATTAAGCCCCGGCCAAACTATCGAACAAAGTTGGATCCCACATGCAACATTGTTGGATGTAGATGTTGAGGTAGTGGCAAAACTGCTTGACGAATTCAAGTTCAAGTTGGCGCTAAATTTGAAAATATGGCGTAGCGTTTATGCTTCTGGAGCTGTTTGATTTGCAACAGAGATGGTGGACAAGGACAAAGGCGACGTCGTGGTTGTTGATGAACAACCAGAAACCTTGATCAGTGAGTAGGAAGCAAGGCCATGTCTGTGGGACACCTTTAGGCTCCTAATCATTATCGCTGTTTGGAGATGTCTGGTTCAATAGCGTTTAAAATTCCTGCAAATTGATCCGAGCTCATAATCATCATCGTATCTTGCAAGGAACATACCCTTTTTTACACGTTCTCTTAACCATTCTTTAGTTTTTCCTTGTTCCTTGTTTCCGTCCTCAATCATCTCCAGTAGCATAACGCTACACCATATTTACAAATTTTGCGCCAACTTGAACTTGAATTCGTCAATTCACACTTGCTGGATAGTGTTTTGCACAGATGACATGAAAAATAATAGACAGCGCGTTGCTGATTAACAATAACTGGCATGACTCCTCTTGGCTTAAGGCTCCTGTTCTAGCTCTGTGCCGACCAAAACAGGTTGCCTAAAGACTGGACTTATGGCTAAGCTCACGTATACGTAGTTGCCTCCGAACTGCATTGGCGGCCATCTGATCGTAAGGGGAAAAAATTCTAACTGAAATTTCACGCGATGTGCCATTGCAAGACTGTGTGCGAGTACGAATGGAATTTCTAATAGTGAAAAATCGATCAAGCTCTCACAGTGCCGAAGCAGGGTTACATTTATGAGGGGGTGGGGGCGGGGGGGGGGGGGGGGGAAATCACGAGCGCCGAGGGCGCGAGCTTCTAGGGGAACTAGGGGACATGCTCTTCCGGGAGATTCTCAAAAATAGCATTTCCATCCTCCTGAGAGCAGTTTCCAGCAATTTTTAACTGCCTGAAATCATTGATTGGTTATGTTACTTGAACGTTGTACCTTCCTGAATGAACAGGTTTATTGCACAAATTTACATGTCAGTGTTGTGTGGTTTTTCTTTGTCGAAGCCATCAAATTTCACTCTTTATCGAATCGAATATTGAATGTTTTCGAAAAGAAGCAAGAGGAGCATGGCCGCTGACCAAACGTGCCTGTCAAAATTATTGCCTCAGTTCACAGCGGTCAAATGCAAAAATCCAACGCCACTTTCGGGTTTTGTAAGATGTGCAAGACTTTTGTTGGAAAACGTTATGAAGATAGCACTGGGAACCGGAGTGTTAATTACCGCGGTTCAACTTTTGAACAATTTTTTTTGTGTTAGACATTTTTTTTGCTAAGACCGATTTTATAACGCTTATTAGTGTGGCTGTTGTGGTATAGGACCAGACCAGTGTTTGGTGGTTTTCTACAGTCCTTTGTTTCGAATTCAGTTCCATTCTTAACATTTCAATTCCAATAAAGAGGATCTTGTTCTTCACAGGAAGCCCCATAGTAAACCTTACGCTGGGATGTAGGCCATTCAGAGAAAGGACAATCGGTGGCAAAGTGGGTGCTCGGCATTTCGACCATGTTATCGTCAACATATTGACTGTCATAATGACTTAATAACCCGGCCATCTGTTCAAGAGGTATATTGATGATACCCTGGTCTAAATGCCGAGCACCGAAAAATAGAACCGAACTGAACTGAACTCGAAACGTGAAATGAACGATGAATGGAAGTGCAGGTTTTAGACGAAAGATGATGTCTTCAGTCTTTCGTCTATAACCCGCAGTTTAAACACATTTCTTTCATTAACCATTCCTTTCACGGGAAAACATTATCCCAATAAATCAGTGAACTGCTCCCAACTGTGTGGCTTCATGTCCTTCATAGCTCAGTTATTATTCAACACATTGTGACAATGTCCAAATATGGTCATAGCGGCGCGCTCGATATTCGTCGTGTACTCAAACAGATATCCTGCGATATATGTAATTTTTAGCTTCTTTTTTTTTCAATAAACGTAGAAAATTGTGCTTTGTCATCAATATGTTGAATAATAAAACAATTATCCTGCTCAATCTTGCGGAATATCGCCTGAATTTAGCCAACTCGGCCTAAGGCCTCGTCGGCTAAGTATCAGGCGATATTCCAAGCGATTTCGCAGGATAATTGTTAAATATTTCTCCGTTGCAAGCAGCAACAGGTATAACATCTGTACTTTGGCTTGGTAGGTCAACTGGTAGAGCACTGCGTCTGTTTCTTTGAGGTAATTAGTTCAAATCCAATCCAAGCCTGCATGAAGTTTCAGTGCTTTTTGCTGCTTAAGTAACATTGACATCTGCGACGATCTAAAAATCTTAATATGCTTCCTTGGTAACCTACTGAGGAAGAGATTCCAAAATAAGATTAAGAAAATAATGATGAATAGAACTAAACAACAGAAGAATAAATAATATAAAGGCACTTCAAGCCGGTTATGAAAGTAGCAATTATAAAACAAATGGGCACTTGCAGTGGTGCGATTGGGTGTGGCTGTTGCTAAGGTGATAAAAGAGCGGTTGAAGAAGATGGAGCCTGACACTCAGCCTTGAATTTTGGAATGTTGCTTTTAAATCCCTGCGCAGTCTTTCTTGTTACTCAAATTTTGCATGATATCAATTTCTATAAGGTTACTTTAGCAATAGAACTAGCTTTGAAAACGAGGCAGAACATTTTCCCACTCTAATGTAAAGACTCAGTTCTTTCATTGGGTGCTTGCTAAGTATTGTATGACTATCAAAATATCCTTTAATAAAATCCCTTCCGAAATTGGCACAATTCTTCGATTCCTCAAAAGATGACATTGAAATATTGGTTGTTCCGTTAGTTTAGCAATGTCTTTTAAAAGTGGCTGCGATTGTTCGCCAAAGGCGTTTAACATGTGATATAAATCACAAAATAAACAGTTCATTATTACTAAGATTAAGAAGCATTGTTTGATCAAGTAGAGTGTTTTGTACGGACTTTGAGATTCGTAATGACGCAAACACTACAGCTAAAGGATTCTGGTCTACAGGATGCAGGCATTCCTGGCCCCAGTTGTTCAAAGGATGGATAGCACTATCCAGCGGATAAACACTCGCAAAACCAATTGAGTTATCCGGTGGGTAGTGATTTATCCCGTGATAGCGCTATTCATCGTTTGAACAACTGGGGCCTGATGGACAAACCGTTGACAATGTTATAGCCGGAGAAAAGACGTATCAATAATTTCAGAGCGCAAAATTGTGATGAGCCGGTTAGAAGACGTCCAAATACCGTAGGACGATCTTTCACAGACTGTACTTTCGAATTCGAGAGGTAAAAAGTAGTGTAAAAGTGATATTGATAAGAGCAAAACTATAAATGGCGAAAGAAATTAGGGCTGCAGCAGGATATTTTTCAACTTGGGCTAGTGTTTTTAATTATAAAGCAAGGGTTAATTAACGTCTCAATGCCTTCTAATTAATGAAAAACAAATCGAAACGCACGTTTATCGGTTTATCTTAATCAATCTTATCACCAGCAGCTCTGATAAGCTCCGTAAAGTATTTCAATACATATTCAATTCAACAGGCGCCGAGCTTCCCAACACAGGCCACAGAATGCTCTGTCTTTAACAGAGAAGCGGCAAAGCGGCGTCTAAGGGGATATTTGATGGCTGATATGGCCTTCTACAAAACGTTACTGTCCGATAAAAATGATTAAATTTCATGGGGTTTAATTAGTAGTAGTTAAGTGAACAAGCAATATGACATAAATTCTTTTAATTAATTTTCAATAAACATTAATGATCATTTTTTACACTCTTTTCGATTTGTTATCTACCACTAGGTTTTATAAATTGCCCAATGTCTGACACAGGGACAATATTAATTCTTTTAAAAAATACACACTCGTATGTTATAAATGTACTTATTTTTTGTCGAAAAATAGAATGTTTTGTTATTACAGTGATGGCGTGAGTACGTGTCTTTGCTTGTTGAGACCAGCCTTACAAAAGCATGATAAGCAATATACAAAATATAAGTCGTGATTATGATTGAATGTATTTAAAATTAGCTGTATGAGCTGAGTTAAATATCATGCACTTTTTTGGACAAATATTGCCAGCTTCTATTTCAAAATAATACTTTTTGAGCTTCAAAATATATCTTGCACATACTATGTTTGCTTTAGGACAAACTAATAGACAAAAATCAATGTGATTTTGTAAATAATAGAGCTAGAAACTATTTGATCATTTGTTGACGAATTTTAGCCCATGTTGTGTACACACCACGACCACAGAACTAACCCTTCTTGCTAAGCCGGGGAACTCTGATTTCTATTATATGAATTCGTTCCACGATTGAGTGATATCAATTTGACAAAAAACATTTGAGGTCGATTACCTTGAAATGAGCATCAACGTTTAAAGAAAACTAATGGCAAAGAAACGCGCCTTCAGTTTGAATTTCACTCTCTTGAAAAGAGGCTAGAAAATAAAAATGTTGTTCCTCAAATCCGATTGCTATTAACAATGGTTAGCCAGCAATAATCGAATTTTTTGGAGAAAAAAATCCTTTTTCGGAATAGGTATTCCTTAAGTCCTAAAAGTTGAGTTTTTCGAAGTGGCTTGACATTTGTGGAAATAAAGTTGAGCGGAATTGAGTTCTCGAATGTTATGTCGCAACTTTCCATGGTGATAAATGGTACGTTTTTAGTTGATTGACACCAATAAAATACTCAAATCTCACAAAATATTTTTTAAACTTTTAAATGTTATTATTGTGGAACAAGACAGGAAGCTCCGTTAGGGAAAAATATGCGAGTGAAACTTGTTGATGGGGTGGTTAGTGTACCATAGCATGTAACTGACTTTGAGAAAGCATCTGATCTCGTTTGGGCCGTTTCAGTATAATATTCTTCCTTTCTGAGACGAGCTCGGCGGTTTGAAAACCACACCTGAAAAAAGGAACAAAAAAGAATAATATAGTTCGTCGAACGGTTATATGCCGGTCAGATTACTCCTGGAAGACTTCGTCATGAAGATAATTCATCTTTTTGTATTTTACAGTACTTTGTGATTGGTTTGTGGTTTTGCCGGTACTTTCACCTCAGAGGGAAATTTTCTCTACCCATGGTGATCAACAGTTTGCACGGATTTGTACAGTTCAACGATATGGAATAAAGCTTTTATACGTGTGAAATGAACGTACTAAATGGTTTTGGCTAACAGCTCGTCAAAATAAGCATGACATGTGGCTCCAATCTGTAAACAAGGATCCAAATTCCAGAATAGGGCGTCAATGGCTTCGACAATAACACCATGACAACGTTTTTCTTTGGATGTTGTCTGCCTTTTCATTAAACGATATTCCATTGGGTGTAACCCTTGAGGGGAAAAATGATAAATCTTAAGGTTTTCCCTTATGTTGGATCGGCTAAAACTATTTGGCAGAAGAAAATCAAACAAGTTGTCTTTTTTCTATGTATATGAATTCACCTGTACTCTCGCTTCAGACAAGTCAAGCCTTTGCGCCAGTTCCTCTCGTGTGTACACATCCGGGTAATGTGTCTTAGCAAACGCTTTTTCAAGTTCGTCCACCTGTTTAAGTGAGAACTTTGTACGACCACGTCGTGGCTTTCGGTTGAAGAAAAGCTCTCGATCTTTTGTCCCTGATATAAATGATTGTTTTCTGGCCAAGATCAATTCTAAAAGAATAAAAATAGTTTTTTTTGTTGGTAAACAATCTAATGCATATTGCAGCTGTCGGTTTAAAATTATTCCGACCAGCCGGGAAAATGAAGGTGGAGGTAGGTATATTTGACGACTTCCTTTGAATGGTGTCGTATAATCATTGACAGTGCTATTTTGGTCAAGTAATATTGTATCTGACGCCTTGTACCCGGGTTGTTTGCTTCTAAAATGAGTTTATGTTACAGTTTGAAGCAGTATCATTGAGCAGTTTTTAGAAAATGACTTTACCACTCAAACGTCTAACAATACCAAAAAGAAGGATACGCCTTCACATTGACAGAAAGCACCGAAACGATGTTATTGTTTGTTAAAGGAGTTTGACAATCACAATTAGAACATTCAAGTCTTTTTAATTATGAAAACCCAAATTGCAATATCGATCATAGCTTTCCGACCGAGAGCTACTCAACTAAATATACACCGCTACTTTTAAAAAAGATTCTATCTGTCAACTAAGAAAGGTTTAGAATACAAAATAAATACCTGAGTCATATTCTTGACTATTCTCCTCACTTTGTCCTTCATCGCTTTCTTTTTTGCAAGTTCTCTCTTTTCCTTTTTTCTCCGCCAAGTTGAGAATGCTTGAGATGGAGAACGGTGCTTCAAATTTTGGGACCTTTGTAATTTCTATTTCTTCCTCGGATTCTGAATTTGACAAGCAGCGCTTCAAGCCCCTTGAAGAGCAAGGAGGTGTTCCCCGTCCACACTTGTCGTTTCTGCTTTTCAGTAGCTGGCTTATTGCTTCCATGGATGGCAAATTTGCCTTGATACAAACCCCTTCAAGCAGCAAGCGATCTCGAACTTCCCAAGAAAACATATCGGGTTGCTCAAGAATAAATGTCTCAATCTTCGTCGTTATTTCTGGAGTGATATCACGGCTTTTTGATGAGGGAATTGCTCCTGGCTCGATAGAGCCTGTTTCATAGAATTTGTTTAGGATCTTGCTTACACAACCATGTGAAATTCGTAACTGCCTGCTAATATCACTCGCTCTCACCCCTAAGCGCGCCAGTTGAATTATTCTTATACGCAAGGCTTTCGGCAAGGGTTTGCCATTTACAAAGACTCCGCCAAGTTGATTTACTCTTTCTTGGCCTAAAAAGAATTAACAAAATACAAATAAGTAACACGTCTGGTGTAGAAGCTATGCATATTAAAATTTAAGGTATTTTAAGTTATTGTATTTAAGCGAGCGCTGTTTGCAAAAGTTGAAGAATATAATCCGTTAATGGAGCCGGATTCGAAGCAGATGAAAAGCACGACAGTGTAACGAATTTGCTGTATTCTTTTTGCTCATATTTGATTATGGTATTATATGGATTACAAATAAGGGCACGGTAGCATTTTGCTCTTGACGAGGTCTTGTGTTGATAAAGTAACTCATTCACTCCGCCAGCACGAGACCCTTCAGAAGAAATTAATAGTGTGTAATTTTATCATGAGAACAAGCTAAAAAAGCAAGTGTTATTGTTCAAAAACAGTTTTCCTTAACATCAATTCTTATCATAGACCTCACCAAACATATTTACAAAAGACACGAATATATACCTGGAAAGAGTAGGGCATCCATTATTGAGCAGAATTTGCCTGTGAGGTATGCAGCGGCGTCCGTTGGAGGAACTCGCAAGATGTGTTCTCCAGCGATATTCGTTAATAAATGACCGTTCACCATGGAATAAGTGGTTTATGAAGAATGTATCGCAAAGGTAAACAAAAGCAAAGCGTAAGAAATGTAATTATGTTCAGGTGACTGCTGATCAGATATTTAACTCATTGAATTTTGATTGTCTGGTGAGTACTGGACCACATCATATTTTTTGGATAATCACGTGTGTAATGTTCCATGACGTAATACGACGTCAAAAACTCATTGGAGCTGGTTAGGCAGCTGAAGTGTTGCCTTATTAGTCAATGCTCAGAGTTTGTTGTTTCATTTTGTTTTGGTAACGTTTTCTGAGTCTTTGTGTGGAAGGCAAGGGTAACGCATTTTTACCTTAGTGTTGAAAAAATACAGGATAAGCGTGACAATTAAACACTTTCAACCACGGAACTACATGGAAATTCTTTGAATTACATGATGAAGCTGCATAAAATAAAATAAAAGCATTTTTTTCCGGTACGTTCGAGATTGCGGCATCAGGTTGCGTCTCCAAAACGACGGACGACGAAGAGGAATTGTTTGGAAGAAAAAACAACTTTGCTTAAAATGCGTTTATATCTAAGGAGATGGCTGAGCGCAAAACACTCTGCCTTCGGGTTTAACATATTTTTTCTTTTCGATGTAAAGCTTGAAACAGTATCCCTGTAAACAACACATCAGCTGACTTGCGATTCCTCAGTTTAATGATTGTCTTGAGATACTCATAGTAGCACACGTTGTTTTCGCCTTTTGAGTGCGCGGTCATTTCTTCTCAATTTGGTGTTTCTTATTCTTGATCGGGTGTCTTCCTCGTGTGAAAAGATTAAAAAAAAGGTACAATAAGAACTCTTTCCTTGGACAATTTTAGGCATCAAGCTGGATGTCATATAGGAATGAACATAGTCAAGCATGTGTTCAAATAAGCTATTTGTTATAAATAGCCTGTTTTTTTCGAAAGTGTGCTTCCATCGCTTTTTGAAATCTATGGGAAAAATTGTCAAGCTTGCTGGTAATTTTTCTTTACAAACGCGATAATTTGTCGCACTGTTTATCCCAAATTATAAGGATGCATTGACTTTATTATTTTTGCATGCAAAATTTCTAGGAATGTAGCGAGGAAAATAAATGTAACGCTTCGCTAGAACTGTTACATGAGTTTACCCACGCACAAGTTCTACGGAAAATTCAAGAACGTGATTGCAAATAATTAGATATTTTCCAAATTATTATCCTAGAATTAGAATGAAACTATTAGCCATCGTTTATTTAGTTTGATAAAGAGGTGCATATGAGTAAACTAACTTTTTCTGAGACCTTCTTGAATTACATCTATGGAGTCACAGTACATTAACTTAGAAACCCACCATCCAAATCATGATGACATGGGACCGTATTTCATTCATAACAAGGATGTCAAAGGTAATTTTTAAACCCGTGTAAAACACACACAAACGAGAATGTTAGCTTCGTCGTCTTTTTCTTTATACATTTTTTTAGTCTTTTTTTGTTGAGAACGCTCAGTGTCAGGGAAACAACTACGGTTTATTCTTCCGCTTTTTGCAAAAGCTAGCTCGGATAAGGATATTATAATAACAAGGGGTTTTTTTTTTGGCTGGATAATACTTTCACAGTTGTCTAAGTTTTGTGATCAACGTACATTTAGAGGTTGGAAATTTTGAAGAAAGGGTGGGAAGGTGTTACTTAGGCAGACTTATAAATATCCAGCTACGAATATCATATAATGCGACGCAACTGTGGCAAATATTGTAAGTTGCTCCAGATATCATTTCAGGATTTTATGAATCCCGGTTTAAAACAAGAGCTAAAAGATTGCCGGAATGAGCTTCTACCAAAGTTTTAAAGATAGCGTTGAAAAAATGTGGCAAAAGTTACCTGGGATCCAGTCAATAATAAGGAAAGAGGGAGATTTGATTAACGCCCGATGACGTCGAAAGATGCAAATGATAAAATTCTTTTGAACAATTTGTTTGACTTGAGACTAAGAAGACTAAAACTGATCACAGTACATTTTCTTTATCCACTGACAAATTGTCAACCACTTTTAAAAGCTTGCAAATTTGCTGAAACATATCTTGATCGTTTTTCTTCGCTTGATTTTGGTTTCTGTTTGGAGCTCAAGTTGTTGGCCCTTTCGCTATGACATGGCATTCTTTCAATGCGGGGACCTTGAGAACGTTGTGTCGAATTGTTATTGTGACGAGGTCAGTCTTTCACTGGTAAAACATTGTTTGACAATGAATATGACAGATCTCACAAGGTTAAAATTGAAATGCTTTTATTAAATGACCTCTAGTTCGCTTTCATTGATTATTTCAGGTTGACTTATCCTGCAGAGTGCCAATTTGAAGAACGCAAGAGTCAGTTAAATTGGTAGGCTTGCTTCTACTTACAAAGGAGTGCTACAAGGAGCAGTAAAGACCGCCTCGATTTCCCTGGTTTCTTTTTTACCTTTTCAGTCACGAGATGCACCGTGAACTAGATGGTCACCATCTTGGAGAATGCGACTTTTTAATTAACTGTATCAGGTAGTCGCAACATAACGAACGGTCTTCTGTAAGAAAAATTGCCATTGCTTGTACTCACGGTGCTCTAACAAAAATAATAACAAGATAGTAAATTCGTGCCTGATTAAATTCTGATTTCTGGTTAATCTGTTTCATTTATTAATGTTATTTTCTTAACTTCATGTAGTTCACAAAACTTGAACACGCTTCGACTCTGTGAACAACAATTCTAATGAAAGTGATATATCATTGCCCTTCTAATCAATATTGTGTACCACTGCTTTGGGGATTATTTCAATGTCTTCTGTTGTTTATCCCACATTAATTTCTAGCAAAAATGGTGTCGTGCTTGAGTTATGATTCATCTCAGTTAACTCAGCTTTAACCACCTCCTGCACCCTCAGCGGCACTGTTTTTCCCACAGGAGACTGAAGAAATACTATACTATAATATAGAATATTTAATACAAGCGGAAAACAATCTACTCCGAAACAAATCTAGGCATAGCTATGAACCAAGATACCAAACAATTTTCCTCCTTTTTTTTACTATAATAGTCCATAAATTCATTTTAGATTTGGAAATTGAAGAGAAACTAAAAAACATATCAAGTCATACTTTTCCTAGTACTCTCCCAAATCTAAACATTCCAGGATGGCCATCATAACTTGTGCCTCACTTACAGAACAATAAACTATAATAACTTTGCTTTCAACAATTTATACCAGCAGTTAAATCAAATCCAACCTTTCAGTGTGTACAATTAAAGAAATCCTTTGCATTCTTTTGCATTATTGATCGGCTGGCTGGTTGGCATTTTCTTTTTTCTGTCGACTTCATATATAAAGCGTATTAAAGGGTCTAGCTCTATTTTTTTTCTGACTCAAAACATGGAGGAAAGGCCGCTTTTGATTTGAGGAAAGGTTGTCATCTCTAGGATACATCAAGAGTTTATCCTGTGAATTATCTGTTGAAGGTCCGTTATCTTTTCCAGCAACTCGACGCCTTCCTCTAGCTCTGCGGTTAGCAAACCAGACCTGTGAAGCAATAAGACAAAAAAAAAAATTTTGCTTCAGTCGGAAACCGCCTCCTCGCCTTTCATCCCACACTGCTCACGTGTACAATGCCGCGGCATCTCAGTAATGGTAGTCGATTCATCAATAATGGGAAGTAAAAACTAATTGAGTTCTTTATTTGTCATCTTTTTTCTTGTTTTTCAGTTAGTTGGCCTCATAATATACGTGACATCCAAACTTGGGTTCGCAAAGATAACAATCGAAAACAGGAAACCTTGATCTCTTGAAGTTGTGGTTCAACATCCATAGAGGCGAATTTTCATGTAGTCAAAATAAGAAAAGCAACTCATTACTAACCTGGATTCTGGACTCATCAATATCCAACTTATCAGCCAGTATTATCCTTCCCTGAATTCCAGGATAAGGATTTTTTAGGAATTGTCTTTCAAGCTCAATAGTCTGTGCTCGATTGAATCTGGTTCGCACTCGTCTCCGAGGCCGAGAGGCTTCATTGTCTGGCAAAACAGTTTGTACTGGTGGCGTATTTCTGTCGCTGGAGACATTTTTTTCCGCAATATCTAAATATATAAGAAAGGCAAGGCATCGTTAAAAAGTTTTGAACTTTAAAATTCCTAACAATATTTGTCCAGGATAAGAAACCATGAATAGCTAAATTTTCGTTTTCGAGGAACAATAGAACTTGACTTGACTCCCCGAGGTTGCGTTTAAAGCATACAGCTGAGGAAGCTGGAGTCAGTTATATGATGTAATACACCGACCTCCCCTTACAACTGAGAAGCCGGTCAACATTAATTTAACCGACAACAAGATACCCCCGGTTTTGAAACTATGTGGCAAACATATAGTCACTACAGAATCTTGATATATCCTAATGATCTCACAGGTCATTTTTATAGGGTTTATTCCCAAGGAACTATTATGTTAATTTTATGCAAGCGAATGAGTCACTTAAGGTTTGCCAAAAGCACCCATTAACGGGCAACCCTAAAACCCGGAATCCGGAATCCGGAATCACAGGTCATTGTTTTACCAATACAGAGAGCAAAAACTATCCTAAACTTTCATAAAAGCTAACCTTAGGCCTAATTAGGCCTAAACAAACGTTTTTAGGCCTAAGGTTAGCTTTTATGAATGTTTAGGATGGTTTTTACTCTCTGTATTGGTAAAACAATGACCTGTGATTCCGGATTCCGGATTCCAGGTTTTAGGGTTGCCCCCCATTTACTGAAAAACTCAGGCAGAATAACTTTTGACCAGAGGAGTAGCGGAAGAATCACTGTCGACCATACTTTGGGTGCCCTCTTCAGAAATTGAACCGGCAAAAGAATGCGTATCCTAATTATTCGTAGTAAGGAATTGTCCTTTAATTACATTGAACTGTACTTCCAATGACAGCAGAACAGAAAAAACAACAACAGCAAAACAGTGTTATTCGTTTTGTGACAGAAAGTGAAAAGTTCCTTTAAGAAAGAGTTTACAAGTTATCAGTATATTTCTCATATAATTCCCGGATAACGCCTCACAAATGTTCGCTTTTTAAGATTCATAGTATTGGTTACTATCAGTACGCTGACACTTAGTATTGATAACGGTTTCATGACCTGTTTAATTAGCGCTTATTGAAAGTAAGTACTTGACTTTCAATATATATATTTTAATCACCTCCAAACGTTTCAATTGTGAAGGAGTGTGAATAGATTCTATATGGGACTCGGTCGAGGCGAAAAAGTAGGAGGGAACATGTGCAGAACGAATGTATTTTTAAGGAAAGATGTCCTTCAAGAAATGTTTAGCTATAAAAACTACTGTTCGTACTGCAGTTGTCTTGTTACTATCGAAGCCGCCAACAACGTCAGTTTTAGCCATTGAACAAAAACCGAAAGCCAAGTAAAAATTAACGTGTATGACTTTTACAATTTCTTTTTTTTAAGGCTATATGTACTGACCGCTGACCGAGCAAAGGATTTTTCCTGTTACAGAATGTCTAAAAATACTTTTCGGTGCAAAGTAGAGACCCGACCATAGAGACGAGGTTCTAGGTGAGCGGTGCAGTCTTTTGAGAGTTTTTGCAGGTTTTCTGTTGTTGTTAGCAGGAAGTTATGCTTTTCATCAAGACGTCATCAAATCAGGCGAAGGCATTCATTATATTGGCCTAATATCCATCCTTTTCCATCTCCAGTTATTTTTAATTCGAGTGAGACGCGCCTTGTGTGGGAGAGAGCGAGAGCTCAATCATGCCGATCTAACACGAGAAAAATGACTGAACTTGAAGTGAACTGAGGCGGAAAAAATATATTTTCGTGTCAATACTTTTAGAAATTTGTTGCCTTCAAGAGAGTTTGAAACGAAAATGAAAAGAAAAATATCAGTCTCTCAGTTGTCATACATATAGCGAAAAAAAATCTGAGATTTCAAATTGGGGATCAAATAATTCTTCACAGTACCAAAAAGATTGACTCCCTTAACTTTAATTAACTTACTATTAGGAATGCTTAGTTTGCCTCTTGTAAGTTAAGGCGCCATAACAGTCAGTAAACGTAAACGCGTCCATTTAACCAGAGCATTCATTTACATCCTTTTCTGCGTCATTTAAATACTATTTTCCGGCAACAATAGACATTCCAAGGTTAACGTATGGCCTAGAATTGTCTTTTGTCGTTGAGTAGAGGAAAAGTTAGAATTGGGTTTTGAACATTGGCATTTCATAGTGTAAATGTTCTGAATTACGCGTACCACGATCTTGAATGCAAGAATTGTTAATGAATACTAAAGAACCGGTGCGATAAATTTTACTTTCCGTTATTTTCCATCTCCCTTTAACCTAGAACTTTTCAAGTTCTTGTTTATCGACCAAATGAAGTATAGTCTTTCTCAATGTCCGCCATTTCCCTCCCACGCAAAGCTTATGGTATGGCGCAAATGATTGGCTAAAAAAATATTTCTAAAAATAACTTAATGATCTGATTTCTTGTATTTACTTAAGTACTTAAATACCAAATATATATGAAATGTTCTATTTACCTGAGTAGATCTGATGATTTTTTGTACACGGTTCTTCTAATTCTACATGTTGTCGATTCATGTTGCTATCATTGTCGATATTTAGTATGTTTGCAATTGAAAATGGCGTAAAGGTCTTTTCTTTTATAACTGCTGGTAACTTTGCTGCGCGTTCTCTTTGTTCAACTGCTTCGTGGATAATTTTGTTCTTGATTAATCGACTGATTGAACTCAGCGATGGAATTTGATTTGTAGAGCAAACGTTATCTCGCAGCAGGTGCTCTCTCAGCTCCCAACAGAATGCTCCAGGGTCCTGTGTCCTGTACTGGTCAATTCTTCTTTCTATGTCGGCCGTTATGACCCGCGGGCGTCCCGTATTTTGCACGGGATCAACATTTCCAGATTCTTGGTACTTGGATAGCAGTTTGCTAATGCACCCATGAGTGACTTTCAGCTGTCTGCTGATTTCACACTGTCGAAGTCCGAGATATGATAGCGTGATGATGCGAGACCGCAACTCCAGGGGCAGTGGTTTTCCACTAACATACTTTCCTCCAAGCTGGTTAACCTTGTTGCCACCTAGGACAATACAGAACACTGTTTAAGTGGCCAGGAGACACAGGTAATTAATAAATGGGAATAGACCATATTCGTATTTTCAGTATTGGACTTGGAAATAGCTTGCAATGGAGGCTAACGAGGGGAAATCTTTTCAAATGCAAATACTTTTTATGATATTCCCCCGCAATAGCCTCCATTGCAAGCTAGTTCCAGTCCAATACTGAGAATACGAATATGGTCTATTGGTGAAAAGCGAGATTATCATATAAAGCATGCTATTCTACGGCGAGAGACCGAATTAAATGTAATTAGAAAAAAAACATGATTTTTATTGCAGTTGTGGCTGTATTCAGAAGTGTGGTAGTCTTCCTGAGGTAAACGTTTCCTGAATACTTCGTTCACGCTGGAAGATTGAAGAATTAATACCTGAACAAAGTTCAAGTTTAGTTGTTGATATGAAATAAACTGGTTTACCTTATCGAGTAAACTTCTATAATAACATTAATTCAGGGATCTTTTGCAACAAAATGGTATTCTGGAGAGTATAATAAAAAACCAGTAATATATTAAAATTTCAGAGAAGAGGTGATTGAATCATAGCAGGGAAATGAGCAACTTATTCGGTTGTGAAAATCCAGGCTTTAGCAAAAATGTCTTCACTTTCTTCGAGATGTAGAATGAATTCGCACTTGAAACAGCTTGCACATGGCTTGATAGTACGATGGTACAGCAATGTCAATTTGTGAAGCGCAATCGCAAGTCTGTAGTTTTAGGTTCTTTCGCAACCACAGAACTTACTCAGTCATTTCACGGTTATCTTCTGAATATCAATCAATCTTTCAAAATGATCTTCGTCAAAGCGTAAGTAATTTCCGTTGATGTTATGACTACTATAATTGATTCCCAAGCACAAGTATTCAGTTGTTTCGTATTTAGAAGATGGGGGAAGTTGGACAGAAGATTTTCTATATCCGTGCTACCTTACCGTAGCGGTACACTTAAAATATGTGATATCTGATTTATCTAGTTTATCCCGAAGCAGTCTTTGCAATGGTTGTTTTCTGTTACAAAGGGCAAAAAGAACATTTTTTTTTTCAACCAGCTCAAGGTCTACCCGGAATAGTTTTCACTAAAAACCCATGGCAAAAATAAAGTCTTTGTCCAAGTCTAAGTAAAATCCACATCGAGTAACTTTGTCAGTGGCAATTTGTGACAATCTATGAATTGAATTCCTTTTTATTGGTGGCCAAATTAAAACAGATAAATCGTCAAATGTTGCAGACCCTGATGTAGATAACTCTGAGGTGGGCCCCTTGTATTGCAGATCGAGTTAAATAAACCAACCACTTCAAAATTTCCAAATTAAGGTGGTAAAAATCTAATCTAATAAAGGCTATAGAAAAGAACATCCCTAGTTCCTTTGAGTATGTTTGCCTATGAAAACAATAATTTTAACTGACTGATGAGAGAAACTACACCAATATATCTTATTAACCACTAATTATTATATAATGATGTTATCGAAAAAACAAAAAGCTTGTAGCTTTTGCAATCGACATCTTCAGTATACTGAGCATTCGAAGTCATTCCTATATCTAAGTAATCATTACCAGTGGCGTTGAAGGCCTCCATTTTATCGTCGCTGATCGGCAACAAGAAAAGTTTGTTTCGTATTTAATCGGTTGGCTTGAACATTAGCTTGGCCTCGTGTATTGGTTTATTGTTTTATACCTGATACCCGGGTCCTATTTGACAATACAGTCACCTTGCTTTTGTTCAAAGCTGCTGTGTAGGAACGTGTGCCGATTTTCGCCCAAACAACATGACAAAGGAAACGTTTAGTTAACCTGTTGCACATATTCTTATCGTCTTGTGTGATACAAGTCTGCAATTTCCGCCATCCCAAGGAGATAAGTAAAAATATATGGTGTCACACTAAAGGATTACACAGGTGTGCCTTAATAATACAATGCCACATCAAAGGAATGATAACCGTAACGCCCAAAAAGACTTAAATTTGGCTGAACGCCTTGTACAAAAAAGGAACCGATTATAAAAACCGTCAAAAACCGAAATCCGAAACCGACATGACAATCTGGAAAAGATAATTTGAAAGTGTTTTCCACCTTGTGTTGCTGAAGGGCCGTTTTGGTGGCAGAAATTTGCTTTTCTGGAGTTAAGGGTGATGCGTAAATTAAGGTAATTGAAGAAAACCTTTTGTTACGATCCCAATCGGTTTCCGTTGATAAATGACTTATAAATGTGGTATTTGCTATGAATTGGAGTTCTGAAAATACCCTGACACGAACAATTCGTATCACACTTTTGTCTCTATATTCCTCAATAAATAAATTTTATTATTATTATTATTATCCTACTTTTATTTGATATCAACTTCATGTAAGGTTAATTGGGTAATATTAACCTGTTCAATCGTAAATATCTCCTCTTAAGAAGTCCCGACTGATCGAGGAATGAAAAACCGAGCTTTTTTTGGACTTAAATGTAATTTCAGCGACCCTTAATCACTTGCGAATTGTTTTCGCCTGAGAATTTTCTCAATTTGAATGATTACAGTCAATCGTGTGTTTTGCGTACTGAAGACACGGATTGTCCAACAGCATTCACTCACGACAGGTGACTTGAGTTCCACCTATTTTGTCATCTCAAGTGATTCCATTTACAGCTCTGGTCCAAGCCAATCCACGTGATGGCGGAGAGGAAAATCTTGTTCTGCAAAATGGCTTAAGTCAACTTAGCTCCGCTAGAGTTCCTGTTTTCGGTGAGACTGGTCTGCCAATACATTTAACTGTACAGATATCGAGTTATGAAGCACTCAAGAAGTTTGGAGAGCATTAAAGAAATGAAGTTACTCTAAGCTTCTTCTCGAGCGATTCTTTCGCTTCTGTCGTCACGTACTTGCCAAACTTCCCACGTACTTCATAACTGGATACACGCACGCCAAAGTGTCAACCAGTTGCTAAGTAGTTCCCCTCTATTTCAAACTCGTATCAAAACAGGGACAAGGATGAATTTTTCAAGCTTTCCTTTCTTTTCGTTACTCGTAGTTAGGGCAGGGTTTGTGATAGCACTTTGAAGAAACATCAACATTTTTCAGTTGGTGTTCTAAAAGGGCCGGAGCTTATTCTGGTTTCAACAGGCATGGAGCGACTGAGATCATGGACGGTATGTTACACCCAGTATGGTTGGAGAGAGAGAGAGAAAGCTTCTTGTCCAAGCCTCCACACCGACCAATAAGTCGTTTGCGAATTTCAGCGCTATAACAAAATATGTGTTTGAGTGACTTAGTAACCAACACGTAACTAGAGTGCTTCCGTCAATCTTGACACTTCATATGAGATGTACTTAACGTTAATGATGCGTCAGATAAAATTGTGCAACCTTTTTCTACTCAAAGAGCAAAAAAGTGATTAATTATTGTTCATTCACTGAATGGCAAAGCTCCGAAAAAAAATTATCCCGAGAAACAAAAGTACGAGTAACAGGTGACGGGGGTTTCATTAGTGGCTCACCGCTAATTGTATTTTATTCTAAAGACAAAGCTTCCAAACGCAAATGCTTGTCTTCTTGACAAATTGCAACCACTCTCTATTCATCATGACCATGGCTGTTTTTTTTATTGACTGACTTGGTGAAGTAATTTTTCGTATCCTTTCAAACAAACTACTTAATAGACGGTTATAAATTCCCAACCCCCTCAGCAGGTGTGTTCTCTCGGGTACGATTGGCAACAACAGCTCAATAAGATTTGACATAACTAAGGCCGAAAAACACGCAATTTTAATTTTCCTCAGACACTAGCTAGACTGCAAAATTGATTTCCATTGTCTTTTTTAGTCTTCACGGCTCCAATGGTGAAAAGTATTTGCAAAAATAATATGGCATATGGAATATAAACATCTCCGTCGGGATTAATAACAGAAAAAAACAACAAATAAATGGTGTCAAAATGAAAGCTCCAGACCATTGTTTAGCGGCACGTAAGTGTTATTGACTTATGCGTTTCTGGAATATTCAATTACTCTGTAAAGGCAATTTATGAACCCCTAGCAACCTAAAACACAATAACTGTAAAGGAACTCAAGGCAACGACTAAACGTGTAAAAAAAATGTCGCGGTAATAATCGGAAACTGTCGAGAGCTTCAGTAAAAGGACGGTGACCTTCCATTACTTATTCGAATGCTCTTCTGGGGCTTTGAAAATTAAACAAAAACATTGGCGACCATCTCGCTCCCAGAACTGCTCCGAAACTGAAATATAAATTGGTGGTATATCGTCACTGATAATATATTAAATTAGTGCAGGTGTAATCGGAAACTTGCGGGTTAGACCCCTGTAAAGAGCATTCAATGGAGTTTTTCCGTCAGTGAACCGTTCGCGTCACTATCACTAAATGCAGTTTTTTGACAGAGCCGGTTTTCATTCCCGATTCTTGCATGTTATTTATACGTGTTGGGAAACAAAAGTGCTTCAATTAATGTGAAAATATCATCAATCATACTCTGTCTTTCCCCTCGTGATATTTCTGAGTTAAAATGGTATGACTGAAAGGTTTTCAACGTTCAGAGGAGGGCGATGCTATAAATACCTGTCGCTACTGGACTTAACAGCACGTGTGCTGTGGCTACACTAAATTCCATTTATGTAAAGATATGATTTTAAGAGCAATTTTCTTGGCATTGCATACTGCTACACTATCAATCCTCACGCACCCAGCACTATTTTTAGTTTGATTAGTTTCGAACGTTATTTAATTTTCTCTTCAAATTGTGTCTTCTGTTTCCTTTTGGCCGCGAATGACGGGAAAAGAGTTAAAAACAAAACCAGTAAACGACCTAGGAATGTTTAAAGCATGCCACCCTTATTCTGTTAGACATCTTGAAACCAGCAACCACGGTTGCATTTTAAAATATATACATATACAGCAGAGCTTATTTGATTAACTCGAGACGATTGTTCTGTGCAGCTGTGAAGATTTAGGCTTCCAGCAGCTGCCGGCTCGCAAAAGTCCGGCAAACAACCTGCGAGATGACACTTGACATGATTCCAGTCAGCTCTGGCACGTGCAGTGTATTAAATTAATCCTTTGATGAGGACGGATGCCGCATTCCGCCGTTTCGCCGTCAAAGATAGCCGCAACATGTATGTTGGCATTTCATTTTGGTAGAGTGTACAGGTTGTACGAGATTACTTAGCACTTGACAAACAGAAACGGATAAGCTTAATTATATTCTCATGATAATCAACCAAGTCCCCAAGAGAGACAAGGGCAACAATAATTGTTCAATATTTTCTTGGCTTCGGTTGGAATGGTGAAAACGCGAAGACACGATCGTGAAATAACACAATCAGTAAGTCAATGACTGACTTGAAAATTATGGCCTGTTAATTAAGGAGTGAGATATCTAATTTTTTTTAAAGGAAATCTTGAAGGATAGCCCGTTTTCATTATTTGTGCTTTACATCAGCAGCAAACAAAATTTGTGAAGGCCCTTTGCTGGTAACAAAAAGCCAAAAACATGCAAGGTAGCTTCATTATAAGTTACCGCGAGTTTAGGGCGGAAATGTGCTATAACCATTCATACTGTTGCATTATCTAATTTTTCGTGAAACTTTTCAAAGGCGGCCACGGTCAAACTCTTCGAGCCTTTACACAGGTGGCTTAAGAATTGCATTTGGTGGAAGGATTTAATTCCGTAACTTAAATAGATTTTGCCTCTTTGTGGCTAAGATTACAAGGATTTTGAAACTAATAATAAAAAGAATGGCATTTTCAGAAATTATCGCTTGTGTCTTTGTATTGCGTGTTTTCTTTTAAATATGTCCTCAGGTGTCTTTTGATCAGACAAAACCTTGTGAATTTTGTGCAGGTATATGAGACTTCAATCGAGCCGGTTGCTATAGGAGTAAAATAATCAAAATTGTGTGCTTCTGGTTTTTAATGAGTTTGGGTGTGGCTTGGTCACCTCCCAAACAGTGAACTGGCGAAAGTCATTCATACTGCCGGCAGGTACACGTGCTTCACAATTAGTCCGGTGTCTCCACTGAGCAAAAGAACAAAAACAAATTAAGTCCAATAAAAACAAAAAGTTATCATAACCTTTAATGAAAAAGCGTTGCTTTGAGACAAACGTTATTGGTCTTCAATTTGCCTGAGTGAATATCTTCAGCGCTTTCCTGTATACTGACCAAATACGTTCCATCGGCGTCTGGAACATATTCAGTGGATGCTCGAGCCGATGCTAAAATGGCTCAAAGGTCTTAAGCCTTACGAAACCTCAATTTCTTTTAGTCACCCAAATTGACCACATTCAATGACCGTAAATTCGTCTTTTATTGACTATCAATAGACAGAAGTATGAGAATTTAAGCCTTTTGAAGCCATTAAAATCTACAGGATCTTAATTTGTTCATGTAAAACTGTTTAACTTTTGGTGCAATTTTAAGCATTCTGTTGTCAACTTTTGATGAAGAATACACGAAATGTTGCGATATAGTTTTTAGACACGGGGATAGATGTTTCGTGTTGTAACGATCGTGACCAATTAAATTAGTTTATGCAAACATGGCCCCATAAAGCCTGGTTTCGATATGATCTGCAAGGGCCTGCGATCGGTCTGTCTGCGATCGTACTGGTCGGGAAAGTAGTTGGACTAGCATTAAGACAAGACCGTGTCGCAGACCGATCGCAGACCGTTGCAGATCATAGGGAAACTAGGCTGAAGTAGACAAGCTTCAATTAAACGGTTTTCTCGTTGTTTGTTTGCATGAGCTAGGCGATAACCAGACAAATAAAGGAATGGTTTGGGGGCCAAATTCTAATCCAGCACGTAAAAATCACTTTTTTATTAAAAGAACTTTCTCGATTTACAAATTATATGTTCATCTAATTTTTCCTTTTAAAGTCAAAGGGACCACATTGAGTAAGAACGTAGGACCTAACTTGAATCCACTCAGAAACTCATGGTTGGGTTATTTTTAGCAACTGCATCATAGTGTAATGTCTTGTATCAAGGCTTCTAACGAGGTGCGACGAACTGTACACTTGCTACAAGATGTCTACTCATTTAGATGATAACGAAATGATATGTGGGGAATGAATCATGTATTGAACTGTGGATATGAAAATCAAGTGAATCTATGATCGTCGCAGCTTCACTTGATACTAGTTATGCAAATAGTGAAAAAACTACTCATGTGATAATAGGAAAGCTTGCTACGCGAATAGCAAAAAAACAATTACATGATAGTTATGATTGTGGGTGACGAGTAAAAAATAAAAATAATAAAAAATAAAATCAATTTGTTTACCCTCGGATATTTTTAGAGTAGCTGGTAGCTAATGTCTCCCAGCATTTAACATATACATTGCAATTGTTAAGAATCCCAACTGGCGGGAGGCAAACCAGATGGCTCTTTTACAAGTGCACCAGGAAATTGAATCAGGGACTACCTGAAACAAATTTAGTGAGTGGTCAGAACGCGGTCTTGAACCCGGGATCTTTCGGATCTCAAGGCACGGGCCCTAACCATTCGGCCACACTGCCTCCAGAGTAGAGTTATATATTTGCAAGCTCAGTCAACCCGCAGTGTCTTAATGATAAAACAGATATTGATTCGATACACACAGTTTATTTCGGAACTTGCTGCAGCAATAAAAAGAAAATAAATGTGAACTCTTCAATTCGAAGCAAAAACCTAAGTTATGGAATGTGAATTCCTTAAGCCGTTTGGCTGAGTGTTCTTGTGTGTTCTTATGTGGTTCGAACTAGAACATAATATGAACAGAAAACTACTTCAAATATAACAGTCTAAACTGAAAGATCTAAGGCTAATAACGCGATAAAGAAAAATCGGATAATGAAAGAATAAAAGGCACTTTCACCAAACGATGAAATAAATACTTCTTACTAACCGAGTTCGAGGTCCGTACTGTAAGTTACGGACCGAGTTTTTTCCCGTTGATTTATGGCCCAAGCGCGAAGAGCGCGGGCAATAAATCAACGGGAAAAAACGAGGATCCGTAACTTACAGTACGGACCGAGAAAACGAGGTTAGTAAGATATTTATTATATCTCTGAGGTTAATCCGGCGCGCGGGCAAGGAAACTAGTCAAAGTCAAGCGGAAGGTTCAACTGCCACAAAGATTGCCGTGCCAAAATTCCAAAAACTAAATCTTCTTGGCTGTTAAGTTTTTTAAATAGTTGCTTGCAAGATTCAAACAGTTTTCAGTACAAGTTTATGCAACAAAAATGACATGAAAAACTCGCTAGATGATGTTTTGTCGAAATTTTAAATTTAGCGGGCTGTACAGCGGGCCGTACTGTAGAATACGGCCCGCTAATTTAGCCAATTACAGCGCGCGTACTATCTGAGAGATAAAATAAAAAATCTTACCAGTCTTCAAAGAACTGGAAACTGTGAACTTACTTTTAGTCTCCGAGAAGTGACTGATTCCTTAAATTTGTGATCTCCAGCTTTCCAGATGATAAAAGGAGTGAGTCGTGATGGATATGTGAGGGCTAGCTATAATTAAGTTACTCTTAAATGAAAACAGCGAATTATTTGAGGACAACATGAAAGAAACAGAGGAAACATGAGACCTAATTTCTTTTTGAGTCCACCATGGACAGCTGTTTGTTAGGTGATGGATGACGTAGTCATGCCTTGAGGTATCGGAGACAGTCTTATGGCATTCACTCCATCACTCATTCCAAGTTGCACTTGATGCTCAGTTGAACATTTCCAGCTTTTAAAATCAGTTTAGCTGTGATTGGACAAGCAATAATAATAGACATAATAATGAACTATATTTGAGTGTCCAGTGTATTTAGCACTGGAGCACTAATTATTATTATTATTATTACTTCAAGTCTGCTGGTAGTGCTAAGCTTTTCCATGTGTTTGTCAAACATATCAGATACAGCCCCTAGTGCTCCGATCACAACTAGCACTACAGTCACTTTCTTCAGCTTCCACAACTTTCTTATTTATTCCCTAAGAAGTTAGTTTTCACTATTTTCTCCAGTTCTCTGTTTTTTACTCGCGCATCTCCTGGAATTGTCATGTCGATGATCTTGGCCTCCCTTGCTTGCTTATCAACGAAGACAATGTCCGGTCTTCGAGCTTCAACCATTCTATCACACTGTACATTGAAATAATCCCACAAAACTTTGAAACCTTCGTTTTCTACCACTCGCTCTGGGGTGTGTTTGTACCACTTATCGGTCCGTTCAAGTTCTGCCTTTCCACACATACAGTTGCCAATGCACATACATTGCAACGTTGTCGTGGCGCCTCTTATATTCACGCATGCATTGCTGCACTCACTTGTTGGGTGGTTTACACTTTCTCGTCTCTCTCCACACATCCTACACATAAGTGATTGTGCGCTTTTGCAGTATGTGGAACTTGATGTAATTAGTTCTTAAAGCTTGCTCTTGGGCGCTGCAGATCAATGCTTCTCTCGTGTACATCCTTTGAGGTCTCCCTTCTGCATCCACCGCCATGTTTTCTCCCAGTCCACTCCCGTCAAGTCTCTAACATGCTGCCCATACATTTGCTTTCCTTTCCATTCGTTTTCTGTTTCCTGTTTTGCATTCTTCTTGTACTCTCTCGGTTCCTTTGCCCCATCCGTCTTCACCGTTCCTCTCTCCCCACTTTCCTTAACAACACCTCATTGCCGTTCCCCAGATGGTTTTCTTCCCCTCGGATACAAGCTTCGCAATTAATAAGAGCGGATGTCAGTAAATATCGACCAGAGGTCTGCAAAAGTGAAAAATCGAAAATTCTCAAAAAAATTCACAAAGTAGCACTAGGTAAGCTGATAACATAAATATAATTTTTACTTCGATCCGATAAATATTTTAGACGTACGGGGGGTTATCGGTTTCGCGGCTCTCGGATCGGGTTTTACATGCCCGAGACGGTGTGTCACGAAAAATCGTTTTAAAATCAAATCAATTGTAATGCCAACAGCAAATAACTTATTCAGAAAAGTACATAATTATACACATTTTAAGGGGAGATTTACTCAGTTTCAACGCAAATGTAATATTTTGGAGATTTTTCATTATTTTCAATATTTTGAACGTTTCCGTTCCATGAAAAAATGGCAAATTTCAAAGCCCAAAATCGTCGACTGGTACCTCGATTTCAGTAAAGAGTCTTATACCACGTTAAAGAGCGTTATCTCTTCTTTCAAAATCTGTTTTTAAAACTACGGGCAACTTAAAAGAAAATTTTTGAGGCCAAAAAATACAAGTAGTACTTTTCTGAAATTTGAGCTTTCCTCGCTCAGCGGGGCGATGCTAAAAACTCGGAAAAATACTATAAGAAATCAGTTTGAGCAACAGTGGTTTGTTGTTATCAGTTTTCATAAACCAAGACGTTTTCATCCAGCGATCTGATTTAATTTAAAAACGTTTGCTAACATGGGAAAGGCAGATCCTGCCAAGTGCACGTTGTCAAAGGGCGAAGCACTAAATAAAAAGGTCTTAAAATTCAAACCTTTTTACGTCCAGGAAGTCAGATTTTAGCGTACAAAACAATTTTGTGAGTGTTTGTTGTTCGTACCTTAACATGG
>OX421448.1:42842813-42860313 GCA_949126865.1 Montipora capitata | reverse complement strand
AGGTGAAAAACCAACACCAGGAATCTCAAATGCGACGAGTAATGGACTTCGACAACAATCTATCGCCCGTCGAGCCGAAATCAAAGGGAGCTGTTTTTCTAAAATAATATTTTACCAAGTGTGTGTTATGTAGAACACTGAAACCAAATGGAAAATTCTCTGGTAACTTATGGGTTCAACAAAGACAGAGAACGAATCGAACACCTTACGTGGATCTGTGATCAATTCTGCACAGTCTGCAGGTAAAGAAAATAATTGGAAATGTGACAGCGAAGAATTATTTGAAAGAAAGCTTGTCGTGTATTTTGTGCTTCATTGTTCAAGGAAAAGGTTCTTCATGGAAACAGTTTGACCCTGAAATTTAGATTGTTGCAATATTGGGCATATTTGACACGATTGAGTTACTTCTCTTCACGCACGTAATGAAATAGAAGGGGTTTTTGCCTCTAATAGCAAATATGTTCTTTGTTTCAAAAAATTGTTCGCTGGAAAAGGTGGCCTTTATGAATTCATCATGTTTTATGATATGCGAGCTTAACTGGATAGTTTTTATGGCAATTGTAAAGCATTTTCTTGTCGAAATCTGGTTAGCGTCTTTCTGGTGTGTTAACTTAATTAAATCGTGAGTTTGTATTTGCCGTCTGCCGCGTAACCTTGATTTCCACTCACAAAACTACCTCCACAACCCACTTTTTGCGTAGAATAAGCTTTTAGAATGATGTTCTTGTCTTCTGTGGTGATACTAACGGTTCGGAATCATGTTGTGAAAAAATATTTATAACGGATCACACGCGCAACTTGATCGCCCGATTATGCATGACATCCATTTGACATCCCATTGAAAAAAACTCGTAAAATATTCGCGGACCGGTCGATTTCTCCGAATTGAGAAAGATTTTAAACAATAACTAAAAATTCCTGTGTTGAGAATTTTGTCAGTGTAGTGTAAAGCCAAGAAATGAAGTTTATTTGGGAAGCCAACAATATTCCTTTAACTACCTTGGTTGTTAATCCAATTTATTGCTACGACTTGCTAGTGCGAAGATTGTTTCCATGAAAGTCACGTTTTTGCGAAATTTGAGTGTGAGAAATATCCCCTTTACTCTAAAACAAAAACATTAAAATAGTAACAAACTTCATAATTATTTGACCATTTCTTCTACTTTTGTGCTTGTCAGCATTGTGATTTGCGGTAATTCGCAAGTCTGTTTTTTTGTATCTCATAGATGTTTAGACTTTCAATTAAATGGCTCGCGATTGTGTAAATAGTTCACCCTGAAGTCAAAATAGATACGTTTCTCAGGAACCCGACGAGTAATGGACTTCGACAACAATCTTTCGCCCGTCGAGCCGTAATCAAAGTGAGCCGTAGTTCTAATATTGTTACCAAGTTTGGTGTTTTGTACAACACTGAAATCAAATTTCACTAATTATTGTTAGTCAAAAATTATTTGAAAGAAAGCTTGTTGCTATATTTCACTTGATAATTCAAGTAAAGGGTTTTTCAGCAAAGGGTTTGATGCTGAACACTGGTGGGAAATTTATTTAGTCGCGTTTTTGACACGGAGTGTGTTGGCAGCTTGTTTGCACGCACGCAATGAAATGGGAAGTTTTTCCTTCCCTCTAATAGCAAATATGTTGTTTGTTTCAATAAAATTACTTTTGGCTGGAAAAGGTTTTTGTGAGATTTTTCTGCCTGTTCTGAATATCGTTGCGTATTATCCAAGGTTAACTAATTTGCATATGTGTAATATTTGTTTACACGTCTTAAAAGTTTCGTTAATCTTATCTAGTACGCACAGGGGAAGCTACCTCAGATCTTTGCCGCTTTTGGGGTTTGGTTTCGGACGCACTGGACTGACAAAATTTGTTTGGCCCTTCCAAAAATGTCGACGAAATTTGGCTCAAATTTTCAATTTTTCACGCGTGGAACCACTGAGAGTCTGAGACTGTAAAACATTTGTTAACCGCAAGTGTCAATCATACCGAAATAAACACCAAGTACTCCGACTAAAAATAGAGATTAAATGACATTTTCCTTCAAATCATCATAATCATGGTATGTAAATTGACAAATCTGTCAGATTTCACCTCTGACAAAAATTTGTCCTGCTCCCAGGCAGGACGACGGCGTTTCGAAAGTTTGGTAAGCCTTTATAAAATAATCACCGGTCGCACTTGTCTCAGGGAACTGGTGACTGATTTTTTCGCAAAATAAAAATTTGCCTAGTGCGTCCGGGCCCTTTCCATGATTGCCTTATAAAGAAAGAAATCTGTCAATCATTAGAAAACCGTTACGAGTATGCGACATATGCATGCGAGGATTTTTTTTGCCCGTGGTGATTTGGCTATGAATTATGAAATCATTTTTCGCTAATGTTTATGAGCTATTAGCTTTGCTTTGCGGCAGTACGTACAGAGTTAAAACAATCCATTTCTGTTCCTTCTGCACCAGTTGTTACGCCTTCTGTGTATCATCTCGAGGACGTGACCAGCTATGTTTGCGGAATGAAGAACATTTGCTGTGTCAGCAACCACTTGACATGCGAAATGAAATAGTTGATGATGATTGGAGGATTTCGATCCTCAGCATAATGCCTTTTTGACAGGGAAGTTGACAGGCAGAATCACATGATTGAGAAGAACCATTTCATTGTCACTCCTGCGCGATCAAATTGTGGTGAAGTTAGTTGCCTTAGACCAGAGTTCGAAGGCATTACGTGTTTTGTGGCCATGTGGCTTTTTGTTGTATTGAGCTTCTTGCTGGGAACGCTCAAACCACTCACTTATGCACACGCCGTTCGCGGTAGACCCACACTAAAAGATGTCATTGAGCGAATGTTTTGGCCCGGGTCGGTCCGCGAACTGAGAGAAAGCTATATTGAGAACAAATGTGCACTAAATGAGCAAATATATGAGAATTATGATATGAACTACACTGATATGAACTGCTTTGAAACCAAATACCAAACAAGACAAGCACAGAACTGTGAAAGCCTCCAAGAGAAGAAAGTTGGTGAGCACAAAGTCAGTACTGACGCCTTCGAGTCGCAGAAAGATAGTCTGCTGAGCCGGATGCATTTAATTAAACTTCTGAAAAAGAAGGTGAATTTTCTATCCATTTGTATTATTATGGCTGTTTGTTTTCTGCAATTACTGAATTTCTGTGTATTTCGAGCTGTAATGCTATTTCATATTCAACTATTTGTATCGTTTGGAATCATCCTCACTAATGTTGTCAGCATTTTGTACCATGCTTGGTGCAGCGTTTTATGTTTGGATGAACCTATTTTGAATGCATTCAATAACTGTAACCTATTTGAGAAAGGCGCACAGCTATCTGTTGTTGTCGATGTTGATAATGAAGAATCAATAAATGACTTGCAACTTCGATCTCGTTTTGTATTTTTTTCCGTGTCGGTAAAAGTCTTGCCTGTCACTCCCCTGGTAAGTGGTGTCTTTGTGCATAGAGCCTTCTGCGCGTATTTTCGTAGGATCGAGAGGGTAGTGGAACTGCGTAAATTTCTCTGGTGGACACAGTAGAATCATTAACTTAGCCTGCAATGGCGTCGAAAGTCATGTAACGCGAATGGCGTTTTAGTGGATTCTTAAACAAAATATACCCTTATGGAGCTCAATAATGGAAAGTCAGTTGGATAAACTAGGCATGAATCTCAAAAGCGACGAGTACTGGACTTCGACAACAATCTATCGCCCGTCGAGACGAAATCAAAGTGAGCATTATTTACCTGAAGTACATGGTAATTTGACACAATTGAGTTTCTTGTCTTCACGCACGCAATGAAATAGGAAGAGATTTTCGCCTCTAAGAGCAAATATGTTGTAAGTTTTAATAAAACTTTCGCTGGAAAAGGATTCTGTGGTATTTTCTGCCTTTGTGAATTATAATATCATGTTGTGTATTGAATTTTCGAGCTTAAGGTTGAAATGTGATATGGGAGAAGTTTTTTAGTATTGCTCCGTAAGCAGGAAGGGTTCACAGGCCTGTTGAAAGTGTGCTTGAGTTTCAACAAAATGAGCCCCAAAATCAGTGAAAACTTGTGACGTAGATGAATAATAAAGTAGCTGCTATTTCCAGAATGATGGAATTACCTGTTGATAATAACGTCGTACGCGTCTTGGAGAGTAAATTTGACTTTGCATAAACAAGAGTTGGGCGATTGTGATCTTTGTTTTGACTTCGCTCATTTCATTGTCAAACTTTATAACACTTGCCAGAAAAAGAAACTTACAAAAACCCGGTATCTTGCCATCATTTGACACAGATGCTTCACTGTTTGGCGAGTAAACATGCCGCGGTAACTTAATCACAGCACCCGCTGAATTCCGGCCATGTCACTTTCGATTTTGCAATTTACTTGAACGTAGCAAAAATCTCCCAAAATGTTTGTCGCTGATTGTAACTTTTTATATTCTATATTCACGGTTCAAAATTAATGTTGTTTTCATGTCGTAAATATTTTATTCTCGATCGACCGTCCGGGAAACTTCCTTCTGCTCTTTCTGGAAACTGTGTATCAATAGTTATTTGCTTTTTCATCAATATTTGTTTTGCATAAAGCAAGCTAACAAGATCTGTACCTTGCTGAGTTCGCATTTGTTAGAGTTAATAGTATTTTCGGTCCGATGCTTCTGTTTTTTGAGGGGAATGTTGTCTTGGTCTCCCATCCAAACACTAACCCCGCCCGGCAGGGCTTAACTTCAGTGAACTTTAGTATTAGAAAGCCGTCAGATGCTCAGAGGGCACACTTGTGGTAAACAGAAGTTGTGAGGGAACTTGAAAATTATCAACATGTCAGCCCAGAAGCCAATGTTTCTCGCTTCTCCTTTATTTGTTGTTCTTCAGAGACTGGAATGCTGTATTTCAATACCACACAATTCAGTGCCTTCTGATTTTCTGTAGCACGTACCACAGGCAACCCAGTGTATGCTTCACAGAAGCATCTCGTTATTTTTTTTTTCCGTGTCGGTAAAAGTCTTGCCTGTCTCTTCCCTGCTAAGTGGTGTCTTTATGCATAGATCCTTCTGCGCGTATTGTCTTAGGATCGAGAGGGTAGTGGGAAATGCGTAGATTTCTCTGGTGGACACAGTAGAATGATCAACGTAACCGGCAATGGCGTCGAAAGTCATGTAACGCGAATGGCGTTTTAGTAGATTTTTAAGCAAAATATACCCTTATGGAGCTTAATAATGGAAAGTCAATTGGATACTGAACAAGAAAGGCGCTGAAAAAAAAAACTGGAATCTTAAAAGCGACGAGTAATGGACTTCGACAACAATCTGTCGCCCGTCGAGCCGTAATCAAAGTGAGATGTAGTTCTAATATTGTACGAGTGTGGTGTTTTGTACAAGGCTGAAATCAAATGGAAAATTCTCTAGTAACTTATGGGTTTAACAAAACAGAGACTTGGATCTGTACTCAATTCTGCACAGTCTTCTGCTAACAATTGGAAATTTCACAAATTCCTGTTAGTCAAAAATTATTTGAAAGAAATCTTATTGCCCATTTTTTGCTTGATAATTCAAGTAAACGGTTTTTCAGTGAAGGGTTTGATGCTAAACACTCGTGGGAAATTTATTTACCGTGTTGCGTTTTTGACACGGAGTGTAATTTGACACGATTGAGTTTCTTGTCTTCACGCACGTATTAAATGAAATAAGAAGGGTTTTTTGCCTCTTATAGCACATATGTTGTTTGTTTCAAAAAGCATTTCGCTGGAAAATGGTGGCTTTTATGAATTCATCAAGTGTATAATATGCGAGCTTAACTGGATAGTTTTTATGGCAATAGTAAAGCATTTTCGTGTCAAAATATAAGGTAAGCGACTCCTTTCTGTTGTGTTAACTTAATTGAATATACACTTGAATATACCATGGCTCGTAAGTTTGCATTTGTCGTCTGCTGTAAACTTGATTTCCACACTCAAAATTACCTACAGAACCTACTTTTTGCGTAAAATAAGCTTTTAGAATGATTTTCGTTTCTTCTGTGGTGATACTTGACGATTCGGGAACATTTTGTGAAAAAAGATTTATAACGGGTCACACGCTCAACTTGCCCGATTATGCATATAACATCCACTTCGTCTTTTGACATCCCATTGAAAGAAACTCGTAAAATATTCGCAGACCGGTCGCTTTCTCAGAAATTTGAAAGGATGATTGCTAACAAATATAGAAAGATTTTCACAATAACTAAAAATTCCTGTGTTAAGCATTAGAATTCGACGAAGAGGTAATGCGACTAAATTTGTCCCGTGCGGTGCTATTTTTATGATTTGACTGTTGTGCAAATTTTGACAGATAATATTAAATTATGAAAAAAATATCTAGGTAAAGGTAAAGGTACACCTTATTTAACGTCGGAAGTTCCTTTACTCTCTAGAGAGTATTCTCCCAGGAAGCCGACGGATAGATCGTTAAAAAATCTTTATTTTTAGCTGTTATTTGAACATAAAAGATGCAACACTTGACGAGAAATAATATTTTTGCTATTACTATGTATTTTTCCCGGGAATCGGGTTGAAAATGAGTTAACAAATTTGCATACGTGCGTTGAAATGTGATACACGAGGAGAAAGGAATTTTATTTCTCTGACAAATGATTTTGTCATTGTAGTGCAAGATGAAATTTATTTGGGAAGCCAACAATATTCTTTTAACTTCCTGGTTAATCCAATTTTATTGCTGCGACTTGCTAGTGCGAAGATTGTGTACATGAAACTCGCGCTTCTTGCGAATTTTGAGTGTCATGAAATTACATAATTTGCGTGACAATATATCCCTTTTTTAATACTCTGACCCAAATACATTCAGATAGTAACAAACTTCACCATTTCTTCGCCTTTGTGCTTGTCAGCATTGTGATTTGCGGTAATTCGCAAGTCTGTAGATTTTCAATTACACGGCCACTCAACCTCTCGCTTGTGTAAATAGTTCACCCTGAAGTCAAAATAGATTCGTTTCTCAGGAACCCGACAAAGAAGGCTTCCTGACCCGACAGAAGAAATCTAAATATTCAGTTAAATATTACAACAAAATTAACTAACGACGGAAGTTTCTTCGCTAAAAAGTACGTTGTTCTACTCTGAAACATTCTTTCCCGTAGTTCATTCAGTTGTCACAGGGTGATCACGTGCACCTTTACGGTTGCCTAGCATGTGACCAATTTCTTCCTTTTGACAAAACGTTAGAGACTGCAAAAATGTTCGTGTTTTTAAGATCTTTCAATGAGAATTCGATTCATAGTTATATATAAACACTATGTTATTTTTTTTCTTCATCTGTCTCTTGGCTTGCCTTTTTCTGGTGCAAACGCAAAGCCAAACAATATTTTGACCTGGCCATCAGATTAGACCGTCACGTTATGAAGCGGAAACAACACCTTTAGTCCTTTCTTGTATGTGCAATAAACGTTTGCTTAGTCCAACTGCTAGACATGCTGGAAAACGTCCGTCAGAGCAATTTGCAGTTGTTTTTTTGCCGACTATTTATTTAAAGAAGAAACGAGTGAATTTTACTCAAGAGCGTGTTTTGTTATCTTTAAACTGAATTTATTACGAAAGCTTAAAAGACTAAAAGACCTTAAAATGGGACAGGACATTACAAAATAATTAAACGTGTGAGCCAAAGGGCCTCTGCTAGCGCAACATGTGGGTGACCCCTCAAATGGTCTTAATGACGGCCCACTTGAAAAAATTAACTGAAACGATGCAGTTCTTTGTGTAACGCGTACCACAGGCAACCCAGTGTAAGCTTTTTGGAGCTTCTCGTTATTAATGCATCAAGATCGTGCTCAACTGTAAAATCTTTCACGATCAGCCCTTTCTCCCGTATAGATCTGACATTCAGTAAAGAAAGTTGAAATGGAGCAGTGAGCGAATGTTGTAAATTCCAAATTATTTTAACTTGAGTATGGTTGGATGGGTTACGACTGAACGTTCTGGTCGGCTGAGTCGGCCTTTGTTGTGTTATTTGCACAGGAATCCGTCTGCCAATTTCAGGGCCAGGCAAAGGATGGACATCACCGCTGAGTTGAATCGATAGTTCCAAATAATTAAAGGTAGCAACGCAATTTCGATAGTAAATCTTTTTCAACTTCGCTAAGGATGGGGAGATCTTTCTTAGACCACCTCTTTCCTTTCGTATTTTGTCTTTCCACACTGGTTGTTTCTTTTTTTTTTTTCTCCGGGCTTTCTTAGTTTTTCTGTAATGGTTGTTGCAGTTGCATATATGTTAGTTAAGTTCATCTAAATTGAGAGCATTGGCGATCTCTTGCTTGATCTCAGCTATAGGCTCGTTTGCATGTTTCATTAGGGTTGTGGCTCTGTGATCAATCTAGATATTTGGTAGTGGCAACCTCCCTTTGATGGGAGATGCCTTTAAAATTTCCCATTTCTGTAGTGTCAGGGTTTTCATTTCAGATGTTAACTGCAGTGTGTTTTTTCTAATTCTAGCGGCTGGTGGCGATGAAGACTCATTAGCAGTTCTTTCACCAGGGTCTTGGTTTTGAGTGTCTTTGTGTGCAGGTCTCGGGCTGTTTGTTTGTTTGTTTGTCATTTATTTGTTTGAGCAGGTTGAAGTTTTGGCAGCTATTCAGCTGATGCGGACCTGCTATACCCGCCCACCCATATACTCACAGAGGACAGCCACAACACCGGGAACTTCATCCCCTACTCTTCTCGAATAGTGTGTGGGTGGTTCAGCTTCAGTTTTCTGTGGGTTCTTTAACGTCCCACAGGGAACTAATGAACATGGAAGATTTTTGTGAGACCGGGCCTACGGTTTATAGTCCTTATCCGAGAAGACTTGAAATTCTAACCATTTGCGGATGTAATTACAAAGGCAGCACTTTCTCCTCAGTTTATTTAAAACCCTGAGTGTGGGTCCGGCCGGAGTCGAACTCACGACCTCCCACATGGAAGCCCGGTGCTCAACCAACTGAGCCACCGGTGCGCAGTCGTCCCTGCAAGCTAGTAGATTCCTCAATATTTGAGGCTGCCTGCTTTACTCGTTCTCTTTCAAGTTCCACATCAGTCAACCTCTTACGTTTAATGATATACCTACGTACATTAGCAAGCTTGTTTGATCGAGATTAAGTCTACTTGTAGGATTTTGTTGTTTCCAGATCTTATATGCTGTTTGGGTGGTAGCAGTCTCAGAAGGGTCATTAGTAGCATTGAAGAAGGCTTCAATCACTTGTTTATACTCCTCTGTGGTCAATTTCGTCCTTTTTACTGAGGTGGGTCCTCGGCGTGGTTATTCTGTGGCTCTTTGTGAGAAGAGTTTATTCCAGAAGTAGACTTTTCGACCTCAGCCTGGTTCTCTACTGAGGGACGCGGTCCTTGTTCGCCCGCTCGACGACCGATGCGGTAAGAAAAACTATTACAACAGCTAGTCATGTCTATATTTGGCACTCGTTACCCTCAGTAGGAGCCCTTACCGGGTGCTGTCAGCCGGAGCAGGAGGCAGGGGCGACCACTCCCTGAAGTAGTAATAGTACTGCTAACCTATGCAACTGGTACTGAAAGGTGGGTAGCCCATAAGAATTACAGAATTAGTAGAGAATTACAATGGTGCAAGTTGGAACTCACAAAAGCATGTATAAGTATTTCCGTAGGGTCATTGTTAAGACTACTTTCTGATTTTACTCATTTTTCTTGATAAAACTGTGGTTTAGGCAATTTTGTAATGTGTTCATTTAGAAGGAGACACGCAACAAAGGTGATAATCGATTCCTTGCAGATGAAGAGTCAGGGTTGTATTTGCTCTACTACAACTTTCGCACAGTCCAGCACTGGGTTAGTACGGAACTTTGAGCTGAAGACAAGACCTTCAGATTTATCCTGCATGGTTCAGCTTTAAGCCATTGTAAACCATCTAGGTGTCAATGTCTCTGACGCACAGCTCAACCTTAGAATTGGTCATCAGGAGCTCTTGATTCGAATCCACTCTGAAAGAAATATAGAGGTGGGAATCATCAGCTTACAGGTGGTACTGGAGTCTTCACAACGGGCGACGTATACACCAAATAGAGCAGAGACCCAAGTACAGATCCTTGGCGCACACCACAATCGAGGCCTCCAAGTAGGGCTAGAATTCTTCAACTTGAACATAGCTATAGTGTTATTGCATGGCCAGATAATGCTTCGTTTTAACAGAATCTGCCACCATGGCCAAATCTCGACGTTTCGACGGTCAGTTTGTTTGTTGTTTGCGACACTCTGCTCTTGTTCAGATGTCTGCAGTATCTTCTAGAGTGCCGACCTTTAGGTGTCTTGACAACATAAGACCTGGCTGTGTGATGCTTGTCAACTAGTGTCGCTTTGCTGAATCCACTTCTTTATCATGCTTCAGAGTAACCTTCTCACTCTTGCAAAGAGACGGCACCTCTTTACTGCCGTTTTTGTCGCGGTAATTATTAATTTATCTCTTTCACCTCTTTATTTTATCTGAAAGTGCTGTTTGATTTCTGGGGATCCCTGAAGCTTAGTAGCTCAGCGTTAGTTGGAAGAGACGTCTTCATTCTTCGGTTCTTACGAATTTGAGCTGGAGAGAAGCCTATTCCATCCAAGGGAGTGTTGCTGTAGTTAGTTAGGGATCTTGTCCTATCATGATGGTTTGCATTGCTCTTTCAGCTTCTCCGTTATAGACTGGTGATACTGAGGACTTTCAGTGGTGTGCACAAAACCATAACTCTCACTGAAATCTTCCAATGATGAACTTGCATACTGGGGCCCATTATCGCGGATAAGTTCATCAGGAATGCCGTACCTTGCAAACTGGCTTTTCAGCCGATGACAGATACTTTGTTACTGGTTATCTAGCTTTGCAACTTCTATGCACTTTGAATGATCATCCACACCTAGCAAGTAGGGAACCCCATTGACCTCAAACAGATCACTTCCACTTCTAGACCATGGTCTGCCTGGGGCTCTTGAACAATCATTGGATCTCTTGATTGCGTTTTATGGAATTGGCTACATATGGAACACTTGGACATTTTGTATTCAATCTGTAAGGACATTCCCGGCCAAAACGAATGTCTCGAGCGCGCTGTTTGCATTTCACGATACGTTGATGTGACTCACGGATGAGGCCTAGCTAGCATTTCTTTCTGCATTCTTTGTGGTAGAATGAGCTTGTAACCTTTAAACAAGAGAGCGACAATTGATGAAATTAATCTCTGTTCCACAAATAATGGCGAACGTTCATGGATAATACTTCCTTTCTTTATAGCCAACCATTTTGGACTATCGTGTTTAATTTGTTCCTAGTCAGTGGCTTTCTGGAAGCTGTAGCCTAATTCTCTGGTGAAATGGGAAGATGCGCTGAAACTGTTGAACTTCATTAACTTCAAGATCTGGAATGAGAGTTTCTGTAGTCTCTTGCAAGTAGGATCTGCTGAAGACATCAGCTACAGAAAGTTCTATACCTGGTAGGTATTTAACTTTAAAATGGTCAACATCATCTTTAATTGTAGCCTGAAGAGTGCCTGATAGGAAGGCTCGCTTAAAATGTACTGCAATGGTTTGCGGTCTGACTCTACTTGCGTTGGTCTTAAATGAACTGCTAAAACTTCTGTACTCCGTAAACAGTTGCGAGGGTTTATTTTTCGATCTGAACGTATAGCTCTTGCCTGGTGTGAGAGCTCTGGATGCCTATGCTAGTGGTTTTCCGTCTTAATGGATTACTGCACCCATGCAACCCTTAGCAACGTGCATCAACTGACAGTGTCAATGGCTTGCTTGGGTCACATAATTATAGCACCCAAGTACTAGTACTGGGTCGAGCAATGGCGGAGTAAAGACCTTCGATGCGACTGTCCACAAAATTTATACTCCGCATGGTGGTTTATGGCCGACTTTGTTAATAATTTTCTCAACAACAAAAAAATCTAGATCATCGGCCTCCTCGGACGACTCAATCATTTCACCCGAGGCAAAAAACCTAAGAAACACATTTCACCGCTCAAAGTATCCGAACAAGAAGAAGATGAAGTAATGACAGCTCTCAATATGGCAGACGAGCTAGCTGGATATGTGTAAAAGATTTTAGAAAAGCTTGAAGACCTTGACAAGAAAGGGTTGTCTTTAAAGAAAATTAAATCTAAGCTGGCAAAGCTAGAAACACGAACGACAGATTTAGAAGTGTTGAAAGAAGAAACCAAGAGAGACATAAACGATTTGAATGAAGGCGCGACCTTTGCTGGAAAACAATTACCGGAGACGTCCAAAGAGTTAGGAAAGGCACAAGCAGAAGTCGTCAAGCTCACGAGAAAGGTGCAAAAACATGAAGAAGCAGTTAAGGAGACTGAATCAAAAAAATTATATCTTCAGGCCCATTCTCGACGTGAAAACAGCAAGTTTATAAATATCAAAGAAGGACCTCAAGGACAATCCGAACACACCGAGGAGGTATAAGATGCTTCTTAGAACGCGAGCTGGGACTTGTAGATGCTCAGAGCCTAGAATTTCAACGTGTCCACCCCACAGGAAAAACCAAAGAGGGTAAACCACGTCCGATTCTTGCACGTTTTTTTGAGGTATAAAAACCAGGCCTCAGTTGTTCAAACAATGGATAGCGCTATCCACCAGATAAATCACTATACAGCGTATAAACACTAGCAAAAGCAATTGAATTATCCACTGGATACTGATTTATTCGGTGGATAGCGCTATCCATCGTTTGAACAACTGGGCCAGGCGTACAAAAAATACTTTCACTGGGACACCGTCGAAAGGAGACAGATTTTCAAATGCTCCGAGATCTACCGATTGAAATGGTTGAACGTCGCAGAGCACAGATGGAAACTTTTAAAACCCCTAAACGAAGAGGAATCCCAGCAGCTTTCAGTCAAAGCACAAAACCATATAATTTATATATTATATAGAGGTCGTTTATGGCCTGTAGACAAAGAGCTTGCTTCATAATCTTTTATCACTTTAGTCATTTGCTTAAAACTGTATCCTCTTTTGATAATGGTATGCTGTCCGGCCATCTGTCAATGCGAGATTGATTAACAACATTTTATATTTTACGTCACGTATTGCGGACTGTTGCAATTCGTCATAACAGCCTTTCGGTTTTTCTCCTTCAAGCTTAGGAGAGCACCAAAGAAAACGCGCCTTTCGTCCCCAGTCAAGTAAACTTTTTATTGATTTAAATGTATGTGTTTCTGTTTACAATTTGCTTGACGATGTTTAGTTTGCATTTTTTTTTACGTAACTTTACTGTTGTCTAATTTTTTTTCATTGCGGAAATATTCCTTGGGTAAAGAAAGTCAATCCTATCTTACACAAACATTTAAACGGATCAATCAATGTTAGAGGTTTGGGAGACCAGGTCAAGGAGCGAGAAATTTTCAGTTGGCTTCGAGCGAGAAAATATTCAATATACTTTCTTCAAGAAATGCATCGTACAGAAAACAATAAGAATGATTGGCATGCTGAATGGGGCTATCAAGCTTTATTCAGCTGCTGCACAGGCAAAAAGGCAGGTGTTGCCATAATATGTGAGCTGACTGTAAACGGGAAACAGTTAAGAGGCTGTCTCCGTAAAAGCGGTCCGGTCGATCTGGTTTGAAAAATAGATTTCGCTCATTTCTTGTGTGTTGCAAGACCTTCATGTGCTTATACTAAAACCACAATCCTCTTGAACAATCCGCTTGATCGGATCTTTTAAATTATCGGAGTTTTCAGGGATTTCCACCACCCGCTCGAACGCTTCTGGCGCCCTATATCGAGGCTTCAATTTGACCCAACTTTGAAGATCAATTTATCAAGAACCAACGAAGCCTGTACAAAACAAAAACGATGGCCAGTTACTTCATGTCTTGAAATACACAAAGGTGACTTTCATTAACATTGAGATTGAATGAAGCTACCAGCGAGACTTTAAAGGCACCCCTATCATAGAGCCTGATCAGACACGCGAACACCGATCAACTTCAAACTCTATTTATCACAAAGTGAGACAATCTTTTTCAATCAAACCAACGCAGCTGGAAAGTAAGTACCATACATAATGTCATTACGGAGAGAAACCTTGCGGCCCGTCCTTGATGGAATATTTATCAGTAGCTCTCTGAACTTGCCTAATTTCGGCGATCTCCAAGTTTTGGCTCCACGTTGAAAGACTCGTTAACAGAGAGCGTTGCACCAACCTCGCACGCAGATAGACCTAAAATAACCCTAAATAAACGAAAAAGACATTTAAATGCATTAAAGGTCAATTGAAGGGGAATAAACCCTCTTTTACCTGTTTCAGCTTGGCTTACCTGCAACAGATAAATGCTTCAGTGTTCGAATTTGGCTCCATGATTTTACAAAAAAAGGACGATCTCTGCTGCCCAAGCACTGGATCCCTGAAGGTGCAAATCAAGTTTAGGTATCTAAGTTGCTTTTTGTCTACTATTATCATTCTTAGATCGACGTTTTTCCTCCGAACAAAACGGTGAGCAGTGAGGATCGCCGCCATATTTACCTTTTTTGACAACCGCTGACCAAATTCAATAATGGCACTTGCGAGGTAAAGTTGACAGCTGAATGGGGAGGAGTGTGTCGGTGAGGATTTTGAATTTCATTGCAATTTAGAATTCCTCCACGCTAAACCTCCACACAATTTTTTTTTTCTGAAGTAGATACCAATAAAAATACAGATACTTTCCTCCAACCCCCAGAAACCCAGAAACAATTAAGCCAAGAGGAACAATCCCTTCGCGAAGGTCCTCTAGGCAAGAAGGAATGTCTAGAATCATTAAAAATCATGGTCTCTGAAAAAACGCCAGTATCAGATGGCCTCCCCTGCGAATTCTACGAAGTCTTCTGGAATGATACGGCTCACTACTAAATGCGCTAAATTACTCTTTTGAGACAGGGAAACTTTCACTGTCACAAAGTTAAGACGTGGCATTGTCATGCTTATACCTGAAAAAGACGCTGACCACACTATGATCAATAATTGGCGACCATTAACGCTATTAAATTGCGAATACAAAATTGCATGAAAAGCTATCGCAAGCCGAATTAAAACTTTTCTTCCGAAACTCATTTCAGATGATCAAAAGGCAGGTACTGGTGTATCAGTGAGAATATTCGTTGGCTGGACAGTGTCATCAAATATACGGGCCTTCTTCTTTTTATTGATTTTGAAAAAGCTTGATACACTAGAGCGGACTTTGATCAATACTGAAAACCCTTCAGCACTTCGGTTTCGGGCTCTCGCTGTTAAACTGGATTAGACCTTTTTATTGCAATATTGAAAGCTGTATCTTAAATAACGGATGGGCAAGTAACTTCTTTAAACTTATAGCCGTGGAGTTAGACAAGGCTGCCCTTTGTCGCCATATCTTTTTCATTTTTTTAGTTATTCTTCCCTTATTCTCTCTCAAAGCTACATGGATCCAAAAACATCTGAACCCTGAAAACCATAGTAAATGGAAGCGACTCTGACTCAGAACTTGAACGAAATGGAGGCGAAGCGATATTTTTAAAAGGAAATCTTAACAAAAAGACTTGAACAATTTAAAAATATCAGACTCCTTTGTAAACGAAATACTTCAAATTTGTTCAGTCCTCCAATTCCTCTCCCTTACCGCTTTTCAGAATAAATATAACTTGCAAGCCCGACCTTTAAAGTGCCCCTGTGATCAAAAAAACCACTTCCTTTTTTCCTTCAGATTTTGAAAGTGTGTTTGCTTAACACCTGACTGGCAAGATTTTGAGCTTTGATTTTTATCCAAAGGCCGTTTACTTTGATTGTAAGTTTTGGATTCATGGTCCGCCATTACTCACGTTCAAAACTGACCGATTGGACCTCAGACGGTTGAATCCAGGGAAAAGTGACGTCAGAGGCTCACCAGCGTATATTATATATGCAAAGTGTGAGTTTAAAAGTCTGAAAGCCCAAAACCCCCGTGATGCATATTAATTCTGCGGCGTACACACGTATTGCATTCTTAAACTAGTGAGCCTTTGACGTCATTTTCTCCTCGATCCAGCTCTCTCAAGAACATAATGTTAGTAATGGCGGACCATTAAATAGGAAAATTACAGTTAAAATAAAGAGGTGTCTTTTTGAAATCAAGGCTTAAAACGTGGGTCACTGAGTGTTTTGTTAACTTAGTTTTGAAATCCAAAGAAAAATATGAATTGATTTTTTGGTCACAGGGGCACTTTAACCTTCTTTGGGATAATCTCAGCACAGGCAGCCCAAGGTCGCGTCACTTGAGAGCGTGTAATAATTAATTACTAGTGGGAAGATGACCTTTGAGTGCAAGCGGTGTTGCGTTACAGGCGGCCGTTGAGAATTTAAACGCGTTATAAGACTTTGTATGGGAAATAAAATACCGTCGATTATGAAGCCTAAAAAACGCTCAATTTAACGTTCATTCAATAAAATGAATAAAAATGACTCACCTCTGGTGTATTCTTGTGCCTTTTGAAGCTTATTTTACCGTTTCGGGAATTCCGTGTTTTCACTGTTCTAACATAGGCAGCCCAAGTTCGCGTCACTAGAGAGCGTGCAATAATTACTGGGTTGCCAGTATGGCAAACCCAGTCGGGATCTGCGTTTAGTTTGTTTGTTTTATTTATTTTTCTTTTTTTTTTCCGTGTCGGTAAAAGTCTTGCCTGTCACTCCCCTGCTAAGTGGTGTCTTTGTGCATAGAGTCTTCTGCGCGTATTTTCTTAGGATCGAGAGGGTAGTGGGGATGCGTAGATTTCTCTGGTGGACACAGTAGAACGACTAACTTAACCGGCAATGGCGTCGAAAGTCATGTAACGCGAATGGCGTTTTAGTGGATCTTTGAACAAAATATACCTTTATGAAGCTCAATAATGGCAAGTCAATTGGATATACAGGCGGTGGAATCTTAAAAGCGACGATTAATGGACTTCGACAACAATCTATCGCCCGTCGAGCCGAAATCAAAGTTAGCTGTATTTCAAATATTTTACCAAGTGTGCTGTTATGTAGAACACTGAAACCAGATGGAAAATTCTCTGGTAACTTATGGGTTCAACAAAGACAGAGAACGAATTGAACACCTTGCGTGGATCTGTGATCAACTCTGCACAGTCTTCAGTAAAAACATAATTGGAAATGTGACAGCCAAGAATTATTTGAAAGAAAGCTTGTCGTCTATTTTGTGCCTCATTATTCAAGGAAAAGGTTCTTCGTGGAAACTGTTTGATCCTGAAATTTAGTTTGTTGCAATATTGCTCATATTTGACACGATTGAGTTTCTTCTCTTCACGCACGTAATGAAATAGAAGGGGGTTTTTGCCTCTCATAGCGAATATGTTGTTTGCTTCAAAAAATTGTTCGCTGGAAAAGGGAGCCTTTATGAATTCATCATGTTTTATGATATGCGAGCTTAACTGGATAGTTTTTATGGCAATAGAAAAAGCATTTTCTTGTTATTCAAGGAAAAGGTTCTTCAGGAAACCTGAAGTACATGGTAAGTTGACATGATTGA
>OX421448.1:42830313-42840313 GCA_949126865.1 Montipora capitata | reverse complement strand
TAAATACAGTTTTGATCTTGTTTGTTTTATCTTTATTTAAAGAGGGAGACGTAATAACCTGTTACAGTTTTCTAACTTACGGCCCTCTCCGAGCATTTTACCCTCCCAACCATGATACACCAAAGAAGACAGACCACAACACCGGGAACTACATGTCCTACTCTTTGCGACAAGTGTGCGGGTTCTTTTACTTCCCACAGGATTATGAACAATGAAGCGTTGTAAGACAGGACCTCCGGCTTATCGTCCTTATCCGAGAAGACTAGAAAGTCTAACCATTTGCAGATGTAATTACAAAGGCAGCACTTTCTGAATTAAACTCACGACCTCCCGCTTGACAGCCCGGTGCTCAACCAACTGAGCCACCGGTGCCGGATAGCTCTATACAAAAATTCCATATCAATTTCTGTTGCCTAAATGCCAAATACTATATCTGGCTTTGTCGCTTAAGAGAACATACCCCCAATTTAAACTCTTTTTTGCTTTATTTTAAACACATGTATCAAATAGAAAACAATGCCTCTACTGTCACGACGAAATGGTAACCCTTTCTGCCTCACATAAGCCTTAATTTAGACCTGAGTCTCCAAAAAATCCAAAACATTAATGCGATATAAATACCTTCTCTACATTTTTGAAAACCTGTTTCTGTTTTGTTTATTTGCTTTGACTGTGCCTTTTTACCCAAGGGAAAAATGGATAAGACGTATAGTTTTTTGGCTTTTCGCTTGCCGCTGTCCTTTTCTTTTGCCATCTTGCTTACTCGTCTTTTTTTTTTTTGTTAGCTTGTATTTGTTGTCGTTGTTGTTGTAACTAAATTCCAATAAAATTTAAAAAATAAAGGACAAAAGAGTACTAGCACAGAGGTAGTCATCTGCTTCAGTTTCTGAAAACGTACTTGATCCCAATGCCAGACAATGTTCTTTTCTAGCAACTTTCTTAGTGGTGCACTGACTTTGGCCATGTTGGGAATAAATTTCCCAAGATAAAAATATGGATGAATCCAAGGAATGTTTTAAGTTCCTTAGTGTTCCTTGAGGGTGCTTCATCGCATGGATCGCCCGTGTCTTTTAAGGGTGTGGTTTTAAACCATTTTTGGTTAGGACGTGGCCAACATAGGGGACTCTGCATTTCTTGGTATTGAACTTGAGACTGACTTCTCGTGCACGGTCCAACACTTGCTTTAGTATGACGTTATGCTCAGTAGCATCTTTTCTCCATATTAAGAGGTCATCAACAATCAATTTCACACCTTCGGCCTCACAAAACAGGTCATACATGCAGTTTTGAAACACCTCAGAAGCCGATTTTATTTCAAAGGCAGCTTTGTGAACCGATATCTTCCAAATGACGTGTTGAAAGTGCATAACTTTGAGTTATCATCCGTTATGGCTACCGATCCTGGAACTGCCAGCAGCAGTGTTTATGTGAACTCTGAGTACTTTTTGGAAATGTTAAATGAGCTTAAGGAGTCCACAAAATGTATAACTATGGATGGCCAAAAAACGAAAATACTCAGATCTCTTCAGTCGAACATCCATTGAGCCGCTTTGTTCTTCGGAGATGTAAAGCGAGTCTTCAATGAGCCTTTATGACTTTCTTGGCGGCTGCATTTCTTTTGGTTTTCGACACCATGATATGCCAACTGTAACAATCCACCATGTCACGTGTAACTACCTCGATCGTGGTTTCGATTGCCCACCATGTCTATAGTGGACATTTCGACAGGAATGGACGTGTATACGTATTTTACTACTATTTCAGACAACGCCTGGAAAACCTTATGATATATCAAAGATACTGTAGAGAAATTTAGAATATATTTCACTTGCAAGTACAAAGTAATATCGAATGACACCACCGTAAGGTTATTTTGCAAGCGCGGGGCCATCCATGGCCACCAGTACAACCAGGATTCACTGTTACGCGAGTCGATATCAAATCAGCGTTAGCATTTGGAACAATGTGAATGACTTGAATCAGTTAAACTTACTGGTATTGAATTCGTTGAGCAAGAACGCTTTCGTTGATTTTAACTATAATTTAATTTAATAAACTGAAGTTAATAGCGCTTATTTCCTCATTATTGAATGAAAGAAATGTGTATTTGAAGTGCGGTTATAGACGAAAGATGGAAGTGATTTTTCAAGTGTCTATAGTTGCAATTGTTTAATTGTCCAGTTAAGTGCGAGGATCACTTTTATCTGAGGAAAAAGTGCTTCATTGATCCTTTTTAATTGCAAATGCCTCGATTTTCAAGTGCTCCTGGTGAGGCACTAGACACCTGCGACAAGCTTCGTCTCCCAACTTTATATGTTTGTTTATAAATATATGTAAGACGTTAACGAGTCCATAGAGTGTTTGTTATGCGAGCTTCCGTGTTGTTGCAGTATGAGTGTCCTTTCCAGCGAATGTGGCCAGGTTATCTTCATATCTTAAAAGTACGAAAGGGAACGAGGCTAAGTAAGCACAAATCTCGTACTAGAAATCAATACAAATGCAAGTACCTAAACTCATTAGGGGCCATACTTATAACTAATCTCAATCTCAGTTATTTAATCTTCAAAACTATAAAAGTAAGGCGACACAAGCTAACACCAACCCGGTGTGGCCAACACATCACGCATCCATTTCACCCGGTCAATTAGCAGCCATGGACAGCTGTTTAGGCCTTCTGGGCCTATCAGCATGGCGTAGCTAACATACCAGGCGGGTGTGTTTAGCACCCCTTTAAGTGGCAGTTTCACATACCATACATGTGGTAAGCTGGGTTGGGAACAGCCAAACTGTTCTCCCACGGCAAGCGTGTGGGAAGGTGGATCACACGAAAGAGCTGTCCATGGCTGCTAATTGAACGGGTGAAATGGTTGTGCGCATGCGTGATGTGTTGGCCACACCGGGTTGGTGTTAGCGTGTGTCACCTTCCTTTAATTGTTATTTAATCTTCGCCTGTTGATTCATTAAGAATCAGGGTTGGCCAGGGGAAGTAGTGGTATAGCAGTATACCCGAAAAAAATTCGCCAAAAAATTCATCCAAATATATCCAAAATTAATGGAAGCATTTGCATACTGTATACCTGAAATTCAAAGAAAGTGATATACCGAATTCCCGTATTTAAGCTGCAATATACCGTATACCCGATTTAAAAAGCCCCTGTATACCGTATACACAAAAACCCTGGCCGACCCTGTAAAGTCGTGTTATACCAACAAAACTCGGCAATGACGTGACTCATACAAGATTTCTGTTGATATTTTAACCTTTAATAAAAATTGAGTTATACGTGAAGAGATGATTTTAGTCAGTGGTCACTCAGAGATCTTCGGAAAAGTTCCGAGTGCTCTTTTGCAGGAGCCGAACACATGACCTTCTATTTATTTCATCTACCGAGATTACCACTTTCCTTCTCCTTCATTTATAACTTTAAGTCTCGAGGTTATTTAGCCCAGCCTCGGCTTGAACGCTCTACTAAGGGCCTGTTCACATGGAGGTAGGGCACCCCGGGTACGTTAGGTATACAATCTCTCTTTTTTTCTTGTTTGTGTTCACATGAGAAGTGGGATACCTCAACAAGCGGGTTTGCCCGGTCAGCCGGCCGGATAACCCGCTTAGGTGGGGCGAGTTTTCTCCATGTGAATGCTGAAGGTGGGGTACCTCGCTTGACTGGGGTGATGTTCATTCGGGCATTTATCTTTAGTTTGAACATTTGGAAACCTCACGGGAAGGCGGGGTACCTCACCTACCCGGGGATCCCCGCCTCCATGCGAACAGGCCCTAATTGGGGAGACTACAAATCAACTGAAATCAGAACAGATCAACTCAGATGTTGCATGGTTTTTGAGGAGAGGGGAAAACCGGAGTACCCGTGGAAAAACCTCTCAGAGCAGAGTAGAGAGCCAACAAACTTAACCCACATTTGGCATTGAATCCGGGAATCGATCCCGCGCGCCACATTCATGGAAGACGAGTGCTCTCGCCACTGTGCCAGCCCTTCTCCCCATTCATATCTATTCAAAGACATATCAATAGTGCGAATGCACCGTTTGGACAATTTCAGTCTTAGCAGTAAAGGAGTACTCGGATTTTTTTCCGAGTATTCCCGAGTCATCACTGACGAGTCCCCTATACCTCAGAGGTAGAGCATCCGAACTTGTAATCGGAAGATCGTAGGTGCGACTCCTGCAAAGGGGCACTCGGATTTTTTCCATTGAAAAAACTATCATCTCATCGTTGTACCTACCGGGGTTAACAATTTCCACTTCACTCATTCATTACAGTTTAGTTACAGTGGGTATAATGTGATTGGCCGGTAATGAGCAGTACAGGTACAAACGTCAAAAAATCACGATGTCTGCAATTCTTTCAGGCAAAATCGTGGAATGCCTCAGTTTCATCACGGAAAATCACGAAATTACAAGCGAGAAGCAAGCGCTCAGTAAGATTCAAAGAAATGACCTATAATGTCTTAAATTTAGGCAATATTCGATTAAATGCGCTAAATAGATGCAACAAGCTCTTCTTAAAAGAACTAGAAAAGTGAACACAGACATTGAATAGCTTTGTGAAATGTGCCGCATCCATGCGGTCATTTTTATTGAATAATTGGGGAAACGTGTCAAGGATTTCAACAAAAAAAATTATAAAAACCACTTAAAAACATGGATACCCACATGCGGCTGCTTTGTTGGTGTTGAACATGGTTGGCTCAGTAACCTAAAACCTCTTTGGGCAGTTATGGGTGTGGAATTGCCCCCCTCGAACAATGAGGTCCATTGAATGTGATCTCGACAGAAAACGGACAATTATAGAGGAAAGGTAAACTCGGTACAAAACTGTCTAAGAAAATCAAAGAGTTTATTGAGATATCAATTATGTCTGAAAAGATAACTGATTATCTTGATTCAAGTACCCGGTAATTGCACCGCTGGCAAGTTACAAAGAACAACCTATTATCTGAATGGTGTTGTGATTGAAAGTCAAGTAATATGATAAACAGTAAAATGCGATTGTTGGGATCCTGCCAGAATACGGTTAGTGTACTGTAAAAAGTGAATCTTTAGTTTTTGCCGGAATTTTGCACGGGCATTTCCAAAAGGAAATAATTAAACAGGGACCGGATTTAAAGAAAAGTCTTCAACCTGGTTTAGGTTACCACCTGTGATCTTCCAACAAAACTCGTAATCGGTTGTGATGTATTATCCCGCCGTTTGGAAGTGTTGAATAAAACTGGCAACAGCATCAAACACGTGTCATTTAATTTTTTGCAAAAAGGCAAGAAGAGATAGTTGAAAAAAAAGCTGGTTCTTGCGAAATAATTGTTGTGTTCAGGAGCCCCGACTAACCCCAACGCATACAACTGCTCTGCCTTTTTCGCAATTTGTTTGAGCCAAGAGATACAAACTCGAGAACAGAAAAAAATTATTAGAAAAATTATTATATTAGATCGGCAGAGAAACAAAATAAAACAAAAAAACGAACAAAGGGAAAATAAGAGTAAAGGACCTTAGACTTCTTCTTCATTATAGTACTCATTACGATGCTAATCGCTGCAAGGAGAGCTGGCCGGTTTTTGAGATACCATGCCACCTTTATTTTTTCTGGCACACAAAAATTAAACTAGATGTAAAAACTTGCATTGACTGTCGGGGAGAACGTTAGCCAGCCTTGGGATGTATAAAACCACTTTCCTATGAAGAACGCAACACTTCAACGTGCCCCAATGTTGGTTTAAACTCTGAATAATAAAGCAGGGGTGTCCCTCAAACACTTTGCCAGCAACAAATTATTTTCCCCGCAAGGTAACGTTTAACAAGGTAACAGCCGAATTTCTCTTTTGGTAGGTAAGATCTGAGGAAGGAATCTGAGTGTTAGGATCCATGTAAGTGATAGAAGAGGTGTCATTAACATGTGCTAACGAATTTAAATGAATTCTGAAATGACTGCGCGTTTGATGTGAGTCATTAATGATTCTAACTTTATAGCCCTCTGCTGTATGTTATACTGTTTAATATATGGAATAAAATAGCAATAGAAAACAATAGTTTTAAATACAGATCTAATTTGATCGAGAGGTGGTCTACAGCAATTAATGGAAACTCAGTTTCATTTGCATTCACAGTCGCCATTTGTACATTCAATTCAGTGTCACGATGCACTCTTTTTCCTGACAACCTTTAATTTACATTAAAATATAAAGAAAAAGCTCTACGGTTCCAGTGTAAAGAAGGCGATGAAACCGCCTAAAGCAACCCCAAAATATATTATTAACACGAGAAAATACAGTGTGTAACTTCGTTGCTACCAGGGCGTGACAGTAAAACAACAGGCGTCTTGTCATTTTGTTGCAAGTTAACTTTTTTCATTTGACTGTCTATGATAAATTGGTCAATAAAGAATTCAATTTAAGTGTAAATTAAGGGCCTCCCATCAACACTGATTACAAAAAGACATTTATATTAATCGAAAGTTATTAAACGTTCAAGTGTCCTTGCCTAATGATCTTTTTACAACAATTCTTGTAACAATTGCACTTTCGAAACTTTGAAAACGAAATGTCATCTTAAGCGTTTTATAAAGCCCATTGAAGCACTTGTAGAACAAAATTTTACTGATCTGAAATGTTAACTAAAGCTTTATCGATAGCCCTAATTTTATAACTCCATTGTTTTTTATAATGAAAATCGACATAATTGAAATATGCCTGAGTTCTTTGCACTCAATCTAAGTTACTTGGTCACCGTACTCTTCATATATTGACTGCCAAGCATGATCACTACTCACTTACGAGTTAACACTGTTGCTGGACTCAAGACAGAGAATGGATGTTTTTATGTCTGTTTCAGGTGAGGTACTTTCCTCGTCTCATTGTTACGCGTAACAGTGTACAAGTTAAAGATATTGCAATATCCTGCAATAAAAGCCTTCCCGTTTCTGTAACGAAAGGTTTGGTACCAAATGCTGGAAACTTGCAACAATGGAAGCTCACCTATAGTTTGATAAGAAAAATATCAACTACATAGGGTCAATTATATCTACAAGAAAATGTAGAGCCTCTATCGATTCATCAATATCTTGAAGCTTAAAAAGGAAAACGCAAGTATATGGCACTCGACGTATTCCCTGTAGTTATTAGACTTAATCTATTGTTAACGAGAGATGCCAGAAGAATAAATAGCCACTTTTCTAGCTTTCACAAGAACGAAAATAGTTAACGCGTTTTGTGATTGTTCTCGTTGCAAGAAAAAAATAGTTTTCACGACACGATAGTTCACCGCATGGATCGTATCACTTCATCTTCATCGCTTTTTGATAACCCACAGCACTGGCAACGAACAGCAACCTCTCTCGTTATTGTATATGTGGATTAACAGCAAGATTGCAGGAAATGACACATATGAAGAGTTCTGATTTCATTCTTAAGCCTTTTTAAACTGAGTTTGTAAAGATCAATGCTTGCTTGTAGGTGCAGGGCGGGTAAATCAGCTGGGAGGTCATTATATCAACGGAAAACCGTTACCCAAAGAAACAAGGAAAGAAATAATTGACTTGGCCAGAGTTGGGGTTCGCCCTTGCGACATCAGTCGGCGCCTAAAAGTAACCCATGGCTGTATCAGTAAATTGCTTTCCAAGTATCAAAAAACTGGGTGCATTAATCCTGGAGGAGCTAATGTGGGAAGACCACGAGTTATCACTCCTCGAATAGAAGAAAAGATAGAACAGTACAGGCGAGAACAACCAGGGATCTTCTCTTGGGAGCTGCGGGATCGTCTTCGTCGTGAAAATGTGTGCAGCCTCGAGAATCTCCCCTCTCTGAGTTCTATCAGCAGACTTATTAAACAGAAGAGGATGGGTAGTGCCACAGCAAGCCTTATGTCTTCCAGTTGTGCTGATCAACTACGAGATAGAGGAATTCTTGAGGAGAGCACAGAGTCACAATCCAATGTGACAGGTCGAGGTAGAAACTGAAGCGTCTCTCATTATAAATTATACAAGAAAATCGTTTGAAAAAGCCGATGTCCAGCAATTTCCTAATTGTAATTAGCACTTCCTCTTGTAGTCTATTTGAAACTTACTTAAAATTGAAAACGAGTCCCACGATGTGGTTTTTATTCGGGAATTAAGCTAGAACAACAACGTGATCCAAAAAAAAGGAACAAGATACGAAAATACAGCCTCCCATTATTTTGAAAAATTCGCAATTATTCCAATCCAAGTCGTTCGGCATGAAGAGTGTGTACCATCCTTTCAGAAATACTAACACTTGGTGTGGTTTTGGAAAGAAAAACTGAAAACTCATTGTCGGGTGCTCTCGTCCCCCTTATCAAGAGAGGACGAAGGGAGAGAACACATCGACCATACTACGTACTTATTGACTGAGTTTAGGTCGGGCCGGACGTGAAAATATTTGGCCAGAGGACATGGAGTACGGACCAAGTGCAGCGAGGTCCGTGCGCCAAGACCGAGGGCCAAATAATTTCCCTCATACAGGGATTTTCCCAATAGTTTTACAATGAAAGCGCGCGAGGGGCCGCACTGGCCATATGATAAATGGGCGTCTTCCAATAATATTTTTTTTCAATCTGATTTAGCTCGTATTCATAATGCGCAGCTATTTTAAGGAAGAAACCTGATTAGTTAGTTGTAATTGATCATTGGCTGCGCGATCATGAGCACGAGACCAAAATAACTTTAACATTATGGCGCGAAGCTTAAAATAGATTGGAAAAAATATCATGGGTTATGGAGATGTGTAGTCTCTCCCCTCATCCTCTTTTTATCAAATGTAATAATTATTTTCTTTTTTTAAAGAATATGGCAAAGAAATGGAGAAAAACGCGTAGCACAAGTGTACCAAAATATTATTGGTTTAAGCCGCTTCTCAATTACTGTCTTTCGTCAATATAAAAGAGGCGAGTTCTGCTGAATATGACTTTAGAAGTAACTAGAAAAGGATCGAGGAAAGAAAATCATTGGCTGGAATTTAATACAAGTCGTTACAGTGATTATATTTTTTGCACAAGATTACTTTTACAAACTTAAAGATATTTTTTTTACCTGTACTTTGCTTCTGTTCCTGCGTGCAATCTTGCATAGGTAACAACACCGAGGGAGGGTCAGTATCCAACGAAGGCCATTTCATGATTCACCGAAAACGCCGTCAACGAGCGAAATATTCAACACATCAACTGCACCAACTGGAGATTGAGTTTGATAGGAACCCATATCCCAATGCATGGGATCGAGAAGGACTGGCACAGATGCTGGGAATCCATGAGACCAGAATACAGGTGCGTGATCTCCGTGAATAATGATATGTAAATTTAATTGTTAACTAAGTACAGTTTTTGCTAACGTGCGATGAATGAACGTTACTTGCTTCATGTTATTTGAGTTCACGTATGGAACTAAGGGGGATCCTTCTTAACTAAAGGTCCGGTTGCTAAGAACAAATAGGGTCAGCGGATTGTCATTGATTTTCCCTGCTTACAAATTTAATGCACCATAATAAGGGATACATAAGGTATCTACAACGGTAAGGTGCCCTCCTCGACCGACCGCCAAAATGGCGGGAAATGTTAAATGTTTTCGTGTTTGCTTATTAAAAGAAATTTAAAGGGATGTTGTTGACGTTCGTGTTTAGAAAAGCATGCTTTGCTATGTCAAGGCGAATTTTCTAAGGGCTATCAGCTTCAATTGCGGTTAGCAAGCGATGGTCAAATGGAGATGCGAACTATCTGTTGGTGGTACAATGTTTGTTCAAGAAATAAACATGGCGACGAAGTAGCTTCTAGTGCCAGTCTTCATTCAAGTAAATCGGAAACTAGAGGTCACGTAAAATGGTCTCAAGGCTATTATTTTCGGAAGAGCAGGAGAAAGAAAACCATTCGCAGCATCCTTCGTTTCCGTTTTTTTGGGAGATAGAGCCGCCTCTAACAAACATGTTGGAACAACCCTAAAAAATTCATGTCTCCTATAAAAACTCCAGTTGTCAACAAACCC
>OX421448.1:42807813-42825313 GCA_949126865.1 Montipora capitata | reverse complement strand
CTGCGTTTTTGCATAATTAGATTCCCTTGCTCATATCTGATTTCATCTCCTTGGAAATAACTGTTCCAGGACAGAGTCATAAATGGTGGACAATAGTGTGTGTCCAGAGGCACTGTCATCTGACAAATGTGGGCTTTTTCCTGAAGAGAAGAACGAAACGTGGCATAAATGGAAATAAAGCATTCGTAAAAAAGTCGGTCGTTTCGCCCACACTGAAGTTGATTCGCCAACACACGTAAAGTCGTTTCAATGACACCGGAAGGATTTCTGCGAGAAATCGAACGAGTTTGAAGAAAAGAAGATTGTGCAACTTTTTTTGCTCGAGAACTGACGAAAGGTCTAATCGTCTTGTCTCGACTTCGTTTCTCTGACTCACGAAGGGTCGAGTCACTCTTACAGTGGCTAATTGACCTTTGTTACCGTGGTCCCAGAGGTTTTACTTCAGCCGCGAGGGAGCTGCTAAGCTACAAACACGAGTTGCGGCTCAAGAGAAACCTCTGGCACCATGGTATGCCTTTGTCAACTCGTTTCATAAAAGCAAATTTTCCTAAAATAGTCGCGTTGGAAGTCATGTAATCGCGGATACCTTTGACAGAGACGCACAGCGAGTTGAATGCACGAAGTCCTTATAAAGCTTTAATTCAGTCAAATTAATCTTTTGCCGATAGTCAAAAGGTTTGTTGCATGTTGGCGAAACGACTTAACGAGTGTGGGCGAAACAATCGGCTACCACAAAAATTGGAATCAATGACAAAGTGAAACTGGAAGTCACTGACGCACGTTAACAAATCGAAAAGGAATAAATGTAAATTACTTATTACGAAAATATATAACAACTCGACAGAAACAAGTTCATACGTTACATTGAGGATCGAAAGGGTTTTCAACTGAGAGCGCGCGCGTAAGCCACACGTGCAATATTTTGGTTTTATCAACGGAGTTGATAATGTAAATTGGCCACCGTACAGAGATTCTAGAATCTCTGTACGGTGGCCAATTTACATTATCAACTCCGTTGATAAAACCAAATTTTTGTATACTACTTCCACACCGACGCAGCACCACAGTTTCTTTAGAAACTACCCCTTCACACGTGCAATAGCCAAGTTTCGAATTGTTTGTACGTGAAAGCCTGGTAACTATTTTAGAGCATCAGGACGAGGCTCAGGGAAATAAAGACACGAAAAAGGCGCTTATTTTGAAAGCAAAACAGGTGAAAATGAGGTATTGTGCCATTTCCGTGTGCAAAAACAATTCCAAAAAGCGACCAGACCTCAACTTTTTCGATTTTCCGAGCGAGAAAAAGCTTCGAAAGAAATGGAGCACCTTTTGTCGGCAAGCTGACAAGGAGTTTCAGTCTACCGCGAACCTACACATATGTTCTTAGCATTTCAGCACCACTCTTTTTGACAGAGGGTTGACTTTGTTTCCTTTATTACTGTCCCTGTACTTCAGTTCCTCAGCCAAAGGTTTCAGCATATTGATTATTGTCATCAAACAAGTTAAAGTTGGAAGTTCTGTATAAAATTTCACGGACTCGTCATTGTTTATCAGGTTGTCCATGGAAAGTTCGCGTTTCCGGCGCGTTTCACGGCTGCCTTGTTGTTGCCTTTCAGTTTTGCAATCTGGCTACAGTTTTAACAAGCTCCTCCATTTCTAGTTGATCAATGTCCGTTTGGCAGGAAACAGAAACAGACTTTTTTCCCGTGTTTATGTTTTTTCAGTTGGCGAAGAGCCAACACGGAAGAGTCCTTACACGGAAAAATATAGTCGTGATCCTTCAAAGCGACATCAGACGACACACGGGGACTTTTCGCAGCAAACTTCAGATCGCTTTCATCCCTTAAATTTATTTTTCCTCTTCCGGAAATAATTCGTTTTTCTCGTTCACTTGGAACCTCTTGTGGGTTGAATATCGTTGGAAGCGCCCCGTTCACTACGTCAGATTTTGTTGAATCTGAAATATTTTAGAGATTGTTTCTAACATTATCTGGTGATGCTGTATGGGAAGATTTCACCCTCCCGTTTTTTTTTTCGAAAAAGGCAACATATGTTGATTTTAAGGTTCATAGAAATGCCTTATATCGTTCCCATGGTAACGGTAACGGTAACGGTTTGGAGGAAAATGTGATGTAAGAAATCTAATAATACCTTTGAATTAGTAGGCACCGTCCTTAAAAGCTAGTATGAATTTATGACTAGTTAATTAATAATTAATTAAATGCTAATAAATGTCCATATGCTTCTTTAAATTCTTTTTTAAATTGTTTATATTATGTCCTTCATTAAAAAGATGATTTGGTAAGTCATTCCAATGTTTTATGATTCCAACAGAGAGTTTAAAGCAATTTATTCTTGCTGATTCCCAATGTATTTTATATTTAAGCATACTCCACACACGACACCGTGGTAAAGAGTGGGCACCCGCGAAACAAAAGAGCATGACCTACTGAGAAAAAAAGAAATGGGCTAGAACCCAATCTGAAGAGTAATGATAAATTAAATTACCATGAACTTCCTTACAACATTGTTTATTTTATAAAAAGAAGGCTCAATATACTAACACTAGTGTTGTACACTGTACCTGTCTGTTTGGAATGGTCCCATTTTGTATTGAAGTCTGCAAGTCCATCTAACAACAAGGAACCAGAAAACACAATCAGTGTGTCTTTGATGGACGTTCATCGTGTTGAACTAAGTGATAATTTGATAACTCAAAAGCATATTTTGATCTCTGGACAGAAATTTAGCTCGCTTATACATGGCTGACAGAGAATCCCAAAAACTCCCTCTGTATATTTTCCTTACATCTGACACATTGTGATGAGCTCCCCAGAAAGTTTTCCTGTGATTGAATCATTTCCTGGTTAAATCGTATTGAGGTTACATTTTTTGTACTGATGGAAAATTAAAAGAAAGACAAAAATGAGTGTACAGTATGAGATCCAAAGTTTTTAAAATGTATTGAATATTGACATGTTAATTAATTTCCTAATTTTAAGGCCAAGCAACTAATTTAGTTTTCTTCCACTGGACATAAGTACAAAATTCACCTTACCCTCATCATTACGCCACACCAGAAACCCTTAAGGGTTGAAACGTGTAACGCGCGTTCACAGCTTCCGAATATTCAGTGCCAACTGATTGGTTGAATGTTTCAGTGCTAAGTACCATATTTGGAAACCCCTCGCTCTTGTTGTTCCAAATATGGTACTTAGCAAATTGAATATTCAGAAGCTTGTTTCCCAGAACACAAGGGGCCGTTACACGTTTCAACCCTTATGGGTTTCTGGCCACACTTTAATTGCATGAGCAAAACCTGAAAGGATGTGCTGTCATCTGTCCAACAGTTACAACACATCAATGCAAAAAGGACGTTTAATAATAAACGTTAACTGCATATACATGTACTTACCATCATCAATGTTCACAAGATCCTCATGTCTCTCTTCATTTCCACTTCTATCTTTCCTATGAGTGATGGTGTGCGTTTGATCACCAATTTTGCGTGTTACTGTTACCTGAAAAAAAGGGGAAAGCATTTTCTAAAACACTGGATGAGATGGTTTAAAAAAAATATTCTGTAACCTGAATCAATACAAACATTGTTTTGCCAGATTTAACTGTAGTAATCTTACAGTAATTCCATTGAAATGACAGATAGAAAAGCAACTCATGCAGTTGCATGCAAGCCGGAAAAAAAAACAACCAGGCTTGCACATGATTTAAACCCAAGACCATGACATTTATGCACTCACTGGCCTGCACATACTCAACCAAATGAGCTATTAAGCCAGCTGGTGGCTGGACTTTATTGCAAGTTCTAAGGTCATAAGTGTTGGGACACCTAACACCTTTCCAAGCTATTTCCCCCTCCGCCCTTTATACACTGTTGCATTTAAATCGTTTGAGAAAGCAAGACAAGTGTATGGAAGGCTCGACATCTTTCAACATTGTTTGGGGGGATAACTCATCATTAAGAGTGAAAGATTCAGTTTTAAAGGAATAGAAATAATTACTGGGTTGCCAATATGGCAATCCCAGTCGGAAAATGTGTAATATTTCTTGGTTTTTTTACTGGGCTGCCAAACCCAGTCGGAATCTGCGTTCATTTTTCGGTTTTTTTATTTTTTTTTCCGTGTCATGCAAAGTCTTTCCTGTCCCTCCCCTGCTAAGCAGTGCCATGGTGTGTAGAGTATTCTGCACTTATGTTTGGTAAATTTGAGGGGGTACTTACTAATGCATATATTTTATCCAGTGGTCACAGTAGGACATTTAACTTCACCTGCAATGGCGTCGAAAGTCATTATAACGCGAATAGCGTTTTAGTGGATCTTTAAAAAAAAAGATACGCTTATGGAGCTCACTAATGGCAAGTCAATTGGATAAAAAGGACAGGCGGTGAAAAATCATATCTGGAATCTTCAAACCGACGAGTAATGGTCTTCGATAACAACTGCATCTTTAGCCGTCGGATATCATCAGATGAGATTTGTTTCCAATGTTGTTTGTCGAACTGTAGTGTTATATAAAAGACTGAAACCAAATGGCAAATTCCGTATGGGTTTAAAAGGAATTGAACGCCTTGAATGCATCACATTGTTTTCTGAAGTCGCATCTCAGTTGTCTGGCATTTTGCAGTTATTTGTACTCAACTCTGAATGGTCTTCAGGAAAAAAAAATAATGGGAAATGTGACAGCCAAGAATTATTTGAAAGAAAGCTTGTCGTCTATTTTATGCTTCATTATTCAAGGAAAAGGTTCTAAATGGTAATTTGACAGGATTGACAGGATTGAGTTTCTTGTCTTCACGCCCCGGGGGGGGGGGGGGGGGGGACTCCCATATGAAACAGACGGGGATGCTCGTCGTCTCGCTTAGGGGTGTAAATTTTGGATTTTGGTCTCGCTTAGGGTGTTCCGGGCAAAGCGCCAATATTTTATGCCACCAAGGTCTCGTTTAGGGTTCCGCGAAGTAACACAGAATTACGCGAAGAGAAACAGAAGTCAAATTTCCTTTTAAATTTTCTTTTTAGATAAAAGCATTTGATGATTATGCCTTTTTATCATTAAAACTCATTGCGTGTCGTATTTTTGTGTTTTTAAACGGTCTCTTTTAGGGGTCAAAATTTGCTTAAGCCACGCCTAGATTGGTCTCCTTTAGGGGTTAAATTCAAAATTTCCGACGAGCATCCCCGTCTGTTTCATATGGGAGTCTTCCCCCCCGGGCTTCACGCACGTAATGAAATAGGAAGGGATTTTTGCCTCTTATAGCAAATATGTTGTTTGTTTCAAAAAATATTTCGCTGGAAAAGGTGGCCCTCATGAATTTATCATGTTTTGTAATATGCGAGCTTAACTGGATAGTTTTTATGGCAATAGTAAAGCATTTTCGTGGCAAAATGACGTTAGCGTCTTTCTGTGGTGTTAACTTGATTAAATATACCATGCCTCGTGAGTTTGTATTTATTTAACTTGATTTCCACTCTCAAAATTACCTCCAGAACCTACTTTTTGCGTAGAATAAGCTTTTACAATGATGTTCTTGTCTTCTGTGGTGATACTTGACGATTCGGGAACATTTTGTGAAAAAATATTTATAACGAGTCACACGCGCAACTTGATCGCCCGAACTTGCCCGCTTATGCAAAACATCCAACTAACGAAAAGAGAAAGATTTTCAAAATAACTAAAAATTCCTGTGTTAAGGAGGAGAATTCGACGAAGAGGTAAATGCGAGAAAATTTGTTGCGTGCGTTGCTATTTTTGTGTTTTGATTGTTATGCAAATTTTGACAGAGAATATTAAATTGCGAAAAAATATCTACGGATAGATCGTTAAAAAATCTTTATTTTTAGTGGTTATTTGAACATAAAAGATGCAACGCTTGACGAGAAATAATATTTTTGTTAATAAGAAAAATTTCGCGGGAATCGGAAAATGAGTTAACAAATTTGCATATGTGCGTTGAAATGTGATACGCGAGGAGACAGGAATTTTATTTCTCTGAAGTTTATTTGGGAAGGAAACAATATTTCTTCAACTTCCTGGTTAATCCAATTTATTGCTACGACTTTATACTAGTGCGAAGATTGTTTGCATGAAACTCACGCTTTTTGCGAATTTTGAAATGTCATGAAATTACATCATTTGCGTGACAATATATCCCTTTACTCTAACACAAAAACATTCAGATAGTAACAAACTTCATATTTATTGACCATTTCCTCTGCTTTTGTGCTTGTCAGCATTGTGATTTGCGATAATTTGCAAGTATGTTTTTGTATATCATAGATGTTCAGATTTTCAATTACATGGCCGCTCGGCAACCTCGTGATTGTGTAAATGGTTCACCCTGAAGTCAAAATAGATACGTTTCTCAGGAACCCGACAAAGAACTGGCTTCCCGACCCGGAGACGGAAAGTTTAAAGACGGAAGTTTTACGTTGTTTTACTCTGAAAATGACGAACGATTAACATTCTTTCCCTTAGTTCGTTCAGTTGACACAAGGTGATCACGTGCACCTTTATGGTTACCTAGCACGTGATCAAGTTCTTCCTTTTGACAAAACATCATAAAAGTCAGAGACTGCAGAAATTTTCGTGTTTTTACGATCGATTGTCATTAATCTTTCGATGAGAATTTGATTCAGAGTTATATATAAAACTTTTTTTTTTTTCTTGTCTTTTTCTGTTAACCCCTGGCTTTTACGGTACTTTCTAGTGCAAACGTAAAGCCAAACAATGTTTTGACCTGGCATCAGATTAGACTAACAAGAAGAGGACTTATGAAGCGGAAACCACATCTTCAGTCCTTTCTTAGTGTGTGTAATAAACGTTTGCTTAGTGCAACTGCAAGACATGCATGACGTGCTGGAAAACGTCCGTCAGAGCAAGTTGCAGTTAGTTTTTTGCAGACTAATAGTGTTTATTTAAAGAAGAAAAGAGTGAATTATACTGAAGAGCGTGTTTTGTTATCTTTAAACTGAATTTATTACCAAAGCTTAAAAAACTACATGTAGAACTCAAAATGAAGGGCCTCTGCTGGCGCGACATGTGGGGAACGCTGCAGTGCCAACACGTACCATAGGCAGCCCAGTGTACGCTTTATGGAGCGTCTTGTTATTTTTTTTATTTAATACTGGGTTGCCAGTATGGCAATCCCAGTCGGAAAACGCATAATATTTTTCGTTTTTTTTTAATTTTTATTGTCATGAAAAGTCTTGCCTGTCACTCCCCTGCTAGGTGGTGTCTTTGTGCATAGAGTCTTCTGTGCGTGTTTTGTTAGGTTTGAGGGGACTGGGGTAATGCGTAGATTTCTCTGGTGCACACAGGAGAACATTTAATTAACCTGCAATGGTGTCGAAAGTCATTGTAACGGGAATAGCGTTTTAGTGCATATTTAAACAAAATATACCCTTATGGAGCTCAAGAATGGAACGTCAATTGGATAAACAAGACAGGTGGTGAAAAATAAATATCTGGAATCTTAAAAAGAGACAAGTAATGAACTTCGACAACAATCTTTCGCCCGTCGAGCCGAAATCGAAGTGAGCTGCATTTCTAATATTTTGCCAAGTGTGCTGTTATAAACAACACTGAAACCAAATGAAAAATTCTCTGGTAACTCAGTATGGGTTCAACAAAGACAGAGAAGGAATCCATAAAGTGGATCTGTGATCTCAGTTGTCTGGCTATTTGTATTTACTTGTACTCAACTCTGCACAGTCTTCCGGTAACAATTGGAAATTTCACAAATACAGAGGCGTCGAAAGTCACTGTAATGCGAATGCTGTTTTAGTGGATCTTTAAACAAAATACACCCTCATGGAGCTCAAGAATGGAACTTCAATTGGATGAACAAGACAGGCGGTGAAAAATAAATATCTGGAATCTTTAAAGGGACGAGTAATGGTCTTCGATGCAATTTCCTTTTTCGCCGTTGGATAGCAAGTGAGCTTTGTTTCTAATATTTTACTAACTTGGTATTATATAAAACGCTCACATGAAATGACAATTTTTTTATGGATTTAACAAACATTGAAGAAACCGAATGCCTTGAACGCACAACAGTGTTTACTGAAGTCGCATCTTAGTTTTCTGGCAATTTGCATTTATTTTGTACTCAACTCTGCAAAGGTAAAAAAATTGGAAATGTGACAGTGAAGAATTATTTGAATGAAAGCTTGTTGTGTCTTTTGTGCTTCATTATTTACGGTCAAGGTTTTCGAAAAGGGTTTGATGTGAACTGTCAGAAATTTATTTCATTGCAGATGCTCTGTGACACGGATTGTGTCTCTTGTTTGCATGCACGCAATTGAAATAGGAAGGGTTTTTTTGCCTCTAATAGCAAATAATTTATGTTGTTTGTTTCAATAAATATTTCGCTGGAAAAGGTTTTTGTGATATTTCCAGCCTTTGTGAATTTTAATATCATGTTGTGTAATTTTCGAGCTTAAGGACGTTTGCGCCCATTGCTACTGCGCATTTTTTTCGGGCATGTCACGCACACGTCCTACATTGCAGACCACGAAGGTAAACACAATGCTAAAGGCGCAAACATTTTTCACAAGAATGGAACGTGAAAGCATGTGGAATCATGGGATAGCTGTGGACCCAGGTCTTCTTGGAAATGTCCCGCAATGACGTGACAGTGCGAATAGACAATCGTTGAGAACTTCGCAACGATTTTACTCTCTTGAATGCTCGGTGACCCCCATTTTTCTTCCCGTAGATCACTTTCTTTCCTGATTTTGTCCATTTTACCAAAAAACAAAAAAAATCTGTACGTGAGAAGTTACAAATATTTCGTCTTTTATGCTCTCGCGCGACCGAAGTTTTCTTTCTTAGACTAATATGTATAGTTTTTCAAGGTATATTTCACCACAGAAGAAGACAGCTGCAAAAGTTTATTTAGTTATATTAGTTATGTTGAATTGAGTACGTTTACCTGATCTAAATTTCACTAAATAAATGTAGCTTTTTTATTGCTGACAGTTGTAAGCTAAGGTCGTCTTAAAATAATGCAATCTTCTAAAAGTGCACCTCATGATTTCGAAAACGAGCACGGTGACCCCCCTTTTTTTCGCCTTTTTGGCAAAAGTAGATCATTACCTTTCTGCTGTACCTTTCTGTACGTGGGAACATTTTGGGCGTGAACGTCCTTAACAAATTTGTATACGTGGGTTGAAATGTGATACGGGTGGATTTTTGTGGTAGTGCTCTGTAAACAGCGGTGCAGAAGTCACGAAAATAAACAGGTCTGTTGCAGGCGTGCTTGAGTTTCAACAAAATGAGCCCCAAAGTCAGCAAAAAATTGTGACACTGATGAATAATAAAGAAGCTGCTATTTCCAAAACGATGGATTTACCTGGTGATAAATAACCTCGTCTTGGAGAATAAATTTTTGACTTTGCAGAAACAATGGTCAACCTCATGAGTTGGGCTATTGTGATCTTTGTGCTGAATTTGCACATTTCTTGTCAAACTTTATACCACTTGAAAAAAAAAAAGAAAACTAACAAAAACAAAAACCCGGTATCTTGCCATCATTTGACACAGCTGCTTCACTTTTTCGCGAGTAAACACGCCGCGGTAACTTGATCATAGCGCCTGCTGAATTCGATGTCACTTTCGATTTTGCGATTTACTTGTGCAGCCAAAAGTACAATAACAAAATTAAACGTAGCAAAAATATCCCAAAATGTTTTTCAATGATGGTAACTTTTTATATTCAAGGTTCAAAATTAATGTTGTTTTCATGTCGTGAATTTTGTTGGTGATGGCAAAATATTTTATTCTCGATCGACCTTCCTGAAAACTTCCTTCTGCTCTTCCTAAAAACTGTGTAGCAATATTTATTTACTTTTGCATCAATAATTGGTTTGCATAAGCAAGCTAACAAAATCTGTACCTTGCTTAGTTTGCATTTTGAGCGTTACGATAGAATTTTCGGTCCTATGCTTTTGTTGCAAATTGGTATATTTTTTAGGTCACCCATCCAGATACTAACCCCGCCGGATAGGGAGTAACTGCTGTGAACTCTTGCATTACAAACCTGTCAGACACTGAGAGTGCACGCTTAAACTTGTGGTGAAAAGAAGTGAGGGAACTTGAAAATGATCAACATGTCAACCTAGAAGCCAATGCTTCTCGATTCCCTTTTATTTTCTTCAATCTTTCTGGGTTTAGTACATTGCTAGTAACCTCATGTCTTCTCAGGGGGCTATTTACCTAAGACTTCTACCATGGCACTACCATGACATAGAATACCAAACAATATCATGTACTGTTAGAGCTACATGACTTTTTGTACATATTACCCAAAGACAACTTGAATCTCGTGGAAGACAAAACGCAGCTCAGTTGACAATATGGAATAAAGCGCTGTCTTACTGCATTCCCACATGTAAGCAAGGCGTGCCTATTTTTTCTAAAGATGACAGGAATTTCCTCTTTCTGACAAATGATTAATAGGCCGGTAGCCAGGTTTCGTCGTATGAACATGTGAGCCAAAGGGCCTCTGCTGGTACGACTTGTGGGTTACCCCTTCAATTGTCTTAATGATTCCCGACGCTGCAGTTCAATGCCACCCAACCCAGTCCCTTCTGCTTTTGAGTAACACGTACCACAGGTAACCCAGTGTACGCTCATGGAGCGTTTAGTTAAATGAGTGTTAAGTTTAATAGGTTTTGTTTCAGTAATTATTTGGCAAGTTTCCCATGGACTTATGACCTGCATTGTAGTGATCCCATTAAAGTTGTGAATGGAAATTGTCTTCAGAACAATATGACATTTAATTCTGTGAATTGCAAAATGGAAATAATAACCATAATAATAAATAATAATAAGTTGGAAAGATTAGTATATCATGGCAGTTACTGGTAGATGAGCAACAGCAGGTGGAAGCAAGCCTGCAAAACTAGAATGGGATATAACCCCTTGAAATTATGTGGAATTGTGCTACACATGCTCTAAAAACTGAGCTGCCAAGCCAGCTGGGACCTGGTCAATAGTGGTTAATGTGAATTCAAGTTGCACGAAGCTAAGCTGGGATAAACTACATGTGTATGCAGCCAAGAAGCGAAAACTGGGTAGTGGACACAGAATATGATTTATTTACCTTTTTTTTAGTGATAGCAACAAAAAAGTGACATAGAAAGTTTTAAATACCTCTTCTCTCCCATTAGATTTTTTTCTTGTGGTCCTTTGTTCAGTGACCTGTTACCAAAAACATTGACTTCATAATTTTATCCACAAAATCAATGCATGACGAACCCTAATTTATAGCATTGCACAGATACATGTATGTGTTGCTACCCCTCATACAAAATTGCATAATTAGATACTGTAGCAGTTTGGACTTTCAACATTGTGATTTGCTTGCAAGTGATAAGATATGGACAATTTGTTGTTCATACTGATATGTTGTGGTACAAACTCTTAATAAGCTTTGTAGTTTGATCTAGTTTCCATTGTTTAAGGTCATCTGTAAACAAATATACAATCATGTAACTATACAATGTATGTACATGATTTTAGAATCATTGTAACACTGTAATGGAGCAAACTCTGCAATATTGAAAGACGCCTAGCTTGAAAAATAATAAAATCCATGGCTCTAATAAGCTAATAACTAAAGGTACATGTTACTTGAAACTGGATTGTTGCATGTTTGTGTTATGTCTTTTAAAAAGACTAGTTAGTGTACGTGTATGATAGACAAGACATAAGACATTTATATAGTGTAAGCACTTGCAACAGTAAAAAGGTGTTCAAAGTCCTTATTAAATTAAAAACAAACACCCCAATATAATTGATTACATTATCACCTACTGTCACAGTGTATTTACTCAGCATAATTAGGTAACCATAGATATTACTGTTTGTGAGGATAGTTTTGGTCAAGTTCCATCTTTAATTCTGTGTGCTCTCAACTTCCTTATAATAAACACCTCAATTTAAACTTTCACTACACGACTTTGTCTGGTCAGTCTGAACTCTTACTTCTTCTTGGTGGCCAGACCTAAAAATACCCCTCAAACCCTTATCAAAATATTTTACTCACCCCATTTGAGTCGATGATAGTTGTGACACTTGAGAATGATGATGTTGATGAGGGTGGAACACACCGTTGTGGCATGTTGTGATCATTCCTTGGACTCAAAATGTCATCCAAGCTCTGAGCCCCCATTTGTACTTCATTGTCAAGGTCTTAAAGAAGAAAGGAGGAGATGTCTTGTTACTCGTACCTTGGGACAGTGCTCAAAATTAGCAGTCATCTGGTTGTCTGACACGACCAGAAAGTTTACTGGAAAACTACCGTAAAGACTCGTGTATAAGCCGCACTTGTGTGTAAGACGCACCCACAACTTTTGAGCATGATTTTGGAAAAAATAAGAAGTCCAAAAAAGCACTCTTGTAAAAAAAGTTGGTCGTTTGTTCGCAGATGTTAGCAATAAACTTGACGAAATCTTATGTTGCGTATTTGCAGCGACATTAATAAGTTAATAAACTCTGAAATTGTGCGGTTTATACACGAGCCTTTACGGTAGTTTTTACATGTAGTAAAATAAAGAGGTTGGTTGCCCAAAGAAAAAACAATGGACAACCTAGCCAAGACTAGAAAATGTATTGCTCTGCGCACCTGACAGTTTTCTGTTGTCAATGTCTGATAGTACTGTCACTACATGTAAGTCAACAACAATTAATTTGCCACAGTTGAGCATTTTTCCATGTTCTGAATATCTGTGGCTTTAACAAAAAATTGTCAGATAGGAAAATTTACATGTAGCTGGCGATGGAGATTGAAGAATCTATTTTAAACATGCTAGAACTTACAGTAAACCCAGACTTCCAAAGAGAAAAAAACACACAGGTGCCCACTTAGAAACTATGTGACACTGAAGCTCCAATGTCATGCGATTGCATCTCAGCACGGCCTGCATTTAGTCGTAGGGGTTTCCCAATGGGCAACCAAGCATTGAACAGGGAAAACCTGGAATTTTTCTTAATTTCGAGCACTGCCTTGGGATGACCCATTATTTTTAGCCTGGTACAATACAAGCTTCTAAGAAGTAGAATTCAGTGGAATGGTTGGGGTTGAGGGGCAGGGGAAATTAATTTTGTACATATGAGACCTAATAATTTTTGGTAAAAGTAAAGAATCCGATCCCACTGGCGCGTCGGCCGACACACTACAAACGCATTGGTCGAAATACTCTTTCGAATTTTGTTTTTTCTTTCAGTTGGAAGCAAGAACAACTTTGTAAGGAACGATGAAAATGGGTAAGAAAGCCTGCAATCAAAGGCCACTGGTAATGCACATATTTTCTCACAGTCTTTTGTGTGACAATATGGATCTCATATTAAAATGATGCAGTTTAAATTAACAGAGACGATATTAACTCTTTTGGCCCTAAGAGATTGCATGCCCACAGATGACTAAATCTGTCTGGCATTGCACAGTGTAAAGTCAGATTGTAAGCATTTCCCTTAGGAAGGAAAGCCCTCAACTTACATGTACTGGGCTTCTGATAGGATGCAGAAAAATATTAAAGATTACGTGAAAATGTTTGGCCGTATTATGCATAAACATGCATTGATTAATATGCGGAAATTACACCGGATCATGCAGAAATTTTAAAAAAAATTTATAGAATTAATAATTCGGCCCGTCCAATGTATTAGTTTTACATGCTTATGGTAAATCAGGACTTGAAATTGTGACCAATACAGTCGCATTTGTGACTGAATTTTTTCCCTTTGATTAAGATATCTGGAGGAGTCGCCAATTTTTAGCCTGTGTACAGCTGCCCGCTCTCCGAAAAAAAAATTTGGAAAGGAGCGTCTGTGATTTAACGTTGATAATCGTGTTCAATACCACATGATTTTTCCTGAAATGTGTGAAAAGTGATTTGATTGGTTATTACCCATCGATCATTACATCATTGAAACAACAAGTTTTGATTGGCTTTTATTTTTATTTCTCCACATCAACACCACCACAACCACTACCACCGTGTTATTTTACGATGAGTTCAGGTTCGTGTGTACTTTGCGCTCGGTAAAAAATACGAATAAAAATCTTTTTGATGGTCAAAGAGGTTTTTCTTTTAATTTACGAGTGGAATTGTTATCTATGGAGTGGAAATCAATTCTACGTACATTTGTAGGAATTGTTGCCAGCACTAAAGAAACGAAAGCGTTCCTGGCGAATCTTCACGAGGTGAATATAGCACTATTCAAAAGATTGTCTACTCGAAAACGTCTCCGCTATCCCTTACCAGTCCACAATGTAATCCCAACACCTTGCTCGGACCAGTCTATGAAGCGTGTTGCCCTAGAAGATTTGAGATGTGGAAAATAAAAGCTCAGCGGCAACGATCTGTGCGACTCTGAAGATCAGAGCCGAACCTGGTTGGAAGACTTGCAAATACATCCTTTCCTTTAAGGTGATTCCCGGGTAAAAGAACCCGTCATAGATTTCCGATGAAACTTGGTATGATGACATTACAGTACAAGGAGATGTTAAAAAGGTAATAAAAAGAGGGGGTCACCGTGCTTGTTTTCATGCCACGATGCTGACAAATATGGTTATTTAGGTGACTTTTGGTTATCTCAGTGCACAACAAACAAGATCGATTATTTTTCAATGCGGCGTGCTATATCACACAGAGTTCGACTTTCTTTGATTGCTTATTCATCTACGTCCCAGAAAAAATGGCTTCAAATACCCTGCATTATTAATTGATATTTTTATCCTTTAAAGGAAACATAATTTGGACTTGCTCTGCTGGGCCCGTTACGTCTCTATCTGTAGCATTTATTTCATTTGCCAAAAAAGTAGCTATAGATTTCTGCCAAATTTTTTCTCAGTTATTGCGGATATTGTTCTCATTGAATTTATAAAATAAAAAGTGGGGGTCACCGTGCTCGTTTAAGAGAAAAGGAGCTTTTATCTCGCTATCGAGCTTAGTTTGAGGGAAATCCCTTATGTTTTGTACGCGCGCGCGCTCATGTGCGCGTGCTGATGACGCAAAAATCATGCGCAGTAGGAATGCGCAATGCAAAACCAGGGAATCACCTTAAAGAGTGCTTCTATGCATAAGGGTATCTTAAAAACTATCGGAGACGCTCTTTAATGCACGTTTGAAATCTACCTCACTGACCACCATTTTGAGAATTTAGCTCCAAAGAAATATGAGCCACACAAATTTTGGTCCGCGTAGATCACTTTAATGTTGCAAAATTATTCAGGAACATGATTTCGGAGAGCTGGCAGCTGTACACAGGCCACAGGCAGACCACTCTATGTGTTCGTGGTTTAATAAAATTAATGTTTAATATATGAACCAAGACAATCTATGAGGGTTATGAATAAAGCTCTGAAAGCGTTTCAAATCTACCAATCAGCGCTTGGCTTCCTGCCGCAGCCTGCCGCGGTTCAACTCCTGATTGGTACATTTGAAACGGTCTGCATTCCTTGAATTCCTTTGGTCGCTGAGTTTGGCATCGATCATATTGAGAAAGCTGTATTTGTGACTTCAGCATCGATTTTCTCGGAAAATGTTGGAGGGATGAAGCTCAAATTCGGGGAAGAGATAGAGAAAAAACTCATCTAGGTATCAAGATCCGTCACCATTCAGGTGAGATTTTCAGTAATTTTTGAGTTAATTCCAGTTTGAAGTGGAGGATGTCGCGGCTGACGGCCTTGTCTCCCTCTCGTCTTAACCGTCACCGGCCAAAAGTAATTTCGCTATAAGACGCTTTAGAAGTTTCATTTAACTTTATTGGGATATTGGCTCATTGCTGAAAAATGCGTGGAATTCATCTTGCGAAAGAATCAACGTTAAAGAAAATATTAAAGCATTTCAAAATAGTTAATCTCTTTGGATTGTATGCTTGTGAGGATGGTACAACGTAATCAGCTGCTTTATCACTAATATCAGGCAATTCTTCTGTTTTATGCGGAAAATATTGTGATTATGCGGAGGATGCAGATTTTTGGGAATTATGCGAATCCGCATCGCCGCATCCTGTCAGATGCCATGCATGTAAGTTAACAATGCATGGCCTTTTAAAACCACAGAGGCAAGCAACCTACCTCTATCCATCTGATCATTTGGACTGGGCCTCACTCCACCAAATGGAATTCTTAACAGGTCACTAAACTGCAATAGTCATCAAAAGTTTGATATGCTAAGCACAGCACGGTTTCTACTAGTCTGTCAATGACTTAAACAGTGTTGTAAGAAAAAAAGAAACATTTTGCATTGAAAATTATTGATTAACCGTACCCTGATACAGCTTGACATCAAACAAGAAATGTCATTTTGAATTACGAGTCAAAATAATTTAATCTCTCTTAAAAATTAATTTTTTTTGTCACCTTCAACTCACACATACCCAGAATAATAAAATCAAATTATTGTTATAGAGGACAATCAATCACTGGACCAATTAAAGTATTTTACATTGAATGACAGTCACAGTAATTGAAAGGTTGACCAGCGTAAGTTCATTGCAAAAATGGAGCTTAATTTTTCCCTACACTAAAAGTTATACAAATTCATTTAGTTTTAGTTACTGGTATGTTAAAAACCCACTGACACCTCAAACACCTTATGGCACATGCACCCCAGTTGACTAGTAAAAATTAATTAAACAGAGTAAAATCTGTTAAGTCTCACTCCCAGAGGTCAATGGGTTAAGAATCAAATCAAATGTTTGCACATAGGCAATCATAATTATTAATTATCTTTAATAGAAACTTTGATACCATTACCATCACACTTCAACATAATAATTAATATCTACAATGTACGTAATGTTTGAATGATGCTCTCATCCCAAAGCCCGCATTACTGTAAATGTAGCTCCCAAGGGGTTCTGGTAGCTCAATGGCTCTGGCAACCAACTAGTATTGCATGATGGCACAGGTTTGATTCCTGTCTCAAATTCTGAAATAGACTTTCGAAAATCCTTCGTCTCATGTAGATGCGTGCGGAACGAAGGACTTTTCATACTTGCTTGGCGCCAATTGTAGCGACCCAAAAACGGGTCGCTGAGCTAGATTAATCAGTCAGAGTAGTCCTCGTGGACCCCAGGGGATAGAGTTGTCAATCAAAATTTGCCACACGCAGTGAAGCGTGACTTTCAACATAGCTACTAAAGGCCACCGGATATTCCGAATTGTGCAACTATCAGGGGAAAACAATTCAAGAATACAATCGAACCTGTATAATTTTATAACGGCCCTGTATTAAGCGGCCAGTTTTCAAAGTCCCAATTTTTCGCTCATACGCTGCATTTGTTACCTGTATTAGGCGGCTACCTCTATTAAGTGGCCGTCCCATGTTTGTCTTTCTTTGTTATTTTTACCCGTATTAAGTGGCCACCCCTGAACGGAAACTAAGCCGACGTATGTCATTTTATGTCATGGTGTTTTATTGCGTTTAAAATGCAATCCATCATCACTATGAAGAAATATCATTTGCAAAGC
>OX421448.1:42792813-42800313 GCA_949126865.1 Montipora capitata | reverse complement strand
ATCTATGCATGTTGGTGAAATTGTACTTTGCCCATACCTCATGTTCAATATTGTCCATTTCTGTAGACGAATAAGGTCCTCTAAGCATTCTCTTCCTCAGTGATTCTGAAGATTCAGGAAAGTGTTCCTGTGGTGGCTGCCCTAATGCTAAATTAGGTGGGATATCAATGCCAGGGGTACCTAATTATGAGAAAGGAAACTACTTAATTTTATTTCTTTTGTTTTAAGCACTATATACATGTAATTTTGCATTGTAGATTCTGTTTTTTCTTTTTTAAAAACAGATTTGACATCTGCCCTTCCATTCTTTGGGCAAACAAGCAAATTATTTTGTAAGCTTGATCTTATTCTTTGAAATGTCAAAATGTCAAACTCATTCATAATTCATAAGTCAGTCAGCCAATTGCATTGCCCCATTCTGGTCTCACGGACCAGTTTGAAACCCAATGAAATACACTAATAAAGATTTATTGTTGATTACTATTAATTAATTTCAAACAGGAGTGACCTTTGAAATCAATAATTTCAAACACATGTGTTTTGAAATCAATTACTAATATTTCAAAAACAAGTACAAAATGGCTCTTAACCCTTTCACTCCTGTGGGGTTCCCCATTGACGAGTTTATCGTCTGGCGTTAGACAGAGTAAAATCTGTAAGTCTCAGTGGCCCTTACAGGAGTGAAAGGGTTAATTATAATTCTGACCATTTGCTTTTATAATGCTTAGAATTTGGAAAAGCACAGGCCACACAATCTTCTTCCTCCTTCCAGCTTTTAGGGGGTCTAAATCTGCTCGGTGCAGTCTCCATCCTGATACAGCAACAAGTGCTTGCTCACAGTGCTCACATGCTTCTGAGCAACCATGAGGCATTATAATTTCTTTTGCTGGAGAAGCAATTTCAAAAACTTGTGTGTCATGCTTCATTGGATATCCATTGCAAACCCACGAAAACATTTAAACCACTCGGCCAATGGCCTCGTGGTTTCAAATGTTTACTTGCATTTGGAAATCCAATGATCGAAGCATTGCAACTCGTTTTTGAAATATTACTACAGCTGTACAACCTAGCTTTCAAAATGTCAAAATCTTTAAAACTTCTTTAGCCAACAAGTTATTTCCAACAAAAAAAGAAAAAGGAAAAGACATATATAATTATTATATTACTGTCTTGAACTGTTTTGAACAGAACTAGGTGCTAATTAACTTTACAATCAAATACCAAATAACAGTGGTGTTAATTGTACAAGCACAGGTGGATGAACAAGAGAAGTATATAATTCAGAGATTTTGTTTTTATCCACCAACATGGCAGAAATGACCACACACAGAATGTGTGGTCACATTTCACACAGGGAAAGTCACACATTTAAAGGTATGAGTCATCAATTTCTACTTGTACATTTTTTTTTTTATCTAAACTGAATTTCCTTGTAGATGGTTTGTCTGAATGGTATCTTCAGCCAGGGAAATATGACTTTAATAGGGTCCATTATTTAAAATAATGTCCACTTCTGGGCTGAGCTCCGGCAAGCAAGGTATTAGCTTTTTCAACAAGGTTCACTACAATGGAAACCTATAGGTTTAACACATTCTGGTCCCAAATAACCTAGGGTTTAGTCCAATGGTCATGCCACCATGATGATAACAACTTTTTGACTGGTGTTAGGAGTTAAATTTTTTTGGAAGTCCTGAGACCCTTTTATCTTGCTTTTTGTATGTTTTATATAATTTTGCTTACATACATGACTTGACTGTATAAAAATTATGTGTTGCCTTGATTTAAGCGGTTGCTGTTGTTGAGAAGTTGTCGAGAAGTTAGAGAGTAGTGTTTACCTGCATCTACAGTGAGTAGTGGGTGTTATCCACCTAAGCCTATAGATGGTTTTCACCAGATGTCACAACAGCCATGTTGGTGCACAGAACAATAGAGAAAAGTCTTTTGGGAATTTGACTCTATTATAATGCAAAACATGAGCCATAATTTGCTATTGTTTTGCGCACCAACATGACCGTCTCATCACGTGATTGAAAACTATCGATATTTACAGGGCGTGAACAATCGATGAAATCAATGATCGGAAAATCAATCGATCAGTCAATATCAATCGATTTAGTTATTGTTAATTGGTATCAATTGGCATTGGTCAATTGATGGCCAATCAATGACCGCATAAAAGTTGTCATGAACTTCATTGATTGCCACCAAACTCAATGTACATGTACGCAGTGCGTATGGTATTTTTTTAAACCCCAGCAGTAATGTTTGAGATTATAAAAATTTAACCATGAAAACAGTGTAAGACACGAACAAATTTATACACACCTTGCTCTAATCCATGTCTTTTCAGGCACCCGAAGAGATGAATTATCCAGGTTCCCAAGAGTGATTTACAGAGTAACACAGAGAAAGTTTGGCAGACAAAGCGTGGTTGCAACCTTGTTCCCAGGAAAATCACCTGAACACTAATTAGCTTTGATTTCATGCTGACAGGTCAACAGTGTGTACTGACCAATTACAATAAAGTTCAGCACACACAAGCAAACCTCAAAACCACAAACTAATGAGATTGTTGCTGTTTTCGGTGGGTTTCCCATGCCTGACTGGCTTCTTCCTGGCTACACAATAACATTTTCACGATTTTAAGGGAAAGCAAGTGAGTGTTAAAACGCACTTGCTGGCTGCAGAATGAACACTCTGTGCCTTGTGCCACATTTTAATTTTCTAATCGAGCGCTTCCTTTCGCAAAATTATCGCAAATCATAAATAGCAAGTATGTCCATTAGGGGACGTAGCTATCATTTTTACACTTTCTCACCCGGGTTACCTACTAGATTGTGATGTCGACCTCCACGCTGTGTTTCACTAAAAGTATGTAGCCCTCAACTGGAAAAGATTTATGCCATGTTGATTCTTCAGATTCGCACGTTTTTGCCACGTGAATTATAACAATAATTATTGATGACAGTCGATATTATTTAATACCTCGATTTTCATCGACCATTCATTGTTATTAATAATCGATGACAATCAATAATCACAAAAACTTACGCGATTGATTGACGATCAATTATCAATATCAATCGATTAATTGATATTGATTGTCATCGATTGTTATCGATTGTCAACCATTATCGATTTCATCAATTGTTCAAGCCCTGATATTTAATGTAAATTATCCTTTATTAATCTACATATAAATTTGTTTAACCTTGAATTTGAGGAGTGACACCAAAGGGAAATCCTTGGAAGAAATTCTGGAATATCTGCTCAAACTCCTGAAAAAACTCTCCTTCACTGCACCCCAGATCATCTTGATGCCCATGTTGTACACTCCATCCTTCGTGATTCATGGGAGGTTGCTGCCATCCATAACGTTCTTCAAAATCCTCTTGAATATTTCTACAGAATTGCATAAATCACAAAGATTAGGCAGCAGAAAGAGAAATCGTTTACGCCATTTTTAGGAAGTCTACTTTCAAGTTGTTTTCCACATTTATCATGAAATCTTAATAACACATACCTGGGTATGTCGTTTGGACCTAATTCCTGTTTAAAAGGGCCGAATATTGATCGGAAAAAATCACTCAAATTGAACATCTCCCGATGATGAGTTCAACAAAAAGGAAATTGCGTTGTGAAACAAACAATCTGGATCCCAGTGTCTTACTCTGCATCCAAAATTAACCGGTCAGTTGACAAAGAGAGAGCGCTAAGGCGAGCTACATTTTCAAGATGGCGGCTCCTCATAGTCCAAAATCTCCGAGGACTCCTCGAATTTCTCCTTTGTCGCCACGTCAAAGCGATTCTAAATCGAGTAAGTCGAATATTAGCATGCTAAAAATTTACATATATTTTTTTCGTTGTCGAACTCTGGATATATGCTGATTTATTCTTGTTTGTAAAGTTTTTTGGGATGCCGAGATGGACAGCGATGCACTGTTTTCCAATCACACCATAGAAGAAATCCGAGCCGTGGAACAGAAGACAAGGTTTGTCTTGACACTTTTCTGCCAACAGTTGGCAAGTGAATTGAACTCTGTTTTACTTTTTCGGCAGGAGTGACATTGAAAGGAAGAAAGAGGACTTGCGCTTGATGGTCGGGTGAGAGAAACTTGAACAACTTTTGTTTCTTATTAAGCTTAAGTTGTATATGTAAGTAAGATATTAACATGTTAATTTTGTTGAAAATGTACTCGAGATATAGCTTCTTCGTTGTACATTTTCTGGCTGGTCTTTCATATACCGGATCCGGAATAATTAATGTCCATGAAACAAAAGAATTCGAACAAAGCAAACATAATATATAAGCGAAGTCTAATAGTAAATCCACGGCCCCATAAGCTGTATTAGCTTTAAAACCCACCGTGTTTTAAATAAAAGATGTTGTTGTTGTTGTAAATCGGAATAACAATGGTTCTTTTGTCCTCAGCGATTTCCGTCCGGTATATGAAAGTCTACCCCATTATTTTTTGGGTAGGAACATTGTTGTGTCCAATTTCTCTAATGGAATCATAATTGAATTGCCACAATGCATACACGCTTTGCGTGTGATGAATTAAGGTTATTGTTGAGTGTGGTTCTTCCAAAGAAATATTTGCTGATTTTAAGCCTGGGTGGGGGTAATCCCATGTAAAAGGACGGGGGTGCTCGTAGGAAATGTTGAAAAGAACCATCAAGAGGTACCAAGATGCTGTCTTCTGGGCATGACATGATTTTTTTTCTTCCCTTAGAAGTACCAAATTATGGGTTTTAATTAGACAAAATAAAAAATTAGTTAATAATATTGTCAAATGTCTCCTGTCATAATAATTATTGTTCGGCTCAATACCCTAAAAGGTACTGCTAAAGCTCCCGCTGTGGACCTTTTGAGGCTGAACACCCTAAGAGGTACCAAAACCACTTTTTTATAACCCCTAGAGGGATTTTAAGCACTTTAACCCTTTGACGTCCAAACCGGCCTAAACCGGCCAGACGTAGTATTTTACTCTGTCTAACACCAGACGATTTTACTCGTCAACGGTGAACCCCTGGGAGTCAATGGGTTAATCACTCACTGAAAAACTATGTCAAATATGTGGAATATCAAATTGGACAGTTTGTGGTTATGTAGCTGTCATATGCCAGACATGTTGCTTTAGCATTTTCATGTTGTGTATTCAGTGCACAAACAGGACATACCCAGGTTGTCTTTGCATTATTAGGCTTGTGCTTGTGTAAATATGTCAAAATGAAAAAATAATTGCTGCAAGAGACATTGTGACATTCTATGAGTTTGATATCTAGAGTGAAGTGCTTTCTCTTTGCAAACGCAAATAGAGTCAAGTTAATTGGAGTGGTTTCCTAGTAACATCATCTAAATCATCTGTTTTGTTGATGTCTTGTGACGGAGGACAAAGCCAGTTTTTAGGTACTTTAGAAAGCTTAAGGCAGAACAAGTGGTAGAATGAAATTGGGCATGATTAATTTTGTTGGAGCAACAAACAGTCTTCGCTAGTATCAGATTTACAAAAGCACATTGCTTTGGGATCAGGTTGAGTTTGGGAGATATAGTGCTTCTGTGTCTACCACCGCCCAAGAATCTCTGGGAGTACACAATATCTCCAAAAATGATTCAGTTTTGGTACAACACAGTTCCAATGGTCAATGTCAGGGTTAATTCTACCTCAATTTGCTGTCCAATACTACATACAGCAAAATCACAGTACAAGTTTGAGACCTGTCAGTTGTGAAAAGGTGCTGTTGAACCTGATCATAATACAATGTACTTTTGAACTTTGTTGAGATTGAGATTTCCATTATTCTCAGTTAGACAGGAACAGTTACATTTTATGTACTGGTAATCTTGAAAAGTCAATTCTTTCAGCCCGTATGGGCACTTAACCTCTCCACAACCTTGACCACAACAGTCACAGCAGCACATAAAATTATTCTGGAGTTGCATGAAGCCAGGGGTTTATTGATAAATGTCCCACACTTTTCAATCCTGAAGTTTTTGTGTTTTTCTCTCATGATTTTCTCATAAAATTATGCATTAGTATTGCTGTACTTTCACATGTTGTTTACAACCATGGTCTGTAGCATCATTAGAAAACTTGAAAATATATTGCCTGGAATTGATAACAGATTGTCTTTATGAGACTAAGGGTGCGTTCGATTGACTGTATTCTGGAAGAGGAATTCATGGAATAGGAGTTAGAAATCCTTCGCTTTAATGGAGATTCACATTAAAATTGTCAAACATCTGCTAAAATGCTATGTTAAACATATCTTTATTATCTTTGTTGCTTAAAATGTCAGATATACGGCTTTAAATCATCGCTCCACGTATTCTTATTCCAGAATGGAGTCAAGCAAATGCACCCTAAGTGAGTGTTATGCTGGATTAGAGTGACTGGCAAGTGCTTGCTGATAGAAATACCAATTCTTTCCGCTCGATGATGGAAAAATTACTGTTTTTAGATTGGTTTCTTGTATCTTCACTCTTTACATGTAATTCTAATTTCATTGTCAGTAAGTTCAATTTTAACACCAGTACAGACATCAAGCAACATGTTATAATCCATGTCCATATACTTCTTATCAAAGAGGTTTGTGATGGTTTTAATGTTCCTGCTTTGTGATACAAATGACTGAAAATAAGGAGGAGTTAAACTTAACAGCGCTGATTTGGTATTGCAGGAGATCAGCTTTATAGCATAAACGTCACTCAATTCGCCAGGCGATTGAGCTGAGATTATAGGGTTATCTTGCTTTGCAATGGCTACGGTTATCAATAGAAACATCAAGTTTTTTCTGAGGTTTCCTGGCTGATGTGAAATCAATATTTTCTACTTCAGAATATGGCACATTTTTGACATAATTAAGATTGTTATTATCCACAAAGAAACCAACGGATTGTTAAGTTTTTGTGAATAGATAACTTTTCCTATCACAGTAAACTTTTCGGCAACATTTAATATTTTGAATGAAGCCTGAAACCATGTGATTGTAGACTTGAAGCCTGTGAAGGGCTTTGAACTGTTTTTGCAAATAGTGACATGTTTCAAGCACCAAATACGATACTAGATTGACTGATGCTAGCGGTGGTAAACATTCTGGATCAAAGTTCTTGTTGGGAATTATATATGGATAAATTCCAATTGGAAGAAATCTTTTTGCTGTATCGTTCCTTGGCCTTTGAATCAAGACTCTCTGCATAATCTCTCAAGTTTCACGGGCTGATCAGTCATTGTAAGTCCAACCTTATTTTTCCTGTAAGTGTTTAGGTTTCAAGTAATCTGAAATGCCAGTTGGATTCTACGACTTTTAGAGTATCAGTCGAGATATATTATTTTACGAGAGATTATCTCGCTAAAAATAATTTTAAATGCAGCAAAAGTGAGCTCACTATGAAAATGTCCGTATCTTTCTTTACAATGTATGACTCACATGGAACACCAACATGGCAGAGCCTCATTTTCAAGTATCTATCAAAAGCTTGTGATGTCACGTGAAAAT
>OX421448.1:42772813-42787813 GCA_949126865.1 Montipora capitata | reverse complement strand
CATGCGTTCGAAGTTTGAAGTTATGCTGAGGACGCGAGCATCTCACGATGAATTTTCAATTTTCTCTCTCTATAATTATCCACACCATTATCACCAATTTAATAAGGACTGATGATACAAAAAATATTTTTAGACAACATTCTTACAGTGTATTTCACCAAACCTTTGACAAGCGGTTTGCAAAGTTCGCTTCGAAATTGGGAATTTCATTATGTAACTGTCAATCAAATGGCAAACTTTGAAACGAACTTGGGAATTTCACGCCGAATCTTGTGGGAATGTGGCGAAGTACACTGTAATTTCATCATTGCTCTCAGTTGTTGTTTTGAAATGAGTGCCTTCACCATGCAAGAAAAGGCAATTCCAAGTTTTCTTTGACAGAACATTATTGAAAGCTGGTTAGAATGGAAAGGACCATCTCAAATAGGAAAGGAACTGTTGATATTTTCGTTCGCAGAGGGAATATCGAAGACAACATTGAAGGAGGAAATAGCACTCGGTCAGCGCATGCTAAATGATGTGAATATTTATATGGAGTTTTGTAAAATCCAAAACAAACTGGTAGAGCTTAACCTTTCAGTGTTTGCCTGAAAATGTTCCATCGTGTGCATCAATCAGCCGCAGCTTAATGCAAGAACTTGGTTTATATCCTCTCCAGAAATTCAGCGTTATTCCACAGGAATCACTGTCTGTTGTCATTGAAAATGAAAATAGACTTATCCAGTATCTAGCAGCTTGCCCGGACAACGCATTTTTGTGATGAGTGTTCAGTGTTCATTCCCACGAAGTCTGGCGTGAAATTCCCAAGATATTTAATGAAATTCCCAAGTTTGAAGCGAACTTCGCAAACCGCCTGTCAAAACTTTTTTGAAATCCACTGTAAAGTCAGTGTTGTCGTCCTTTGCTTTAATAAGTTCCCTACTTCAAGGGATGGTTAATTTTGTGTGGAAACTACAGCAAGGCTGCTGCCTAAGAAAATTTTAAAGGGGCCCTCAGAGCTAAACGCTGAGAACTTAGGAGCCCAACATACGAAGTGAAAGGTGTTGCTGTGAAAAATTAAGGAGCCCAGAGCTATTCTTTGGGAGCCCCAGGCTACCGGGCTCCTGTTAGGCAACAGCCTTGTACAGTCATGTACATGTACCTGTAGTTTTGTAATAGAGTGCAGGTTATTATCAATTTAACTATTATTGCATAAATTATTGTTATGTATATTGTCCTTTTTTTTCGGTACTTAGTTATGTTCCCTTTTGTTGTAGGTGATGAATTTTGTGCATGATATTCAGAAGCAATGTAAGGAGCTTCATTTATCTCACAAATGCCATGGTGTTGGTGGCACACAATCAGCAGTTGATGTTGGAATGTAAGTAATTAAAAGTTGAAAGTTGAACTTGAATGTGATGTGCATTCAACAGTTACTCCACAACCAGGAATGATATCTCCATGTGTTGACTGCACAATAACTAAGGCTTTTATAGATAAACTCTGTCTATTAAAGTAGCCAGTTGTACAGGTTCTACTACAGTGCAGACCAGAAATAAGCATCCTATGCAGATGCAAAACGAACACACGTTTTTTGCGCACCTGCGTTTTTAAATGCTCGTTTCCAAACGCACATTTGATGCATGTTTTTTCTTTTATTATTCAAACTCGTATTTAGCTGTGATGTTCATTATTCCACAAAACAATAGACAGACGATAAAATGAATATTTCATTCCTGTGATCAACATACCGGAACATTTGAATTGAAGAGCAGTGGGTGTCAACATGTCTTTGTGAGTTTCGAAACGAACCAACAGAGTTTAAATTTCTTTTCACATTCACTGAATAAAACACATTGAAACTCTTTTGTCATCCCATAGCTAACCCCTGATCGTTATTTTGACCTTTTCGTTGCCAAAACTGGAGTTTGAATAGTTGACCTAATACCAAGATGCCCGTCAACAGGGAAAGTAATTATGTAGACGCAGCTTCTGACCTATCCGCAAATTCTTCGCAATAAAAGCTTGTAAGATCAAAGTGCTTTCCCGAAAATTTGTTGCGCTTAATTATTTCGGGAAAAAAAGAAAAAAGGAAAGCAGTGCTACTGAGGAGTTTTTGTAACATTCCAAGTTTTTCACGAACTTCAAATACTGAGAATGGCACCACAGAGGTCGTCATGCATGAGATAACTGCAGGGAGGCTCCGATTACCGAAAGTAAACATACGGTGGGCGGTGGTAAAAGTAGACCAAAGGGAAGTGCGTTCTGTTCAGTAATTTTTTTCACTGCCTTCACCATCTATTTGCCAGCACTGAAAGGTGCTTGACAATGTATCTTTGAATGAATTTGGCCGTCTGTCACACAGGGTTTCGAATTCAATGTCATGCTTTGAACTTTCACCGCATATGCCTCCAGCCAACCCGCGGTAACTTTTCTCTGTAAAACTAAACTAAAGAAAGAAATTGATGCAGCAGATATCTTAAGGCTTTTGTTTTCAACTCCGAACGCATTCTAATGAATCTGAAAACCAGCCTCGTTGGTCAAAAGGACACAATGCCGGTATCCAAGACGCCTTTGCAAATTTCTTGCATGCACGAAAACAATCAGTTTGAAAATAATACTCAACAAAGTATTACACGTGGTGTAAATAGCATTTTGTTTGCGAGTATATTCCTTATTTCGTTTTCCATGTGAAATTGCTTTTACCGCATTTCACGGCGCCGTTCGTTCAAGTCTTGCTTCACAATTTTATATTATGATTATGATTTTACATTGTTGTCAATCGAATGATCGTCGATTTTTCTTGGTAAAAGTGTTTAAATGGAAAATGGCCCATTTCTGCATTTTAATCACAGGGAAATATTATTCCCCTCATTATGTTATTTTTTGATGCAGCGAGAAGCGAAAGTAATTTTCAAATGTCAGAAATTAAACATGAAGTGGAAGGTAAAGCGCATTTCACTTGGAAACGTGCGTTGCAATTTTGTCAAACCCTTTACTACGTTGGCACAGCTATTGTGTAGGGCTGAAACTAACAAAAGAACCTAAACAATGAAAAGACAACGGGCCAATTCATACATACTAATTATCTTTGATGAAGGCGTGTTTTCGGTGCATGTGTTATAAAAGCAGACACGTGTGCAATCTTCTTATGCTCGTTTCGCACACGTTTTTTGGGATGCTTATTTCTGGTCTGCACTGTATGTAGCAGGTAGGCATTATGCATGCTCTTTAACAGTTATGAATGAGCGAAGGCACGACGTCTGGGTGAACCCACAAATGGTCTACATGATCCCCCCACTTGAAAAAAATAACTGGAACGCTGCGGTTCAATACCATGCACTCAACTCAGTGCCTTCTGTTTTTGTGTAACACGTATCACAGGCAACCCAGTTTACGCTCATTGAGCATCTAGTTTGCTGAAAAATAGAAGTTTTAAACTTGCTGGAACTGCCTATGATTGATTTTGGGAATTGTGAAAATTATATTATTTCCAGCAGCTAGACTCTAGTCTACAGGGAACCATTTTAGGGCTCAAAAATCTCCAGTTGTTTCGGTGTAAACAAACGATAATTTGAAAAATAAAAACAAAGAAAACAAGAAATTTTTATTTTTTTTTGTTTTTCAAGAAAAGTGCATGGCTGTCCAGATTTTTTTCAATGTTCAAATCACCCTTACTGGTCTCTCTACCTATCCGCAATGTCACTATCTGGCCAAAAATACATTCCTATCATGTGACAGCATCCTTAAATATCTAATATACATGTACAGTACAGCAATTTCAGCTTAATTAATTAATATTATTTATGTTTTTAGAGTTTATTATTTTTCTCTTTTTTTAGCACTTCACAGACAAAAAGTGGCTTTTACGCCATTGCATCACAAATGAAGCTTTTGGTTGATACTCCAGAGAAGGTGTGTATTTTCTGTGCAATCACAATATTGGAATTTTTGGCTGTTTCCTTGAGGAAGTTGAATGTGCTAGTATTTTTGGTTACTTATTAAAATTAGCTTACAGTGGCTTGGCAAATACAGTTGAACCTGCAGTAAGCGACCACCCAAAATGTCAACCGTAGGTGGTTGCTTACGAGAGCATAGATCATAAAATTAATTATTGAGTCAATATTTTGCCTCATTAGCATAATTATGGTTTAAAGTGCAGAGACTTACCCCATACACCAATGGTTATAGTATCTAAACCCACTTTATAACTTTTAGTAGTCCAAAGTACAGTATTTATCAGAGTGCTATCATGGTTCATCTCTGACAGACTACCTAATATAAAGGCAAACAGAACAAGTCTCACGATCAGTTACAAATTGAATCTTTAATGTTGTCTAACCGTGAAGGGGAACTGAACATGACTTTATGTATACTGTAATAAGGATTGGATTGCTTGCATTATATTTGACAGCCCTCTTACATGTATATTTACTAACTAGTGATTTACATGTTAACAAGCATAAAGAAGAAGAAGTGTAGAAGAGTCTACACTTCTTGCATTGGTTGGTCATACAACTGCGAAAGGTGTTCAAGTGAAAACTGAGTTCTTGAGAGAACAGGCAACAAGGAATCAGTTCTAATTTTCTGTAATAATTATTAGAAAACATTTAAGGTCGTATCTCTTTAATAGGACTAATAGAATCCAGTGTATGTGCATTTTTTCTTTAAATTTTTTATTCAGTCTAAAAAGTCAGTTTCCAGAAAAAAATTGGGTACTTCCCATTGAGATATTTCCCTCTCCTGTACTACTGAGGAATAAAATAATGTTACAATGCCTTATTATCCAATTTCCGCTCTATTACAGGGTCTGTCAAGTGGTCACTGAGGAGAGGTGGTTGCAATTGGGGATTCGACTGTAATTATTTACATTGTGTATAATGTATTTGAAGTTGACTTCTCCTGTTCATCAACCTCTCCTCTCAACAGTGATTATAAAATACACAATATTTTTTGTGTAAATATATGTAACAAAATTAATTACTGTAGTTGAAAAATACATTCAACCCTTTAGGTTTGGAGTGCATTAGAAAAAAAGCAGTATCTCAAAGCAGCTAGGCTGTACCTTTTCTCTCATCATATTGTCAGCATTCTTCACATTGACACTGGGGATTCTTCAGCACCTAAGTTACTGGTTAGTGAATTTCTTGTAAAAAGGCAAGTGTTGGCTTGCAAACTTTGCATTCATAGTGGTAAGATACAACTTGTTAAATTTGTGACATTTTATCTTGAAAAAAATGTTATTTAGCTTCTGAGATTTGTGGTTGTAAAACTTATTAATTTTTTTGTATATGCTTCTCTGCTTTGAGCTTACATAGACCTACATTAAAGGCATGCATGTATACATGTATGACCTCGTGTTAACTTTCTTCCAGTGACTTTTGCATACGGTACATGTACATTGGCATGTGCTATTAGAAACGTTTTATAATATTTATGTAGTCATAACTGTAAGAAAAGGGTTTGAATTTCCAGACCTAGAATAAGGTGGAATATCACAGTTCATACACTGTACATGTACATACAAAAACTAATTAGTGTTAAGTTACAATAATATTCGTAATTTAGGGTAATGTCCACTGAAATGTGTGGCTTATCAAGAACCAGGAATGTGTCTTGTGTCTGGATTGTGTTGCAAGTACTGTGGGTCTTTACCTGCTTTGCTCCTGGAAAATAAAAAAAATGCTGCACAGTACAGTATCACTGTATTTTAACCCTTTCATGCCCGAGGGGGCCCCCACTGACAGGTAAAATCATCTGGCGTTAGACAAAGTAAAATCTATAAGTGTTACTGTTGGGCGCGAAGCTGTTAAAACACAGTAATGTATGTACATCGAAGAATGTACATACAAAATTTAATTAGCATTAAGTTACAATAATAATTATTTGTAGGTTAGGGTAATGCATGTCCACTAAAATGTTTGGCTTATCAAGAACCAGGAATGTGTCTTGTGTCTGGATTATATTGCAAGTACTGTGGGTCTTACTTGCCTTGCACCTGGAAAATAAAAAAATTGCTGCACAATACAGTGTCACTGTATTTTAACTTTTTCATGCCCGAGGGGGCCCCCACTGACGAGTAAAATCATCTGGCATTAGACAGAGTAAAATTCTGTAAGTGTCACTCTTCTGGGGGGGAAACAGTTAAATTGCAGTAGTGTATTTACCTCGAAACTCTTTATAGTATAAAAGCAATTTGCCACTTCCACCTTCTCTTCAAATCACGTGACTTGGTTCCATGGTAATCAGTGATCCTTCATTTTTCCTTTACATGACTTGAATAAAAACGACCAAAAAGAGTAAGCATGTGGAAAAAGTCAGTGAAATAAGGAAACAGATATCAATTGCCAAAGCGGACATGGATCGCTTGAAAGAAAACCGATTTTTGGTGGAAACGTGCCCAAGTGTTGCATGAGGGTGTTATTTCGTCATTCCGAGTGATCTCCGAGTACGAGGAAGAGTATCCAGCATGGTTTTATGAAGGGAAAACAATGCTAATCCCAAAGCCTGGAGACTTTACCAGCGACAACCAACGACCCATCACCTGTCTAAACACACTTTATAAGTGTACAAAAATTTGGTTTTATCAACGGAGTTGATAATGTAAATTGGCCACCGTACAGAGATTCTAAATGCTGACGTTTCGAGCGTTAGCCCTTCATCAGAGCGAATCGAGGGATTATGGGTTACGTGTAGTTTTTATAGTAGAGTAGGAGCTACGCTATTGGTGGTAACATGGCAACGTGAAAAATAGGAATATATTAGTTAAATGAAAAGCGTTCGTTAATACCGTGAGGATTAAGGGTGCCGATTTGAAAGATGAATTTTTGTTCCAGATTCTTGCGGCTTTCCGTCGTACCTAGATGTAGGGAAAGGCCGCAGATAGCCATGTCATGGCATCTGACAGGATGCGGCGATGCGGATCCGCATAATTCACTGAAATCCGCATCTTCCGCATAATTCCGATATTTTCCGCAAAAAACAGAAGAAATATCTGATATTAGTGATAAAGCAGCTCCTTAACATCCTCAAAAACATAAAAGCCGAAGAAATTGACTGTTTTGAAACGCTTATTTTCCTGAACATTGAAGAAAACACACCATTTCGTTCGCAAGATGAAAGTTCGTAAGAAAGATCGTAAGCAGTTTCCGCGCATTTTTTCGCCAATGAGCCTGGACACTAGTTTTTGTTCCTACAATGCTTCCCATTGGACGAGAAAAAGTTACACTTCAGCAAATGACGTAACTGATAAGAAACTAAGGGCGCGTTCGATTGACCGTATTCCGGAATAGGATTACATGGAATACAAGTTAGAAATCCTTCGTTTTTACGGAGATTCACATTAAAAATGTCGAACACCTGCTAAAATGCTATTTTAAACATATCTTTATTATCCTTGTTGCTTCAAAACGCCAGACATACCGTTTTGAATTCATCACTTCACGTATTCTTATTCCGGAATACGGTGAATCAAACACACTTTAAGTCAGTGATCGAGGGAATGGATCGCGCTCCAAAGGTATTACAATTTTGCTCCATTATCTCCAAATTGAAACAAAATTCATGATGAGAAACAAAATAATTTTTTATCGCTTTATTTATTTTACCAAAAGTTGCGGGAAAATCCCAACTGCTAACCCTTTTATTTCAACGGTGAAAGCTGGCCGCAAATTGATGACTCCTCCATGTAATTTCATCACAAAGGGCAAAAATTCAGTCACAAATGCGATTGTATTGGTTGCAATTTCGATTACGGATTTACCGTAAGCATGTAAATACATTGGACGGGCCTAATTATTAGTTTTATAACTTGTTTAAGTTTCCGCATAATCTTTAATTTTTTTCCGCATCCTATCAGAAGCCATGCCATGTGTTTGTAGGAGTGGTTAGGCAGATTAAAATGGCGAGCGACTGGCTTGGATGCATCCTTGTCATTCTTCTCAACATCGCGAAGGTGTTCGCGGAATCGGTCACCTAGTCGTCTACCTGTCTCACCAATGTATAATTTATTGCATAACGTACAGGTTATGCAATAAATGACATTTGCGGAGGTACATGTGAAACGATCGGTGATCTTAACAGATCGCTTAGGTCCCGATATCTTGCTAGTGTTAACAATGAAAAGACAAGTTTTGCATCGTGAGCGCGCGCATTTGAAAGTGCCGGGTTGCTCGTTAGTTTTGAGCGCGCTTCTAACTAGAAAGTTGCCTACGTTTTTGTCGCGTTTGAATGAAATAAGTGGAGGTTGCGAAAAGATGCAAAACTTTTGCTCACGATGCAAAACTTGTCTTTTCATTGTTAACACTAGCAAGATATCGGGACCTAAGCGATCTGTTAAGATCACCGTACCTCCTTCACATGTACCTCCGCAAATGTCATTTATTGCATAACCTGTACGTTATGCAATAAATTATACATTGGTGAGACAGGTAGACGACTAGGTGACCGATTCCGCGAACACCTTCGCGATGTTGAGAAGAATGACAAGGATGCATCCAAGCCAGTCGCTCGCCATTTTAATCTGCCTAACCACTCCTACAAACACATGGCTATCTGCGGCCTTTCCCTACATCTAGGTACGACGGAAAGCCGCAAGAATCTGGAACAAAAATTCATCTTTCAAATTGGCACCCTTAATCCTCACGGTATTAACAAACGCTTTTCATTTAACTAATATATTCCTATTTTTCACGTTGCCATGTTACCACCAATAGCGTAGCTCCTACTCTACTATAAAAACTACACGTAACCCATAATCCCTCGATTCGCTCTGACGAAGGGCTAACGCTCGAAACGTCAGCATTTAGAATCTCTGTACGGTGGCCAATTTACATTATCAACTCCGTTGATAAAACCAAATTTTTGTATACTACTTCCCCACCGACGCAGCACCACAGTTTCTTTAGAAACTACCCCTTCACACTTTATAAGTGGTTCACCTCGTGTTTGCTTGTCAGAACAAACCAGCATTTGGAGGAGTACGATCTAGTAGATGGTTGCGCAGAGGGGTGTGCGTGCAGGATGCACTGGAACAACAGACAACTTGTTGATCGATAGAACAGTTGCGCTGGATTGTCACAGGATTGATGTGAAAAAAGCGTACGGTTCTGTAGACAATAGTTGGTTGAATGGGGTGATGACGTTACACAGGTTTCCCACATGGTTGCTGTGTAAAGTCATTGCCAAACTATTTAAGAGTTGGAACACCAAGGTAGTGGCGATCACAAGGAAAGGGAGACAGACCTCCGAAAGGATTAAGTTCGACAAAGGGTTACCACAGGGGAATGCATTGTGCCCGAAGCTGTTCACCGTATGCTTGAACCCAGTTGCATGGAAGATCAGAGCTGCTGAAGGATATCGAATGTCCAAGCCTATTACCGGTAGTTAACAGCAAGGTTACAGGTCTCTTGTATAGTGATGATCTCAAGATCTTCGCTGCATCGGAGAGTAAGCTTGAACGGGTTATGAAGATGGTGAAGTCATCTATGGAGGATGTGGGGCTTCAGTGGAACCCAAGGAAGTGTGTGGTGGCCCATGTGAAAAGTGTTGGGTGCAAACTCAACATGTAAATCTCCTTGTAACCGTAACGTAAATAAATGTAACGATATCTTGTAACACCAGGTTGAGCCAGATTGCATCAGCCCACATGGTGAATGTTGTGGAAGAAATCTATGTTGGAATAAAACTGAGTTGTGTTTCTACCTGAAGTTTGTCTTATCCACCAAGAAGCATGGCCACACTGAAAACAGGTTATGGGCCCAGTCGACGACTAATGTTTGATGGTGACGAAACGAAATATGAGCTTTGGAAAATTAAGTTCCTTGGATTTATGCAACTTCACAAGTTGCACGATGTTATCCTAGCAGAAGGCGAGCTAGATGAGGAAAATAGGGTCAAGAACATTGATGCTTTCGCCCAACTAATCCAGTGTTTAGATGACCGTAGCCTATCCTTGGTCATGAGAGATGCGAAGGACGATGGCAAGAAAGCTCTACAAATACTGAGGAATCATTACATGGGCAAAAGCAAACCATGTGTTCTTGCGCTCTATACCGAACTTACTTCACTGCAAAAAGGCCATGCTGAGAGTACTACGGATTATGTATTACGGGCCGAAACTGCAGCTGCATCACTGAAATCGGCCGATGAGATAGTCAGTGACAGCCTTCTGATTGCTATGGTGTTAAAAGGCTTACCTGAGGAATATGAAACGTTTTCAGCAGCGTGATGAAAAAGAAGACAAGATGAAGTTCCAAGAGTTCAAGATCGCACTGAGGAGCTACGAAGAGACAGAGAAATCACGTACCCCATCACAAACTGGCGAAGACAGTGTCATGAACTGTAAAAAGAACTCACCACCAAAAGCCACTGTGACATGCTATTCCTGTGGCCAGCTTGGACATAAGTCGCCAGAGTGCCGGTCTAAGGACAAGAAGAATCCTAAGAAGAAAGCAACCGATGGTGCAGCCACTGCAGATCGAATACTCACAATATGGAAGTATGTCGCAAGAAAGACACTGCAAAAACCGTGAGTGATGATAACAAGGACGCTTTGTTTGCGTTCAAAGTGACTGTGGACAATTTTAATACCATTAGAGATAACTCTTTGTTAGTTGACACTGGAGCTACTGCTCACATTCTTAATGACAAAGCAAAGTTTTTGAATTTTGATGACAAGTTTAACCCCGTGAACCATTACATAGAATTAGCGGATGGTAGTAGAGCATGTGGTATTGTATCTGCCAAGGGCAGAGCAAAAGTTCTTCTACATGATTTAGAGGGGGTCCTCGATGAAGTTTTTCTTGAAGATGCTTTGTACATACCTAGCTATAAGCAGAACATATTTTCTGTCCAAGCAGCCGTCAGTAAGGGCGGTGCCGTAGATTTGACACCAAATTCCTCTGAGTTGAGTGCCCCAGATGGTACGAAATTTTCCATACAGAAATATGGTAAGCTGTATTATCTCAACTATACAAATCCCAGTGGTGGAGCTTACAGTGCTGAAGTATGGCACAAAAATAAGAGTGATGCTGTAAAAATAGGGCAACTGAGCAATTCTTGGCTGATACTGCACCGTATGGTACAGTGAAACGATTGCGATCTGACAATGGGGGTGAATACATTAGTGAAAAATTCAAATCCCTTCTGTTGAAAAACCACATTAAGCATGAACTTTCAGCTCCCTACTCACCCCATCAAAATGGAACAGCTGAAAGAGCTTGGAGATCACTTTTTGATATGGCTAGATGCCTGCTAATTGATGCAGAATTACCCAAGCAGCTGTGGACATATGCTGTCATGACATCAGCTTGTATACGGAACAGATGTTACAACCCCAGAACAGGTAAAACCCCTTGTGAGTACTTGACAGGTATCAAACCCAATTTGTCTAACATGCATGCATTTGGTACTGTGTGCTATGCTTATGTTCAAAACAAAACGAAATTAGACCCTAGGGCTGAGAAAGGTATTTTCGTTGGTTATGACAGGTCTAGTCCTGCATTTCTTGTTTATTACCCTGATCAAAACAATGTCAAGAAAATCCGATGCGTCAAGTTCACTGAGAAGTTTGACAGTTTTGATGAAAATGTGAACTTACTACTTGATTCTGTTAAAGCAGCAGAACCTGAAATGCCAAAACCTGAAAATGGGCAGGAAAGTACAAGGCGTTACCTAAGTAGAGATCGTGCTAGACCAAGGTATCTTGATGACTATGTAACTGGTGAGGAACTTGACAATGCAGTTGATGATGCTGCAAATTGCACAGTTGATTTCTGTTACAGAGTAAGTAATGTTCCTAAGTCCTACCAAGATGCTATCTCATATCCAGAGTCCAGTAAGTGGAGAGAAGCAATGAATGAAGAGTTAGATGCATTATGGGACAATGAAACATTTGAGCTCACTCCTTTACCAGAGGGTAGAACCTCAGTGGGGGGGAAGTGGGTGTATGTAATAAAACTAGATCCCAATGGGGAGGAAAAGTACAAGGCACGATTTGTTGCTAAGGGCTACTCCCAAGCCCCAGGTATAGATTACCATGAAACTTTTTCACCAACTGTTCGTATAACTTCAGTTCATATACTAATGCAGTTAGCAATTCAGATGGGTATGGTAGTACATCAGATGGATGTTAAGACGGCCTATTTAAATGCTCCCATCAACTGTGAGTTATACATACATAGAGCAACCTGAAGGTTATGAGAGAAAAGGCCCCAATGGTCAAAAGCTTGTACATGTACATGTATGTAAACTAAAGAAATCTTTATATGGCCTCAAACAGAGTGGTCGGAATTGGAATTGTTTGGTGCATGGTTATTTAACACAAAAAAGGTTTAATAATTATACAGTCCCAAGCTGATCCATGTGTTTATGTTAAGAGTACTGAATTTGGCCTAGTAATTGCAATTGTATGGGTCGATGACATCATTATTGCAGGTAGTAACACTGATGTGTTGAAAAAGGCCAAAGAGTCTCTTATGATGAGATTCAAAATGAAAGACCTATTGTAGGTGTTTTATCATGGTTTCTAAGTATCCAATTCAAGTGTGGAAAGGATTATATTGAAATGAATCAAAGAAAGTTTGTGGAAAAGATTCTGGAAAGGTTCAACATGTCTGATTGCAAGTCAAAAGCAGTTCCATGCGAGCTGGGCACTAACAAAGCCAGTGCAGTCAATGAAAGCGAATTTGAAAATGTGACCCTTCACGCAAAAAGGGGGCTTATCCAAATTTCACGCTATGGCTATTTCACGGTCCTGGCCGTGAAATTGTAAAAAATTATTGGAATGTGAGTGAAATTTCCCTTTCACGCCGTGAAAAAGGTCAAAGTCACCGTGAAAATATTTCACGCCGTGAAAACAGGTCGTAACGTCTGAGAAATATTTCACGCCGTGAAACAAAGTGAACTTCTTGCGTAAACATCAATCTGTTACCCTGAACATCATGGCATCATTATGTCACACCGCCTGCAAAGGTTTTACTGCAAGCATTATTAAAAGTCTTTAGAAATCGGCTATCTGTCAGCGAATCGCCAACTCGGGATTGGGTCCATTCTTTTGTTTACTTTTCTGTTTTATATTGTGGTTTCGGAAAAACAAAAGAAAACGAAATAACAGAAGAAAAAAATCGTAGATACTAAAACTTTGAACAGTAGACTATCCAAATCGATGCACAATAAGATCAGCGTTTGTTATTTCGTTTCTCTGCTAAAAAGTACGCAACTTCAGTTTGCTGGAATAGGTTTTTGAACGTCGAATATTTGTAAAAGAATGTCCATGGTAGTTGGATCTTTAAAGACCAGAAATTCAAAAGAATGAGCTCAGTAAAACCATAAAAGAAATCAACACGTCACGCGCTGTCTGTAGTAAAAATTAGATAATCAGTTTATAGGATCAGTAAAAAAATACATTCCCTCCCAGACATATAAACTCATAGGAAACAAACACGTTTGGCACCACGAAGTCTGGCTATGTAAGCGTAGCCAAAAAATCATTCTCTTCGCGAATAGTTTTTATTCGCTTGCACAAAAGATTTAAAATTGATTGGAATAAAAACTCGCAAGCTCTATTGGAAAAGATTAGGTTATGGTGAAATTGCAACATTTTTAAAAATTAAATTGTTGTTTACTTTTAAAATGTTGTACTACTAATATATGTATACGCTTCTGGTAAGTTAGCCTCAAATAATTCGTTTCAAAAATTGCACGGCACGGCAAGAGAAATGCACTAAAAGCGGTAAGTCACCGATAATTACAAACATCAATACTCCGACAATTTCTGTAAACATTTCCATGAAAAAAACAATCCGTCCAAATCGCTTGATCTATTTCAGTCATGTCAACAAACCAGTGTAAATGTATGAAAAAAAAATTAATAACCGATTTTTCAATTCTTTTGTCGCTTTCAGGCGGTAGAATTTACTACGAGGTCATCAGAAATTTCTTTACAATGTGACATTTTCCAGGTGTGAATATTCAGGAATGAAAATTCTTTTTCTTCTTGAAGTTGATCAGCTTTCACTGATTTCTCGTACCCTGCGATCAGGCATTCTTTTGTCATGAGTGCCAGTAGATTATTACCATGGCGTGACTGATTTCTGAACAATCTGATCAATTTCACGCCGTGAATATTATTTTCACTCCCAATTTCACGGCGTGAAATTTTACCCTTAATTTCACAGCGTGATTAGTTTCACGCCAAGAGTGAAAATTGAATTTCACGGCATGAAAATTTAAATTCACGCACCGTGACCGTGAAAAAAATTCACGGTTTTCAGTGAAATCCATAAGCCCCCTTTTTGCGTGAAGGGTCACAAAATGTAAAACTGTATCGTGAAATTGTTGGAAGTTTGATTTATCTCATGACTTGCACAAGACCTGAGTTGTGCTATGTTGTGACGTATCTATTGCAACATCTGTCAAAGCCAATGAAATCACATTATGGGATGGCTAAGCAAGTGCTGAGGTATTTAAAGGGTACTCATAACAGATGCTTAAAGTTTGTTAGGGGAACGCAGCTGAAACTAGTGGGATATAGTGATTCAGACTGGGCTATGTCTGATGATAGACATGGCATTAGTGGTTATGCATTCAAGTTATGTGATGAGAGCTCACTGATTTCGTGGAGAAGCAGAAAACAATCCATTGTAGCATTGTCCTCATGTGAACCTGAATGTGTAGCTTTAGCCACTGCTACACAACAAGCTAAATTTCTTAGGCAACTTCTCGCTGATCTAATGTCACAGTGTCATCCTTGCAAGAACGTTTGTATATATGTAGATAACCAGGGAACGATTGCATTAGCTAACAATCCTGTGCATCACAAAAGATCAAAGCACATCAATGTAAAATATCACTATGTAAGACTGGAGATTCAGAGCGGAGCTGTCAGCTTAAGGTGATTCCCCGGTAAAAGAACCCGTCATAGATTTCCGATGAAACTTGGTATGATGACATTACAGTACAAGGAGATGTTAAAAAGGTAATAAAAAGAGGGGGTCACCGTGCTTGTTTTCACGCCACGAT
>OX421448.1:42727813-42757813 GCA_949126865.1 Montipora capitata | reverse complement strand
AATAACGCTGACCATTACCCAAACTTTATTGTTGGAAATTGGTTGACTCAAAGGTCAAAGGGACACTTCGTGCTGTATATCAAAATTGTGTGTGCATCTAATTAGGTGCATGTCTGGAAATAAGTGGGTTCAAGCATCGCTCTCTATATGACACATGCAACCGAGAGCCTCAGTGACTTCATTTAGGGTTCTTTGGACGATATGACAAACCGACTATGAATTTCAGGTTTTGCGCCAAATATCAACGCCAGTTGAATTTTTGGACAGTTGGAAACCATTGAGTGTTTTTATAATTTCACAAATTTATGCAGTACATCTTATGAAGACCCTTATACTACTCGATTTTAGACAAATTTTATAAATTCTTTAGTTTTGTTTCACTTCCAAAAGTAATAGAGGTTTTGCACGGCAGCCATGTTGCATGGCAGGAACAATGAAAATGTTTTGCATTAGAGACAACATTTGTTCCCATGGGAAAAAGAATCTATTGTTCCTGCCATGCAACCTGGCTGCCATGCAGATCGTCTATTGGCAAGAATATGTCTTGTCTTCAATTGACAGGCGTCAGCGAGTTCAAGCGATTCTGACTTTGCTTGGTTCACCTGATATTGCATCTCTGTTCAGCTGTGATTGACCAAAGCAATAATCATTTATAGTATAAATACACAGGTGATTATACAAAATCGAACGCTGTCATTGGTTCGCTATCTCGGATTATCAGCCGATAATCACCTCGACGGACAAAATGGCTGCCAGAAGTCGTTTTGCCACAGTAAGTGAAGAAGAGGATTTCGCGTTGAAATGTTTTTTTTTTTTTCTCTTTTTTAAAATAATCACGTGTGTATTTATACTAAAACAATTATTCGCCTCAGGCTCAGTGATTATCGGTGAATATTCACCTCGACTTCGTCTCGGTGAATATTCACCGATAATCACTTCGCCTTCGGCGAATAATTGTTAATTAGTATAAATACACAGGTGATTATACAAAATCGCGTGCTCTCATTGGCTCGCTATCTCGGATTATCAGCCGATAATCACCTCGACGGACAAAATGGCTGCCAGTAGTCGTTTTGCCACTGTAAGTGAAGATGATTTCGTGTTGAAATGTTTTTTTTTCTCTTTTTTGAAATAATCACCTGTGTATTTATACTAAAACAATTATTCGCCTCAGGCTCAGTGATTATCGGTGAATATTCACCTCGACTTCGTCTCGGTGAATATTCACCGATAATCACTTCGCCTTCGGCGAATAGTTGTTAATTAATCCGTTTATCTGCAAGGCTGGTATGACATCGTGTACATATGGTACTTATATTGTTGTATTCCAGGCTGTGCAAGTCGGTTGATGACAAATTAGGAGCGCTTCTTGAGGATTCACAGTATTTCACTGCCGATGGACAGAGGAATAAAGGTCCTGAGTCTTCCAAGAAAACGTCAGTGACCCGTATCTCTGATGTAAGCTTCCTAACACCGAGTAAGAAAGCCAACTGTGAATCAGACCCATTTGACCGATTTGGTGACAGTCGTCAAATCCAGACCTATTTGCAAGAAACTTGTTTGTCTGCTTTAAATGAGTAAGTCTTGAAAGAAACCTCTACTTGAATACAAGTTGCTGGGCAACGGGTGAAAGGGCGAGTGAAAAATCAGAGTCCTGGGCAGGAATCGAACCTACGACCTTCGTAACACGGGTCGGGATGCTCGTCACATTGAGCAACTACAACTCACAGAAGAGCTTCAGCAAGTCGTTTATCTACGTCGTTTAGGCCGAGGACTCTCAGTTTTCAGTTGCCAAGCAACTTGTATTGTATCCTTCTCATGGGCGCATTGCACCTTTCCATCATGTCATGTAAACCTCTACTTGTTTACCATAAAAAAAGTCATTCATTCATAATATTGAAGACTCAAAGCAGATGAAGTTAAAGCCTTGAGAACATAAGAAACGTACTCCGTCGATTCCCAGCGGTAAGAAGTCATTTCTGCTTTTCAAGTTTCCCCGTTTCGCTATCAGTTCACAAAATAAAAAGAATCTTTATAAAATTTTTTTTTTTTTGTTTTACTGTCATGACAAGAAAGGCGGGGTTAAATTATAACTATGAAATGGTTTTTCATGCTACGCCTTCAATATTCTACTTTTACTATGTGGCAAGCCATTCTCACGCTAATTGGCTGGTTTTCGGTCGGGATTTTACAGTACGGACCATTACCATGAAAATGGTCCGTTTCCGTATTTTTTCTCTCTCCCGGGAAATTCAAGTTGAGCGAAACACAAAAGTTTTTAAAAAGAGAAATTATTTTTTTTTTTAATCGCAACAGTACAATTACGGCAAGCGACATTTAGTTTTTCATGGAAAAGGTTACCTTTCAAAGTTCGCTGATGGAAGACGAAGGTTACGAACATTCACCAAGCTGAGAAGTATCCGATCGCTCAAAGAAACTATGCGATATAATAAACAACTTGCTAACCTCACTTTCTCGGGGCCGTAGTGGGGAATATTGGCCCTCGGTCGTACTCCCACGACGTCGCGCCATTTTCCCTTGTACGGCTCTCCCGCTCGGTTATTAATCGGTTAGTATTTGCCGAAAGCGTTGCAAACTAATTGAAAGTAGTATGTATTCTGCTATGATTTTTGCAAAATACGGGTACTGTCATCCCAGGTTATGAGCAGGTAAGTAATAACGAGTTGTAAACTTACTTGTGAACACTCATTCGATTTGCGTTTTGTTTACAGGCTGTTGGAGTATATTGATGACATAATTCGCACCCAGAGGGACAAATTATCGCTTAATTCAGAGTGCACACTTTCTGGCAAGTCGCAGCCATTCGACACTGTTTGCATTGACCGGTAATTGAACTTGGTGACAGTTTACTTTTGCCGTAACTTGTGGGTTTTTATATTTTCCTCTCTGGCTCATTAAAGAGACCCAGTGGTACTACTAAGTCCCTGTTCCCTGAAAAACTCTTGATTTGGCAAAGAGAGATCATATAGGTATCGTAAAAGTGTAAGTGTTTTCCAGGGTTTAAGGGACTCACGTTCTTCGATTAGAGTTTTATTTGACGACGTGAAGGTAAAGTACTGATTGTTGATGATGTTGGATTACTTAACAATTATTCGAAAGATAATTGAAAAATCTGCATTTTCTTTAAAACAAGTAATTTCTTCTCCACCTCGACAAAACGGCTTGCGGCCATTCTGAGAAAACCTCTTAGGTGATTATCTCATAATATTCACCTCAAGGGCAACCACTCAGCGCAGAGAATTTTCAATAATCCTATTATTATTATTATTATTATTATTATTATTATTATTTTATTATTATTATTATTATTATTATTATATCTTTCAGATAGTACGCGTGCTGTAATTGGCTAAATTATTGGGCCGTATTCTATAGACATTGCGGCCCGCTAAATTTGAAATTTCAATAAAACACTCTCTAGCAAGTTTTTCATGTCTTTTCTGTTGCATAAACATGTAGATCGATTTGAATCTTGCGAGCAACTATTTTGAAAAGCCAAGGAGTTTTATCGTTTTTCAAATCTTTATGGCGGTTGAACCTTCGCTTGACTTCAACAAGTTTTCTTTCCCGCGTGGCTGATTCGCACAGAGATTTTGCCGTTACGTACCCTTGTTTTTCCGCTTAGATTTATGGCCCGCGTGCTTCGCGGTTGGGCCGAAAATCTAAGGGGAAAAACGCGGGCCTTAATTTACAGTACGGCACTTGAACTCGGCTAGTAAGAGGTATTTAGCGAACATGCAGGTGTGCGCATTCGGTCTACTCTTTCGATTTCGTCCAGACTGTACTGATGTCAAGTTAGAAGTCCGCATGAATGTCCATATCCTACTGAATGTTTTAATTGTTATGTGTTGCTTTTTGGCTTCTTCCCATATCACCTTCACCTTCATATTTTAGCGGACGGGTTGGCGCAGTGGTAAGATCTCTGCCTTCCAACCCTAAGGTCCCGGGTTCCATTCCCGGTTCTGCCGAGACTGGAATATTTGGCGACCTTCTTTCCCGCTAAAGTTCACTCAGCTTTCCATCCTTCCGAGGTCGGTAAAATGAGTACCAGCATGCATGGACTGCTTAGAAGCGGCTGCAATTTGCGCCTGTATATGCTTCCAGTCCGCTGGGGGTAAGTTGATCATTGTAAAGCGCCTTTGAGACGTTAGTGAAAGGGCGCTATATAAATGCACCACTTTATTACATGTAGCGGGAAGGTGCTGGATTTCGACAATATCAGTCCCAGTAATGTAGCGAGACAATTGTTTAATGTCTTAGATTCCACGAATCTTCTTTCGTGGTCGATTATCCGAACTAGCAATCGCCGGAAAGGTCGTTGGTCCGACTCCTGCAAGGGAGCATTCGGTTTTTTTTCGAGCATCCCCGAGTCACCATCGAAAAAATACATCTCTTCGTTGTCCAATGACTTTCAAAGAGTATTTTACAAGAACATTTCTCGCACATGCGACATACAAGAGGCTGAAGGAATGATGGGAATTTAAGAATGGGCTTAAATGGAGCTCATAATAATGATCATGCTGGAGATAACGCCGGCATCAGTCACTCTCAGACTGTTTGTATAAGGTTCGTTTCCCGGATGAGATGGGAAACACGCATTCAAGCGCTGCAAAGATTCTCTATCCCACGTCTTTTCACCTAGTGATGAGTTGTTTTTAATTGAGCTCGATTGCAACTGGCTGACTGTCTCACGTTTATTTGAATGATGGCTCTATTCCTTTTAGTTTATACGTGCAACTAAAGCCTCTCTTCTGAAGTTGCTTCCGAATTAACTACGGCGTTTGCTGATAAGTATTCCTGGTCACTGTGATCGAGTCAGTGCTGTTACGTTCATTGTAAATCTGGCCTAAGTACCAGGGCTACTTTTAACCTCTTTGTATGTGCAAGACTTTCCTTTCCTCCTTTTAAAGGTGCTTTTTTACCGTTGGAGAAAGAGGAATTTTCATTTCGTTTGCACGATTTCCCAATAAAGCCTTTCAACTTACTTCAAATATTGCATCGCGAAACTAATGAGTTAAATGTGAGTTTTATCGTGTTGCTTACAGGGTTCTTTTTGTTGGTCGCCTGTGTCATTCATTGATTGCACAGTGTCGTCACATTACGCTTGTCGTGGATGGAGGCGATGCAGCAGATTACAAATCTAGAGCAACAACAAGGTTAGATTTTCCTTCATGTCGTTTACAAGAATCTATAAAAGAGAGAGCTTAAAGGAGCTTGGTTACCAGGTGGGCATGCGCAGTTTGAATACGCAAGTTACCTTTTGCATGAGCCACGGAAAAGTCTGTTTTCCGCCATCCATTAATTTTTTTTTTAGACGGTGAGACAACGACATCCAAGCAGATCTGGTCGCTTTCCTTGCCATCAGCACTTTAACGAGAGTCAATTTGGAAAAGAACCAAGCGCATAGTAGGGGGTTAGGGTTAGAGCATCCCATAATGTCTTTAGAAACAAAAGAAATCAAAATGGCAGCCGCTGCCTTTGCTTTATAAAATGAATGGAGTTGGACATCGGTCCAACCTACGACAACGCCGTCAACTGCGCACAATTCATTTCTGCCATTTGCGACAGCATAAAGTCTGCATGATCTTGTTGACCTGATGGAATCATTGAAGTACGCGCCTATTATCAATTATGAAGTTGTTTTTTTTCTTTTAACTCCAACACGGAAATGTTAAAAAAATAATAAAATAAAATAAAAAATTATGAAGTTGTGTATCTATTTCAGTTTTTAAGTATTTAAGTTCTGCTTTTCTGTTTGAATAGGGAAGATGTCTGTTTACAAACATTGACGTCAAATTTCTTTCGATATTCAAACTTGCCAACCACAGAACAAAAGAACCCTTTGTTTTGCCATCCAGTAAGGCTCTGGTTGGCACATTAATATCAATAGGTGACGTCATCGATATCTACGCTATAGGTGCTTCCAGTATTTTAAGCTGTGCTCCTAACATTTTCAGCTTTGCGCCTAGAAATATACACCTGGTAGCACAAGTGCGCCTAAAGCCAAAAATAAACTTTGAGCCCTGACCAGGCATTTTTTCTGGGTTTACTCTGTAAGGCTCTAAATTATATAGCTACAACGATTTCCTAACGATTTACGTACCGCTGCCACCATGTATCAAGCTTGGTTCACTAACAGGGAACACAGATATTTAGACAGAATCAAGTCAATGCGAGAGATATAGACACCTGAGAACATTAAAAGTGATTGCGTAACACTGATGACAGATGAACCATACCTACTGTAACAACGATTTTTACTTTGACGAGGAAGAGAACACCACAAGGCAATTGGTTTAATGGGTAAAAATAATGGCCCTTAGCGCCCAGCATATGAATTTTGTATTTTGGTACATTTCTTTGCCGTTCTCGTCCTGCAGCTGCCGGAAAATAGTGACCTTAAGATCTAAGACGGCGACAGCGACGAAAACGCCATAAAATAGTAACATGATTGGTTAAAAGTGGAAAATAATCGTGCTGCACGTGCGGCACGCATTTTAGCTCATATTTTTTTTCTGCACAACAACGACGTGAAGTCACCAAATTTGAGGTTTTAGGACAACGTGAGCATACACATGCAGGGGACAGCTATTCTTAGAGTTATTTTCATAGAGTTATGTCGTAGAGTTAGAGTTAAGTTTCCAAAATGCTGAATTCAGGATTTTGGAAGTCGTTAACTCTAACTCTAAGTCATAACTCTATTTAACAACAGGGAGCTTACGAAACGACGACGCCGACGGCAACGACAACGCTACAAAACAATAGGTTTAGTGAGCAAAAACAATGGTTCTGCACGCTCTGCACGTGCGTTTTACATTTTGGTACATTTCTTTGCCGTCATCTCCTAAATGACGACGTGAAATGACCAAATTCAAGGTTTTGTGGAGGACGTTAGCACATGACGATGAATTTTCAGTTCTCTCTCTACGCTTCCAACCCACTCGTACTACACATTTTTAACGCGAAACGACATGAAATAGTTTCGCAGTGATATAAATAACGCGAACTCGTATTTTTAAATGAAGTCCTCGTAGCCGTCGTCGTCCTCGTTTCGTAAGCTCCCTAATTATTCACCGAAGGCGAAGTGATTATCGGTGAATATTCACCGAGACGAAGTCGATAATCACTGAGCCTGAGGCGAATAATTGTTTTAGTATAAATACACAGGTGATTATTTCAAAAAAGAGAAAAAAAAAACATTTCAACGCGAAATCATCTTCACTTACAGTGGCAAAACGACTACTGGTAACCATTTTGTCCGTCGAGGTGATTATCGGCTGATAATCCGAGATAGCGAGCCAATGAGAGCGCGCGATTATGTATAATCACCCTTGTATTTATACTAATGATAGTTAACCTCACAATGCGAAACTTTTCTCATCTATTTTTACTCTGAAACCGCTGGTACCAATTTATTTTGAGGATGCTTCGTCCACACTGTGCGACGTGAACGGAATAGTCGCGAAAGACTTGCGATTGTGCAAAAGTTATATTTTGAGGTGATGTTTTCATCCACGTCGCCGTCGTAGATCTTAAGTTCCCTATCGAGCCGAGGACGTGTGAATTTTGACTTCTACTGCATTCATCGCAGTTTTATTCCAAGAAAGTTTTTATACGCTTTCCATGGCGATCGACTTCGAATAATCGCGAAGTGGTGTTTTTTTTTTTTTTTTATAACGTTCCCGAAGCCATCCTCGTCGTCCTTGCTTAAATTAATTCCCTTGAAATTGTTCTACTATCAAACTTTTTTGGAAACTTGGCATAATTAACATTCATGATATGAACATTAAAAAAATGCAATAAAAAAATGGGGTCACCGTGCTTTTTTACTCGTCAGCAGGCTCATAAAATGGGGTATTTTTACTGATTGCGCGTTAAAAATTCGAATCACCTTCATACAGAATTAAGTCTTGGTTACTTGAAAGATACAAAATTTTATTTTGAAAATAAAGCTTCTTTTATTCACATAAGCAGTATTGCTTCATTTACGCCGTTTTTTTTTGCCTGGTTGTAGGAATAGCGCACCTTTTGGGACAGTTCCGTGGTTAGCGTGAAGTCCTCGCCTTGGCCGAAATACACCCAGTACGGAACTGTTTTCCAAAAAAATTCATGTTCTACTATCAAACTTTTTTTCTTCTTCAAATATGTTCTTTATTAGATTGTTCTTAGCAAATACCTGAAGAAAAAAATCGGGGGTCACCGTGCTCGTTTGAGAGAAAAGGAGAATTTATTTCGCTATCGGGCTTAGTTTGAGGGAAATCTCTTGCGTTTTGTACGCGCACGTGCTAATGTACGCACGCTAATGACGCGAAAATCGTGCGTAGTAGGGATGCGCAATGCAATACTAAGGAATTACCTTAAGCTTTCTAATGTTGCGTATAAACAGCAACGTATCTTAAGAAGTTCATGTTTCTTGAATTTAGTAACAGAACTCCAAAGACCTCAAGCTCTCTGAGAAAGAAGGTTTGTGAATTTGTGAGAACAGAAACTTGAGTTTATATTGTTGCAACTTAGCAGGCTAGAAATCTATTACATTCTTACAGGGCAGTGCATGAAATGATTTTATATAATGTGGGGTCGTGGGGGGTGGGGGGGAGGGAGGAGGGGAGGTAGTGGAAGGTTGAGTGGCTGCTTCAGTCTTTTTCCCGGGTGAACACAACGTCCTAACCCTAATACAACCCTAATCCTATAAATCTTCCCTAATAACTACTTTTCTGATCTATTGTAGTTTAGTCTTCAATTTGTGCCAAATTGACTTACAGCAACACTCAAGACGCAAACGATTCATTTGTTTTGTAGGAGGAACAAGACAACTTCAATAATATGGCAGAGCTGACAAAGTCTCTGAAAGAGCGATACTTTTCTGCATACAGGTAATACGCAGTTATCTTTCCGAAATCGTTTGGGATTTAAAAGTGTCGCCTTGGAATCTTTTGGAATGATATATTTTGACTTTCTAGACTGCCATTAATCCACTGTTCTATTTTCATTGAAACGCCATCCCTTCGTCAAAGAAAAAAAAACTTTGCTGCCTCACACCCAAACTCCAGAGTTACTTGAGTAAACGATATAAAATAAAAGCTAAGCAGTTTATTAATACAATCACGCAACTGAGGTTCTCAATTTGGAATTAGAAATAAATGCTTGTTCACTAATAGGTAATTTGGTAGCTCACTGCCCAGTGTTTTAGTGCTGGCTTTCGAGATCATAATCGTCTGATTTACCAGCTTATTGCCATAAGTTAACCAGAGTTTTTGAGAACCTTCGTGTCATCTCGTAACTGATGCTTGTGATGCCATGACATTTTTTACCTTTCCGTGACCGAATCACTTGTTCCTTTTCTCTCTCTGTTGGCAGGTTATGGAAAGATTGGATCTCCGTTCAATTCTTATCTTCACTGGAAGCGTTGTTGCTTCTTGGTGGCCACTCTATGCCTTTGTTATCAATGACTGTGAGTCTTACTTATCATATTTCTGTGCATATATCATCGCGTTGATCTCATTTTGCAAATCAGAATTTTTTTCCGCATGCACCACCAGCACAACACAGTATTAACCCATCTTAAAACTGTTTCAACACTTCCATAAAACTGTACTGTATCATCATATAGCTAGGACGTTATGATACGATTTGAAAGCGGAGTAATTGTTTAACAAGATGCGCTCAATATCGTGGCGTTGTAAGCTACCATGGCAACGGGAGAGCCACCTCAAAACATCCAGTATTTTGCCTTTAAATGCGCATATTTCCTAAATGAACCCGTTTAACCGCCAATTTTAGTTTCTGGGGAGGGAAAAACCAATGAAGCTGAAACTCTTTGCAAACGTCAACGAAGTTCTCTGGAGCGAATTCAGAGCCACCTTCACTTTAGGAAAATTTAAGGTGGCCTTGAATCCGCTTCAGAGACTTTTTACTTTGCAGAGAGTCATATCGTCTGCTAATCTCACGCGTCAGAACGTACAGTTCGGTTCTCCAAATAGGTTAGTAAGAACTAGGTATTTGCCTGTTCCTTCACAAAGTCGAAACGAACTTCTACCTTCGGTTTCGAAGCGGTCAAGAACTTCGGTCTCAACGATGAAACAGGCTGCACTTCTTTCCGTAGTTTTTTTGTTTTGTTTTTGAGGACTACAATATGGTATCTTGAAGGTTGTTGTTTAATAGGGAATAGTCACAAAGGAGTTTTACTTTTTTCCTAGCGTTGGGCTCATTTCCTGTGGCAAAGCGTTTAAAAATTAATATGAAACTGATCTAAGTATTTGCGTCGTCTCATAATATTGATACTTCTGGCAAAATTATGTTGGTCGTGGATGACAAGTTTGTATTTGAATTTCAAGCTACTGCCTTCGTCATCATCAATATTGACTTTCCATCGAAGTTATACAAGGTAAGGTCATGTCTGTATAAACCTTTTTCTCAGAACTGGGAAGAAATTAAGATTGAAGAGGAGTCTGAGGAAGGAAAGAAAGTGGAATCAGTTATACGAGTACCTGCTCAGGTAATTTGAATTTTTCTTGATATTGCCATTTCACTATCACGAGCGACTTTAAACGAAGAAGATGGTTATAGCAATGACAGCGCCACATAATAATGGCTTTAATGTGGAAAAAACAATTGTGTTGCACCTGCGACATGTATTTTACTATATTGATTTAATTTCCATACTCAGCAAAATTTATGACAACGTGAAATGACCAACCAAGGTCAGGGTTAAGGTTTTTGAAAATAACGTGAGCACGCGAAAATGAATATTTTATAGTTTATTGTATAGATACTGATGAAATACTAAGATTTCCTTTTTCTAAAAAAATCATATCTTCACCTCGCGTTGTGAAGATATTTTTCTTATCTTTCACATGTTTGAATACAGGTGTGGACATGGTAACTAACACGATTATCCCATGAAAAGCGAGCTTCCCCTCTCTCGAAAGATACTTTTTTTGCTGTGATATACTTTTTCTCTACTACATTATCAATTTCATGGCTCAATTTGACATTATCATAATTTGTTTTTCATAACTTTCTCATTTAGTATCTCGCTCACTCTTGAGAGATACTGTCAGCACTCCAAGCCATAAAATTCGTTTCCCCGAGCGGCCATGTTTATTTTGCAAACATTCATTTCAAATCAGTAACAGCATAGTGTGTCCAATATGCGAGTTTTTGAAACTTGAATGAGATGGAATTTTTTAGGGAAATATTGTAAAATAGCTCCATTTGTTAAAAAAGTGACGTTGAGCAATTCTTCTTAAAGAACTTTCAAATTGATTATTCTTCAAAAGTTAAATTCCAGTGTTTTACCCAGTTTGTTTCGCCGTGATCCTTTTTTAATCTTTTCTTTAGTATCCATGTTTTTATTTCATAATGATCTAACGGCAACTCCGGCCCTTAGAAGGAAGTGCTGACTTTATCAATAAGAAAGAAACCTAAATTCGAGACCGTACCAAGTAAAATAAAGAGCGGTAACCTTTCGATATGTCTCTGGCTGCCTTTCATAGTCACCCATTCCCAGGTGTAATCCGTGCACTTGAGGGCATTGGCCATGTCTAATTTATGCACAGTTCTTTGGCGAAGAATGTGCGCCGTCTTAAGCAAGGGTATTTTCTGAAGTTGTTCCGCAATGTTTAACATTCCCAGTTATTCTTCGGACGATGAGCATCCATCCATTGTTATCCCCTTTCGATGAGACCAACGTCAAGGCCCCCGATTGCCACTGGAATATTAGTGGTTTCATGTTCAACAACCTCCCGACGTCTGTCTTCATCTCCTTGAATTCCGATAGTTTTTTTTTTATATTTTGTCCAGACTCACTTTCCTTTTTTCAAGGTATGCTCGCGTCAAATCATGATACGTTCATTGTTGCTATGTTGATTAACAAAAATGTCTGGTCTGTTGTGCGGTATGCTTCTGTCTGTGTTGATTGGCTTATCCCAAAGGACCATAATGGTTTTTGCTTGATGTTTATTCCAATGTTCTTTAGGACCTGTTCACATGGAGGTGGGGGACCCCGAGTAGGTGAGGTACCCCGCCTAGGTGGGGTGACCAATCTCTCCATACAATCTCTCCTTTTTGTATGATTGTGTTCATATGAGAGGTGGGGTACCTCACCGCTCAGGTGGGGCGAGTTTTCTCCATGTGAATGCAAAGGTGGGGTACCTCGCTTGACTGGGGTGATGTTCATTCGGGCATTTATCTTTAGTTTGAACGTTTGGAAACCTCACCCCAGCGACCCGGGGCTTTTCATATTGCATGTGAAGGCTCGCTTTTTTTCACTACGGGAAGGCGGGGTACCTCACCTAGTCGATATGTTATAGTTCTTGCAAATGTTCCGGGGCCGGTTCCTGAAAGGTGTAATAACGCTATTCCAGGGATAAATGTGCTGGAATAAGGCACATTTATCCTTGGAATAGAGTTATTACACCTTTCAGGAACCGACCCCTGGTGTACAATGGCTCCAACTCTGTTAAGTCTCACAGTGTATTCATTCTTGGCAAGAGTGGGACATGTGGCGGTGGGGTCAGTGTTTTCTTCTTTAATGGATTGTCTATGATCCCTGCCTGCAGGAAGACTGTGATCTTGAGCAGCGATTATGAATTATCATTATCCTTGTCATTATTATCGTCACCATTATTATTCTAACTCGATTGTCATCTTTTGCTTCTTTATCAAATTGAAGTAAATAGTTGTGATGACAGTTCCCATGCATTAATCATATTTTTACCGGCAGGTTTCATCACATGTGACATCTTTGCTGTTCAGTCTTTGCCAGGAACTCAACAGAATCGGGGCGCATGCCCTAGACAGGTAAATTATAATGTGCGCTCATCAGTTAAAACAAAGTAAAGCTTAGCCTCATACAACATGGCAAACCATACGCCATATATTCACTGTCTAATTAATGTAGAGCTTTATTCTTCGGCCTTTTATTTGGCCTGCAAGGACGAGGTGCTGTCGCATTTACTTACTGTGGCGAGGATAAGGCAGCTTTTAGGAACCTACCGTTTTGTTCCTTAAGTTAGAACGGGGTTAAGCTCCATTCTTGCTTTGTAAAGGGCCGAATCTGTTGTAATGCACTCGAATTAAGGGTGATCTATTTAATAAAGCTGTTATGCTGCCATGGGGAAAGTTGTAACCCTGAAAAAAATGAGTGAAAAGTTATTGAGGAGTCGATAACTTTCTAACTTATGCGCCAGTTCTCTACGTTCCATGTCTTAGAGGCCACTCTTTATAGCGAGGTTTACTCCGGGGAAAGAGGGGGGGGGGGGGGGGGGGGTACTTTGCATATGAAAGGGGCGGGGGTCCTCGTCGGAAATTTTGAATTAAACCCCTAAAGGAGACCAATCTGGGCGTGGCCCAGGCTTTTTTTGTCCCCTAAAAGAAACTATATTTGCGACTTATTTTCTTCGCGTGCAACCCTAAACGAGACCTTCAGGGCTACATATGATGGCGTTTTGCCCAGGATACCCAAAGTGAGACCAAAATCCGAAATTTCCACCCCTAACCAAGACAACGAGCATCCCCGCCGGGGGTTTACTTTTTTCCAGGAAATTATTGCATGAGCTTGTCACGAATTTATCACGTGGAGTCTTATCAAGTCATGAGAAACTCATTCAGGAAAGGAAGTCAAGTCTTACTCAAAACCAAGCCCTGCAGGTCACATTTGATCTAAAGTTCTTGACGGCAATCTTGGCGGGCCGAGGCGAAGATGACGCTTCCGACTTCACCACCCGTCGCGAACAAGTTCTTGATTCTCTGGAAAGCTGTGTTGACCCGTTTGACTTGGATGTATTTACCCCTTATATTGCTGCAAACCTTAACCGGCAACTTCAGAGATGTGGGGTATGACTTAAACTTCAGTTCTTTTTCCATACTCGTTGTAAACTTACAACACCACAGCAAAACGTTGAAGTTGATAGGTCATTTGATTTCATTTTTGTAAATTTATTGTAGCAGTCATGACGAAACGTTTGCAAGCAAATATGATGAGGTTAAATCGACAGTATTTTATACGCCATATGTTTCGATAATTTTTACAATAAACGTAATTTCATGCGGTACCATTTCAGGGCCTGTACAGAGATCTGAAGAGCTAATTCTGCGTATACCTTTATTGTAATGACACAAGAATTCCGTCAACAATTCAGTACTGCAAATGCGGCCGTTGTGAAGTCCATGTATTTTACTGGAGAATTGACCGAATGCAAAAATGGCCGCCAACAAATTATTCTTTTGTCTTTGTGTTAATTAGCCTAATTAGCCTCGTTCACACGCGTAAAATTGAAAGAATTTGGACTGTAAAACGAGGCTAGTTAGGCTAATTAACACAAAGACAAAAGAATAATTTGTTGGCGGCCATTTTTTCATTCGGTCAATAATGCGTTAACATTTTGGGTTCAGGTCAATCTTTAAAACAGTCTTGACAAATGTTAGCTATATACAAATACATATATATGCATTCTTGTATTTGTTTGTAGGTTTTATTTGGCGTGTTGGCAAGCCTGGACAAACATTCCACTCATTCCTTTGGAGTGACCCAGCGCCCCTCCTCAGGATCTCCAGACCAACACAACATTATGCCATTAGCTCCAAATCCTCCGCGATTCACTCTTTTGCCTCTCAGCTCTCATTCAACTTCGGGGATTGGATCTCAAACCGCAGATCATGTTCAGAAAATGGTTAGCAATCGAATAGTTAATGCAGATTCAGTTTGTTTGACTTGGATTCTAAGAGATTTTACCTTGCGTTCAATTCTGCACGTAAGTGTGCAGAATGCGTGCATAGATTTAAAGTACCTGGCATCTCTTTCTTGGGCCAACCAGGGAATAGCGCAGCTGTTACAGAGAATTGACCGCAACAGATGAACAGCTTAAACCTGACATCACTGGAATGTAAAATTTTGTTCACACAACCAATTACACAATAACCGGCTTACGATTATAGCAGTAAGAAAACAATCGAGTTCATGCGGACCGAGCTTCGAAATTCCAAAGGTGAAGGGGATAATTTTCCTTGCAAAATGCCGGAGAAGCAGTTTTCACTGCCTTTCGTTTACGAGAAAATTTTTTTTTTTTCAGTCGGGTTTTGAATTTTTGTAAATTCGGTTAGTGAGAAAAAAGTTCTCTTACGAGTTCAAGCATGCAACTTTTGAGTTAACGAAAGTGCAAGCAAGCCGGTTTCCGCACAGTGGTCACGTGCTGTTGTATCCCGCCCACGCAGGATACGAGTCGATTCAGGGCACGTGGCCTCCAGCGATCAAATCTTGCGTAATATCCACGAAAAGTGGCCCTGCTTGTAGCACTAGAATAGGTTGATACAACGGAATTAGTTTATTTGTACTAGACGTGAATTTGAAATTGCTAAGAAACCGCTTACGTAATTAAGGAACAATTTCCTCTAGAAAATAACAGAAAACTGAAGCTCCTCTGCGTATAAGTAGAAAATAAGATCGCTTTAGGTAGGCCCAAATAGCAAGCAGACACAAAGAAAGATATCCGAGAGAGGCAATCCTATGGAAAATTGAATGTAAGTTAATGATAAAATATTTTTGGGAACTCTTAAAGTTGTGAAGACTGTTTTTTAGACTCATTATTGTTCTCAAGAACATCAACCCCAATTCGAAGACCGAATCTTAAAGCCAATTTCTATTTATTATATCTTTCCTATATGATGCATCAAAGAATTTCACATTTCCAAAATCATTAAAAGTAGCAGGAGTACATGATAATCGTAACAAGAAAACGAGAGTCCCACAACCTGCCTCCGCTAAACGATAACAGGAGTGTAGAATAGCCCCACGTTACAGCAACATTTATTAGAAAGGATCAATAAAACTGAAGTGAAATATTCTGGAAGACGAAATGGCGACTTTTGGCTATGATCCCATTGCCTTGAGCAACTCTCTTATTCAACAGTGAACTGGTGAAAGTGTTCTTAAATATTAAGGTTGGAGCTAGTCAGTAAAGTAACTACAAGGTATTTTACGTAATCATCCAGTTTTGATCGTTTTTGGGAGTGTTCAAAGTAATAAATTTTGCGTTGTCAATATTTAACGATAATTTAGTGCAACAAAGCCAATTATGATTTTTCTACTGCAGACCAATATTAGTTTCCACATCATCGAAAGAGGAGTTTGCAAATTTTAACTTGCAGATAGATGATAAGTGAAATCACTTGAGGCACAGATGACATTCGACAGTACGTCAATTCTTACTGACACGCGGTTTAAAACAAATAGTGCAATGAGACATTATTATATGACTACGATATGAATCAGCTCTAACTGTTTTTGAACGTCTTGCTGTTTATGTCCTGCTACCTTGATGCTGATTCGTACTTCATCCGAATGTAATGAAAACACTGTTTAGCGTAATTAAGAAGAACCCTCTTTCCATGCAAATTCCATATCTACTGATAGTTATTCAAGAAACTCAAGTTAGGTTACTCTTGAAACGTTTCTTGTTCAAATTTATTAACGACTCATTAAAAAATATCGGTTTCTCCGCCAAGCGGCCAATGTTATTGAGGTCCTTCGTCGACTAGTCACGTACCTTTTCCGCACGGGCATTGTGCAGTTCATTCTTATTGTCAAGGCCAGCTAATTTCACAATAATGAGCGTTGGAAAATCCGAAGCATCCGTTTTGGAGTGAATTCGATGGTGATGGGTCCTAAGAGTGATAACCTTGTTGCGTGATCTACTTGTTGGTGTTGCGTAGATATGCTCATTTCAGATAGAAAACCCTCGTAACAATTGTACTGGGCACATTGCACGGCGACGAAAGAAGACATGGAAGCCCTGTGTCGTCTTCGCTGTTTTATTGGAAGCTCTTGTCCTGTCAAATTTGATTTTTACGACCGTTTCTTTGCGTCTATTTACTCTCGCTTCTGAACGTTTATTTATATTGTCTTCCGTAATGTACATGTTATATTTATGCTTAGTAGAGGTCTTAACAATTATTCATGTGGTATTCAGAAAATGAAGTGGCCAAAACCTTCATAAATAAAAGATAATTTGCCTTAACTGAAGTTTGGCAATTGAATACACACATCATCAGTGGATGGTTTCTTCAACAAGTAAGAAAAAACACTTTTTTTCCACTCTATACATGCAGTGGACTTTTATGAGAGTACAGAACGATTGATATTGTAACTGCAAAGTAAAAAGTAACTTTTGTCGCAACGAAACTGCTATCGAAAACACGGCAATTCCGTTTCTCTGTGTAAAGAAATCCATGTAAAGAATGATAAAATGCTGTTTTGTTACCTTGCTTGAATCATTTTCTTGATTTCAGGGACCTTCAAGGTCACAGGAAGAAGAAGCGAAGGGATTTTTTACTCGAACAGCATTCTTCAACCATCAGCAGTTTTTTAACAGGGATTTAAGTAAGCGTCAGGGACTAGTAGCAAGTTAGCTGCTAACTTTCTTAATTGTAAATAGCAAATTATTTAACAATGGATAAGAAAGTCATTGCCCATTTTGTGCGGGTAAATATGAGTTGGACAGTGTTTCGCGATATTTATTACCATGGGAAGTGAGCTTTTTGAGCGCTTAGACGAACAATATTACTTGTGGAAATGCATAATAATAAATTTCCGATGTAAAGGAAAAGCAATCCGCCTGATTTATTTTCACAGTGGCATTTGTTGTCCTTGAAAGTGAATATATTTCGTCAGTTGACTGGAAGGCAAAGTTATTCCTTCCTGAGTGTATGTTTATGCCGGATTTATAAAGCGGGAATCTTTCTTGAAGGCTTTTGTCCTAATCCTTTTCGCCAGCATTTTGAGTCGGTATGAATTTTCAAAATACTCTTTTCTCAAACATCAAATGTCAGTTTTTGGGTCTGATGAAACTTAGCACCTGCTGTTTGAGTAAGAAGAACAATTTTTCGAACAGGAAGACTTTATTGTCGGCGTAACATTTCTAGTCACTTAACTTACGATTGTCAATCGATTTGTTAACTGAAATCTCGTCTTCTTTTTCTTGAAGTATGCAGGCAGTAAATTTCTTGTATCCCGAGCTCCGTCGTTCTAGTACCCTCCCCATCTCCTTCTCTTTTCTTGTAACAAGACACTAATAGGCTATTTCCGAGTTCATGTCTGCCTCCTCTTCAAAGCGAGTCTAAGTGCGAAGCTTTTCGTATGAAAATTAGTAAAGTAGAACTAATTACCATCACAAAAACTCGCTTTGAAGAGGAGGCAGACATGAACTCTTAAATGGCCTATTAAGAAGTTAATGCTTCTGCGAGTATTGCTTGTGTTTATGTTTCGTCACTACTTTAAACTAACCCTACTTGTGCATATGAAGACATAAGGAACCAAGTCGGCTTTATGACACCTCTTTTACCATAACTCAACGAAAAACGAGATCTTGAGCAAAGGCTTAGGGCGCCTTCACGCGAGGTTGCGCGCTCTAAGGGTAGTTGTGAAACTAGATCTCATCACGGTTCAACTTGAATTAAACCCGAAAAAGACAAATACACCAGTCAGTTTAGAAAAAATTAATTACTCAGCCTGCAATGAGTTAAATTTGATCGAAGAGTAGCTGAGCATGGGTGGGGGAGGGGGGATTGCAATCTCGACCCCAGAGCTCTTCTCTTGAGTGAGGGAGAGAAGAGCTCCGAGGAACCCTGAAACAAAGTGTCTTCTCGTTGGTTATCGTGAAGAACAATCAAAAACGTCTCTAATTGGTGCATTCATGTTAGCACGAGGAGTGAGCAGGCGCCGTAAGGTTCAAATAGCCCTACGGCCAAGTTTCCCAGAGCCTTGGGTCGATCCGAGGCTCTGGTGATGAGAATGGGGGAATAGGTGCTATTTGTGAAAACGCCACTGAGTTTGCGTATGTCTCTTGTGCTAATAGAAAGATTTAGCATCGCATGAAAGTTCTGTTATTCTAACCGTGTCTTCTTAGCTTTAAGGCAAGAAATGAGCTTTATACCGTATTTACTGGAATAAGCGCCGCATTCGAATAACCACCGCATTTGGGACAAAAATGAAAATAAGCGCCACGGTCCCAATGCGGCGCTTATTCGAGGAATTTCTTGAAATTAATAAAACACTGAAAAGTAACTCTAACGCAGCATGGGGAATTTCTTTGCATCAAAACCGATGTTCTTCAGTTCAAGGTGATTGTATTTCACTGCTCGTCCATTAATTAAAATGCCTCAAGAGCCAAATGGCGACTTCTACTAATTAATCTCCGTACAGAAATATTTCTTTGTGGCGTCCAACCCTCGAATAAGCGACGCACTTGAGGCGCGAAAAATTAAATAAGCGCCTCGGCGCTTATTCGAGTAAATTAAAACTAAAAGGAAGTTTTTCCTTGGTTTTGCCTGCCTGTTTGTGAATCATTTCTTATTTCCCGTTACAGCATTCATCAAAGTCATGAACTGGTCAGCTCTTCTTGCTTGCTCGGTTGCAAGAAATACCCGGATTTATTTTACGAAGAATCGTTCATGTGACCTAATCTCTTGTTCCCTGATGCGACAGTTGCGAAGTTTCCTCGCATGCCCTCACTTTAACATTTAGTTCAAACGTTATTCTGATCATATTGAGTTGGGGAGAGCAAAAATCGTACTCTGGCAATCGTCAACATGGGTCGAGGTTCACCGAAGCCCAAAACAAAAGTTTCAGAAGATCAAGATGGACATTTAATAGTTTCGTTGGGGTACATTGGTGTTGGTCCATTTAGTACCTTAGCCTGCATTCAGAATAGAACTATTTGGCGTCCCATTTTCGTTAAACCGCAAACTTTAGCGGCGGAGACGTTAATGGTATAGGAATGAAACTGATTAAAGTCTTCGCGAAAAAGTAGTGAATTAGCCGAGATGTGTCGCAATGTTCTCTCCCAAAACAAGAGCTTGGAAAAATACTAGAGTCAAAGCAGACTGTTACACGGTCATAGAGAGTACAAACTGTTAAGCACTGTTACTATGTATACAACAATTTCTTATTTTTGTAAAACAATTGAAAATGGTACTCTTGTTTCAAGCAAATGTTATTTGATGCAACCAAAGGCCATGATAACTTTTTTTAATGCAATTGCTTGAGAATATTACTTATTAATATCCTTTTTTAAAGAAAAAAGATAAAGCTTGGAGGTAAAGCACTTAGCAAAGTCCTTTCAACTTCCTCCCATGTTCATTTTGAAATCTCTCAATCATTGTAGTGAATCCTGAAAGTGTTCATTGAAACTAAAACTGTATACAGGTAGTTTATATATGATTACACTTATTCGAATTTTTAAGTATGACATAAACTGACAGCAATAGTTAATAGAAAAAATGCAATGACCCAGTTATGATCATAAGGGTTAAAAATACACGACTAATCAACAACTGAAACCTTCGCTGCTCGATTCACGTCATCTCCCCTTTACAGACTGTGATTTGCATGGTCTATAACATATAAGAAGACAGAATTTTACGACAAAAGAGTATTTGGCTTGTAAGACTAAAGAACGTAAGAGTTGGAATCTTTCTCTCAGTAAGTTATCTATTGGACTTTCTCACGATAAAAGTGCATACAAAGAATGGACAACATTGCCGATATCTAATGTTAAAAAGTCTTTTGTAGTTCAGTCCCATAGGCGTCAATGCCAGTGTATAGCTATTAATGAAGGTAGTGTCATCTTCATATGGTATCTTAATCTGCCCCTGCTGCTGAAAAGTGAGAGAAAACCTTTCTACATGATAGTAGTCGCTATCGTGCACAGTCTTAATATCTCTTTGTATGGCTGGGAAAATGATTGGAAATTTTTTTGGAGATGTAGTCCAATTTTCATTTGTTTGTTCTTTCACTCGAACTCCACAAAATGGTCGTGTTTCCTTGTTATGAAAAATCAACTTGTCATGTTAGTGATCGACCATGCACTCGCATTATTTTAGACTCATCTCAGTGTTCCGTCCAGTTGTATTGTTGTTCTGAATAAGCGAATGATCTTCAAGGTAGCTTCAGTTACAATTTACTCTATTTTTAATCACACGAGCTTAAAATTGCGGGAGGGTAATTTTCAGCATTTCTCTTGGTTTATTTCGTTGAGGTTGTTGGACTTAAAAAATCCGCGTTTTTCTGTTCGTGGTTACAAAAGTGGTTGCTGCAATGTACAATTGCTGGATCTTTTGTTTTCGTCCAGCAACGTGGCGGCGATGACGTAACGTGAAAACCACCTATATTTTCTGCCTGAGTTACTTCTTTGTCCGGATAGAGGAGGTATTCGTGCGGGTCGTTTCAAATGGCGTCACTTCAATGGAACAAGGAACCAATATTGCACTAAATTTCAAGGTCATAAAACACAGTACAGGGCTAGATGTTTGGAACAGACGATTTGACGGGTGCAATTCACACTACGACCTTCCTCCCTTAAAGTACTATAATATTAAATCAAACTTCATAAACAATTATTGGCATATTGATGCTTGGTAAAGTACGAAAAGTTATGTGAAGTGTTGCTGTCGTGTTCGATTCTTTTGTGATCTTGTCTTTTTGCGACTACAAATGAAGAGTCTGGATTAATTCCACCATTAGGCTTATTTTAATCTCTGTAACAACTGATAAAATATTTAACCGTCATCAGTGCGGTTCTGGTGATTTAGAAAGAAAACGACTTATGTGCATGCCCTCACAAAGTGGTCTCCACGGACCATTACTGTTTTCCATTGAGTCACAATTTCAAGCTGAAAAAGTTTGAGAGAACCGGCCTGAAATTGTATAGGCCTCTTAATCGATGCTAAAGCTTTTTCTTTTCCTGTTTTCTCTGTCCAAGGGCTTGGATTTTGTTTTTTTGCTAGAAATCTCAGTATCTAACTTCATGAATCGCTTTTTGTTTGTCATGCATCATTGTTTGCAAAACGCAAAGGGAGACACGGCTCACAGACGATTCGACAATACTACGCGATCTCATCGACGTCAATGGATTAAATCCGTGAATGCAAAGTCCAATATTGCAGCAATTGTAAGGCTTTGAGATAACATCAATGTTAATGACCTTGACTGCGAAGACCACTTGGGACTAAAAAAAATGGGAAAAGGAAGTACAGACCAAAGGACGCTGATGTCACGAATTTCCCTTGCGTGGGTTATTGTTAGAAATTCCAACACAACCTCAAACCGCAGTTATCAAACTCGGTATTCGATGTTTTGTTCTTTTGACAATTTTGTGGGCCAGCAAGATTATTAATTGTCTATTAACGGTAACAAAGCCGTGATCTCGTTGTCTTGTTTGTAGTCAATAACAAAGAAAATGCATTGAAGTAAAGAACATTATCCGCATTTGTGTTGATAGACCAACGCCGGTTGCTATTTTTTGTTTTGACCAGTGATTGCAACATGTCTATAAACCTCTTCCATGGAATGTGACCAGTTTGCTTTTAGTGGATTTTTAAGGTCAGACGCTGAAACAACTATACATAACCGGTCCACAATTTTTTTGGAATCAAACTAAAACCAGTATGTAATTTCATCAATCATTAACAATTCAGAAAAAATAGTTAGTCATCAAGGAAGCTCTGGAGTGGATTGTGAGACCATTACAATAGCTCTTAGCTTTTGACTAGCATAATTACCCTTGTTATTTAAATGTTCGCCGGTCTTCTTGCCTCTTGGTCTATCCAAGGTTCTTTGTGCAATTACCTCTTTCAACACCCTTGTTTTCTGAAAAGGATTTTTGACAAACGAAAGCTACTGCCTCATGCAGTTCTCTCTGTGTGGTGTTGTTGATGGTTCCACTAAAGCGTTATCCTTGAACAATGTCTTGTAAACAGAGTTCTTTATCACGCCTCCTAAGCTCAAGTGTCTTACGCAGCGCATACAATTAACAAGTTCTCAACAACTGACAGCAATTATTATCCGCGAATATGTAAAATGGCACATCAAAGCCAACCGAGTCTAATACCACCCAAAAGACTGCGCCACACTTTACAGAGTCTGAGACATGGCTCGCTTGCATTCCATGTATTCATTCGCCGAACACAAACCACCACTGGACACCAACTGTGCTATTTGAACTTCGAAGGAACTTTCTGATTAAGCAATTGTATTTTAACCGGGTTGAATTTTGTAGAAGAATGGATCTTTGAGTGTGGCTAGCGCAAAAACTGACAATTCAAGATAAATCGTCTTTTTCAGTGTTAATTAACAAATGAGAGATTTTGATGTCCTTTCTTCTGAATTGTAACTTTCAAGTTTAGTAATCGATAGTTATTTCTTTATATGTTCTGTGTACTGTTAAGAAACTACAATAAAAAAAGTGAAAGCAGCCAAGAGAATCACTATTATATTTCTCAATCTCATCCTCGCACAATCTTACTTTCTTGATAGTATATTCCTTATGTATGAGATGCTTCAATATTCTCTGCTGTTGCCGCCAAATGATAGGCTCATGAATAAGACATGATTGCGCGTTCTATTTTTGTGCAATGACTGAAGTTTTCTATTTTGCTTCAAGCCCGGGCTTGCTTTAGCTTTAATTTGCCTTATTTTCTTTGTTCATTGTCAAATTTATGTTACATGTCAGCTGAAGTCTCGGAGTCATCAATTTCACTCAAGAGTTTACAAATATTGCAAAACGCACATGTCACACTCTGCTGCCGTTGTCGAGGCGATCTAAGAAAGATTCTCTGCTACCTTGGATCCCAAAAAATGCCAGCTAATCATCAAAAGAGATCAGTCTTTATATGATAAACAGCCTTCACGTGGATAAAAACAAGCATTTTTTTCTTGTGGAGTTTTTCTTACGTTTTTGCCGCTAAATTTATATGCTAAATTCAACGAATTATTGATTGCACTTGACAGATCCTATTCACCTGCAGAATCGTATGGATTATTTGTTATTGCTGTATCTCGCAATACGTTTCCTTTGGCTTTATTTGCTTTAATTAAAGCTACATTTTGCAAATCGCATTATTTCTGCACCGCTTTTACTTTTCTTTCAAGTTCTATATTCTTGCATCGTCAACGTAGATGCAAAAACGCGAGATTATAAACAAAACGTTCTATTTTGCATATTGGGTGTGCTTCAGACAATGTGACAACACTGTGATAGAAGATTTTGCATAATGTGATTTGAAGAAAATAGAGGCTGATGTGTGTGTTTGGCGAAAACAGAAACGATTCTACCCAATAAGTCGGGTTTGGGAAAAAGAAAAAAGACCAGGGACCCGTTTCAAGAGTTTAGACTGTGCTATGATTCAAACATCATCTTTCAAAGTAGAGTTTAGGGGCGTGATTGTGTTAAAAACTCTCCCAATCATCACGGTGACAATTTTTTGACAAGCAGCAGTCGGAATTGACAAGACTCTACACCTCCCGCGAAATTGAACCAATCAGAACAGACCAACGGTCCCACGTGTAGCAGATGTTGCTAATGAGTGGTGCATTATGGCCTGACTTGAGGTCAAAACCAAATGACGTCTATTCCGGTTTTCAGTTGAAGCAAGCCCAGAACACTCTAGAGGAGGTTCGAACCTCGAACGAGCTCCGAACACGGCACAGTTACGAAGTGGTCGCTAACAGCTCTCGGAGCAAGACTTTCCCGGCTATGCCTAGCTCACTTCTCGTCGAAATGGACCGCTCCACAAATGGGCAACTAGACGCAGATCAAAGAGCTCTGCAAATCGAACTCGAGCTCTCCATGCTCGGCCTGACAAATGACGACGATCAAACCTCGAATGCGTTTGACGAAATTCGTAATAAGAGAAGTATGAATATGACCGAGTGTGTTCCAGTTCCGAGTTCTGAGCACGTAGCGGAGATAGTTGGAAGACAAGGTAAGTTTTGAAGTTCTCGGCAAGCCCAAAATCAAATTAGCTTGCTGACTTGTGGAGACCGCGTGTATTTGACGTGTTTTTGTTCCTCGCTTCATTTGAAGGTTGTAAAATCAAGGCTTTGCGAGCGAAGACGAACACTTACATCAAAACACCTGTGCGAGGAGAGGATCCAGTTTTTGTTGTAACGGGAAGAAAAGAGGATGTTGCTCTGGCCAAACGCGAAATACTTTCAGCTGCAGAACATTTTTCGCAAATCCGAGCTCAACGCAAAAACAACAGCCTGAATTCGCTGGCGCCGGGACCACCAAGCCCTACAACACCGGGTCAGACAACTATCCATGTACGAGTGCCTTATAGAGTTGTTGGTCTTGTTGTAGGCCCTAAAGGAGCTACGATTAAACGGATCCAACAGCAAACTAACACCTACATTGTAACTCCGTCCAGAGACAAGGAGCCGGTGTTTGAAGTTACAGGCATGCCTGACAACGTTGAAAGTGCGCGCAAAGAAATCAACAACCACATTACTACACGCACTGGAGGACGGATGGATACGGCAGATGACGTTTTCATCAGCGATGCCTTGCAGAATTCATTCAATGATTTCGCTCCCGGTTCTATTTACTCCAACGTGTCTTCCAGCTTCTCTGCGTTTCGAGATAGCAACAACTCTCTGGGATTGACTCACCGCACCAGCTCGGATTCTTTCTATGGCTATCCCAGTAGCAAAGGTTCCAGCATAAATGATGGTGGCTTTAATCCCATCAACAGTCCATTTTCCGTAAATGGGTTCTTCTTCAACGACCTCCCCTCGCCGACTGATCGCGATGTTGGATCCGAAGGGAGCTCAACTGGGTCTGGTTTTGATCCAGCGCCCGCACCACCATCACCGTCGATCTGGGGAAACGTTTCGTCAAATCGAACCATGAACGAGCAAGCGCCCTTCACTCGCAGTTCCAGCTTGAACAACCAAGCTCTAAGCTCAGCGATCGGTCGACCAGCGAGTCCACATTCTGCTGCGAGAAGGATGAAAAGTGATCCTTTGACTGGTAACTTTTCTCCGCTTTCCGCATTCACTCCTTTCACGTCACAAGCTACAGCAAGTGTATCGTCTATTCCTGCAACAAGTTCCAATAGCACTGCACACGTTAGTTCAACCGAGTCGAATGGGTTGGTGAGTACCATTAGGTTTAACACGGAGGAAGCGAATAATAACAACACTGCGTTAAGTCCGCTCGGAAAAGATATGAAAAAGAAAGATTGCGTCATTTGTTGTGAGAGCGAAGTTGTGGCTGCACTTGTTCCTTGTGGTCATAACTTATTTTGCATGGAATGCGCAAACCGCATCAAAGAGGAAAGTAATTCCTGTCCCGTTTGCCAGAAGAATATCGACCAAGTGTTGCGTATATTTTCTTAGGAACTGAACTTTGAGCGAAGGTGATTACAATATTATTATTCATGACGACGAAGAAGTTCAGTGAATTTAAATAAGCCAAATTGAATGATATGAAATGCTATAAACCTTTTGAAGTGAATCGATGGAGTGCATTTGAATTAATTTGGAGAGAATGTCTCTGTGCATATTTAGTTGAAAATTTTGGAGAATCCTTTTATTCTATACTTTTGTTAAGTGATAACGTTATGCAAAGCTAGATTTTTTGCTAATTTAAGATTAGACATGGAAAGACTTAAGTTATGTAAAGATACCACATTGCTGGGGTAAATTTATCGAAAAATAAAACATGCTAGCTCGTGTTTGAGCCAACGTACTTAGATCTTATATTCAGAAATTAGTCTCTAAGTTTATAATCCGTCAGAAAGAAATTATCTGAAATCAGTAAATGAAATTACATGCTATATATGAAACACGAACGGGTTAGATTCCTTAACCCAGCACAAACCAATAGGTATATTTATGTGAACTATTTTATGTCATATCAATAACTTTTTTGATACAGTCTTCTAAGGAATTCTATGCCCTAAAATTATATAATATTTGTATAAATAGTCATAATTTCTATATAATATTGTGTTGCACCATAGTTCTATTTACTATTTTAATATTGCTGAAAGAACCAAGATTATAGTTCTGTATATTTGGCTGTAAATGCTGACAGAAAATCTTGGTCGAGAATTGAGAGTTTAAAGTATTTTTATTTTATGGCACTCTACGTAATACTATAAGGAATTATACAGAGATAGTGTAAATTTTATTTTTTGCTATTAAAATTGAGTCTATAATCCGTTTTCTTGGATCAAATGAGTTTAGAAGTCCATATGCTTGAAAATGTGGCAACAAGTGTGATTAGGAACCTATATTCAGTCACGAACTGATAGCCAAATTCAGGAAATTTTTGCATCTTGTCTAGCTGTATTAGAATTATTTGTTTTAATAAAAATGGTATGGCGAGTTTTAGTAGAGCAAATGTGTCACTTATTGCATTGTCATGCTTCGTGGTTCCGGAAAAAAAAAAGTACGTAAAAGCAAACGGTGTCTGAGAGTTTCATAAAGGGACGAATCAAATGTGCGACATATCCATTCCTTGGCTACGCAGATTTGAAAATTTGTTTACCATATCTCGCCTTCCACCCTTTTAGTATTTAAATTTTAATGACCAAGGTAAACACACGGAACGTGCCTTGAAGCAAAGCTGCCAGCTTGTTCGCGCATGACTGAGCAACATATATTACAACTCCTTTTCCTTTTGCATAAAAGAGGCTGGGATATAAATAGTCGCTTCACCGGTTTGGACCCACAAATTCCTCGCTGCAGCACCTGATTGTATCGAGATTGTTGACCACCTAGTTTCAAAGCAGCTGGAGTATTTTTCACAGTGGTTAGGAGTTTTGAAATGATGTTTGCGTTAAATTAACGCCTAGCTATTTCCTAAAGTTTCTAAACAAACTACATCGTAACCTGCGTAAATCAATGATCGCGAATATCGCTTTATAAAGCGATGTCAAAAGTGCAAATCCGTCTAAGTTAGCAGGGGGAGAGTTAGCTGAGGTTTTATTTCGGTCAAGTTTCAAAGATTTAGGGGATGAGTTTCGAAAACAATGGAGTTCACAATGGCGCCAATTATTTCGACGTCACATGGTGCAAGCGATTATCACATCAACGTGCGATTGGCTCTTGGTGATTATAAATTATTTACTGTTTACAGTCTTTTGATTATATCAGCTGCTTTGCATGAATTGTGCCTCTGGCAAAACTTTGAACTTTGTTTTCACTGGGTTGTTTTGGCAAACTGTCAAGCTTTATTGTGCGAAGGCCTGCTTTAGCACAGACCTAATTGAGAATCTTTGTGAGCTGAACAAAGCAGCTGCACAGGCGTTGAAAACAGAAACCTCTCCAAGGACAGCCGTTGAAAGTAATTTCCATAGTACGTGTTGTCTACTGGACACTTTTTCTACCGGTTTCCATGTCTTATTCATCTTTCAACAGTGAAGCACCAGTTGAAACGAAATTTTGAATCTGTTCTATGGTTGCTGTGGATTAACAATTAATAGCAAGTAAAGCGAATGCTTCCACGTTTAGGAGCTATTTGCATAACAATTCGACCTGAACTTGTCGATGTTGTCTCGAATTTGGTTTGAATGTAACACGCGGCAGAGCTCTACCAACGCTAACTGTAAACTATAAATAAGAGCTGTGCACGCTCGAAATGAATACCAGGCAATATGTAATCATAGTGATCTTTCGTCAACATTGAGTGTCGTAGTTTTCAGATAAAACCCGCCAAAATCGCCTTGCTCAGTGCTATAATGCTGATTGGTTAGCAACCCAACTAGAACCTTTTTGTCTCTATCAAACCTCGTGCAATTTAGCTTGGTTTTCGCATTCCGGAAATCACGAGGGCTTTGTCTTCGACTTTGTGTGGTCTTCTTTTTCCTGCAAATTGTACTTGGTTACCGCTTAACTACCCCTCTTATGGCTGTAAACTTTCAAATTGCAAATATTGATGCAGGCTTTTGCTTTAATATAAGTGAAAGTATCGAAAGTTCTTTAAAAGAAAAATTCATAGTTGCACCTTATCTAAAGATTGACAACCAACAGTACTGATGCGTGTGCTTGGAGGATTACGCAAATGAAAATTCCGTTGAAATTCTTGTCAGAGCAACAAAAGTACACGTTAGTGTTGTTCTTTGTTCTCGGTATAACAATTCGACTAAGTAATTCTTGAAGACTAAAAGCAACTCATTTGAGGTATGATATATTGCATGCAATCACATGACTCCTTGGTCATTAATTAGCTGTATTGCCCATCACTGACCTAAAATACGTTAGCAGCGTGCAGCAAATTTTGTTGCTCAAGTGCGAACAAAATAGTCGTAACCAAAATCCCCCCAAAATAATTACCGAAATTTTGCTTCACTATCTCATTTTGGCGGTATGCCAGGGCTATGTACTTTTATAACGGGCGAATATCAGACAAGTCGTTAAGGTATTTAGTTTACAAGCGCCTCACATTTTCGCGACTGAAATGCGGAGCTTATCAACAACATTTATCAAAGTATCATTACATTTCCAAAAAAATAACGATGACAAAAGGATGAAACAGAAAATATCATCTGAATTGTGAAGTTTTCGTGCCAAATATGGGCTTGCATGAAATAAGTGCCACTTTGGGGCGGTGCTTAATGTAGTAAATACGTTAATTGTCGGCGTTGGCGATTGGTTAAGACTGACAAAGAACACAAATTTCATAATTGACCACTTCGCCACTTGGTTCACCGCTTGCGGAAGGGCTAGAGTTAAGACGATAGACCCGAGGGTGTAAGCAAACCCAAAAACTAGAATTACAAAAAAAGCATTGAAGCGACAATGCACTTTAAGAGGGAGAGAAAACCTAGCAACCAACTTCCCGCGCAATAATGTTACTAGGAATTAGGAAAGACAAAATTACGGATTAAATTTGTTCTTCCTTACCTGTTACAAAGAATAAGCAAGTTACGAAAAACAAGTGTGCTCTTCGGGATGAAAAGAATAGTATGCAAAAATAGAAAGCTCCATGTAATTACCAAAAGCTAGCGAGTTATTCTGAAATGGAAGCATCGCCACCCATCCGGTCACGTGGATATATATCGATTACACGAGGAGACGATTCGATATTAATCATGTCGGTTCCCTTAGCAACCATCCAAGGACACCCTTGCAGCATCTCAACCAGATGACAAAACTAATGGTAGTGGTACTACTAAGGCATACTCTAGTTAAGCACAATC
>OX421448.1:42715313-42722813 GCA_949126865.1 Montipora capitata | reverse complement strand
ATAACATCACGCGGTCACATTAAGGCATGTCAGAGATGCAACCAGCCACCCAAGCGAGTAATGTGATACATGGAAGATATTAAGCATTACCATCAACTGGGAACTCAGAATAATATGATAATGTTCAATATCTTTCATGTATCACATTACTCGCTTGGGTGGTTGGTTGGTTGCATCTCTGATATGCCTTAAAGTGATCGCATGATGCGGCTAGCGAGGTGTTATCGCCAAAACCAGACTATGTGACCGCGTGATGCAGTCGTAGGAGCCTCTATCTCCCAAACTTGGCCTTAGGGTTAACCTTTTCTCGAGTAGATATATTTATAGAACGCCTCCCTTGAAACATTCAGCACGCCCACTGTTCTAAAAGTCAATCAAAATAAAGCTATTTCAGTGTCAATGGAAATAAGATACGTTTTGCGGGAAAAACCCGTTCCTATAAATAAATTTACTAGGGAAAGGGTTGATTCAGGGAATAAGTAGAGATAGAGGCTCCCCCCTTAATGAGCTCCTGGGTAAAGGTAAAATTAACGTTATTCTTAGATCAGGGTAAATGCAGCTGTTTGTCCTTCCCTGAGGAGTAGCATTTGGGGGACAATTTGTGACGTCAATTGTCTGTATTCCGAGACACCAGTGCTGTTAGGAAGAAGAGCAAGGGGACACTTCGTGACGCTTATTGAAATGCCCTTGCATCTAATTAGGGGCATTTCTCCACATATCTGTCGTAATTCGGTTAAATAACTCGTTAAGAAATTATGTTAGACACTGAAGGGAAAAAAATGAAGGGGCTGGGGAGTGAAAACACGAAAACCTGGTTTCATCAAACGAGTTGTTCAATGAAAATAAACTACCGGAAGAATTATCTGAACCGAGTACATCGACTGAATGGAAAATTGCCACTCACCTTTAAGATAAACATCTAAAAATCAAGGGTTAGGCCTGATGACCGTTTTGAGGTAATATTCTATTCGAAACGTTAATAAATCTACTCGGAGGCTCGATATGCAGGAAGCCGATCCTACACATGCAGCAGAAGCTGGGCGTAAAACCAGTCCAAGGTGGCATATTTTTGTCTTTTTTTTTCTTTTTTTGTAAATTTCCGGTAGTTGCAAGTTTCCGCTTGGTCATCCATCAGTCATGAAATTGGCGAGTCTTTCGGCGCAACGTGTCTATCGGTGTGTATGCTAATAATTCTTGAGTTAGGACAATGTGCGAGCCAGCGAGCCACGCGAGTCATCGAGTCATGGTTGTGAGTCATGCGAGCCAACATGGCGAGGAGCCATGCGAGTCAACATGCGAGTCACACAGTTATTGAAAGCTAACCATTTTAAAACGGTTATCAGCGCTATTTGAAATGGGTGCTTAGACTTAAACGCGAAATTCGCATGGCTCGCAAATTGTCCAACCCCATAATTCTTATAGTCTGCGTGGAATTTGCTGCAAACTAATGTGAGAAGCGAAACAAATGCCTCTTCAAGTGTTCGTACAAAATTCCGGGCCACTCTCTAATAAAATTTCAAACGTGTATCTTAGGCCTTTATTAAGGTGAGAATCTGCTCGATCGTCACCTTCGGCTTCATAACTTTAGAACGCTTTTAAATTAAATTGTAGAAGCGATAGTGGTAGTACTTTTTTCGATTTTACTTAACATTGTGGCTGTGCCGTGGGTTTCACGCCTCCTGCACTGGTTGTGAGGCTGCTTCTACAATAAAAAGATCACAAAATCTACTTGCTTGATAATTAAGCATCCTGCTGAAGGGTGAGAAGCACTTTTTAACAGTTATGACGTAATGAATCTTTGTCCGGACAAAATCGGATCTTTTCCGAGCAAAAACAGATTTGATCGGACATCTTGACCGGCGCCGGCAGGGAAATTATTTCAAGCCCTGCCAGGACACGTCAATTCTAAAGAAATTAGGAATAAACGATAACCCTGAATTTAGAGAAGCAAACACTGGAAGCAGGTGACAGCAGCTTCTTTGGAGTTGCAGTTCAGTCTTTCTCAAACTTCCACTCTTACGTTCCACCAGCGATTAATAATGATGAACATGGAATCCAAAAATCGTATTAGCACTTAAAATGTAAACAAAGTTAAAGTGCCCCTGTGATTTAAAAAGAAAATCACTTCCTTTTTTCTCCAGATTTTGAAATTGTGTTTGCTTAACATCTGACTGACAAAATTTTGAGCCTTGAATTTTATCCAAAGGCCGTTTACTTTGAGTGTAAGTTTTGGGTTTCACGGTCCGTCATTCCTCACGTTCAAAACTGACCGAATGAACCTCAAAGGGTTGGATCCAGGGAAAAGGGACGTCAAAGGCTCACTAGCTTAAAATTCCAGCGCGTGAATGCAACTTATTATATATGCAAAACGCGAGTTTTAAAGTCTGAAAGCCCAAAACTCCCGTGCTGCAAATTAATTCTGCGGCGTACACACGCATTGCATTCTTAAACTAGTGAGCCTTCGACGTCATTTTCTCCTCGATCCAGCTCTCTCAAGATCTTAAAGTTAGTAATGACGGACCAGTAAATAGGAAAGTTCCAGTTAAAATAAACATGTGTCTTTCTGAAATCAATCTGAAATCAATCTTTGGTTGCTTAGTGTTCAGTTAACATAGTTTTGAAATCCAAAGAAAAATAAGAATTGATTTTTTGCTCACAGGGGCATTTTAAGTCATATTTATAAACGAGAAATCAGCAGTTGGTAACTGTAACTGAGGCATCCATTCATTTATTAAGAAAATCAGTTAACAAACAAGACGTGGACAGAAAAATAGATTCTTTTTGCCAATTGAATAAATAGCCCTATTCATGAAGTGACTTGGTCTTTGTGTTGAGAAGATCAATCAAGAGAGAGCGCACAAGTCCTCAGCCAAGAGATTCGTATAATATCGGTGTTTGTGGTGTTGCATGTCTACTTCATGGAAGGATCTCTCTTTAAGTGCTCATACTCAGCTAGAGCCTCAGACAACTGCCTTCTCAATGTAGCTACCTTTTCTTCTTGTTTCTTGATATCCGTATCGGTAATTGCAAATGGTGTACACAAAGGCTGCTCGGCATTTAGCCACACCTCAGGGTGCTTCTCAAGAGATATAGCTGATCTATCCTGACCCTTAACACTAGAATTGTTGTACAGATTTGTTACTAACGAATGAATCAAGCTCTTTTGGTTGATTCCCGGCCCAACGCTCTTAATTTGAGGAGGTAAACGAAAGCACTTAATCGTAGTTTCATCCACTGAGCAAACTGGAATCCCCTGCAGTCTTTTTTGCCAAAATAACTGTTTTGGCTTCTCTTTTTCAGTTTTTGTATTTGCGGCATCTAGCTTACGTTTCTTGTCTTTTGGAGCTTCCTGTCCCATGGTAGGATAATACGTAACTGATTGTTTTGACAATGATTTATTAAGTTGACGGACAGGGGCTGGAATAATTCCTCCATTCAAGTCTCGTCCAAAGCTCTGTTCCTTTTCACCTTGTTTTCGCTTACTTCGTCTGCAATATGTGCCACTTCTAAAATCAAAATTGCCAAGATCCAGGTCTGGAAGATGTTTCTCCAGTTGAGGTTTTGAACGGATTTTCTTTCCATCTGGGCTAAAAAGAAAAAAAAAATGCCAATAATTGATTAAAAATGAGATTATCAAGCCTTCTCTGACAAACAGAAAACAAGCTATACAGAGTTACTACGAATACGTGTACAGTAAACACTGTATACATGTATGTGGTCAGAGTTAGTACCACCCAGAAACAACGCAACTACGCAAATTGTTTTGAAGAGTCAATAGATCGTTCTCACTGTCACGCAACAAAAAAAAAATCGAAACCGTTAGATGAAACAAGCCAAAAACTTGGAATGTTGTAGGAGACACATTTATAAATCACCTCAGCAATTCTCAGGTCCGTGTGGTACATCGCTTCTGAGTTATTTGTCGCCGCGTTTCACGCAACTTTATAGAGTTTTGTATGGAGACGCCATGGTTGGTGCACCAGTATGGCGGCCAGAAATTCACACGAACATCTGGAATTCGCTTAGCGATGAAAACGCTTACTTTTCGCTCATGAGATAAAATACACGTGTATGAACACATCTCCTAATGTACTTGAAACGCTCAGACTGCTGAGATTCATAGGCACAGACATTTTGTATCATGGTGTCACGCAAGGTGACAATTCGGAAATTCAAAATGCTGTATTTTCGAAACGAAAGACGTCATGGAACTCGAAACTTGAAAAATGATTTATTACTAGGTCATCTTCAACCTCCGAAAATTGAAAATTCAAAACACCTTGCGGTTTTGATTTTAGAATTTAACGACCTCACTGAGAAAACCATCTATACTGTCTTTTTATCTCGAAACCACCCACTGATAATCATGTCCTTGAGGAAACGATATTAGTTATGCTGTGATTAAGATTTTTTAAAATAAATTTTCCAATAAATAATGCACTTACACATTGTGCTGTACGCGCTATGATTGGCTAATTTACCGAGCCATAATCTACAATACGGCCCGCTACAATTGAAATTTTACGTGAAATTAACTTGTAAAACTGTTTGAATCTTGCAAGCCACTATTTCAAAGAGCTATAAGCTATATAGATCATCCTTTTTCACGCATGCCAATCATTTGTTGCAGTTGACAGTTCCGCTTGACTTCAACTAGGTTTTTTTCCCCGCTTGATCAAGGTTCTCAAGGTACAAGGTACAAGGTACAAGGTACAAGCGTTCATGGACAGAAAATTGAAAATTACCACACTTATGATAATTATAGGATGTAAACAAAAAAAAAATTGGACATTAGGGACAACGCTCTAGACACTGAAAAGCGAAAAAGATCAACACAAATCATACGAACGGTAGAAATGGCTGCAATGCAGTTGCTTGAGGTAACGATGGGAAGCAATTACTGTTGGACCATTTTTTTTTGTCTACATAGCCAACTTTATAGCTCTCAGATAGTACTCGCGCTACGATTGGTTAAATTACCGGGCCGTTTTCGACAGTAAGGGCCGCTGTACGGCCCGCTAAATTTGAAATTTCGATAAAACATTCCCTAGCAAGTTTTTCATGCCGTTTCTGTTACATAAACTTGTAAAATTGTTTGAATCCTGCAAGCAACCATCTAAAACAGCCAAGAAGATTTCGTCTTTCGGATTTTGCCGGACACGGCAATCTTTGTGGCAGTTGAACCTTGCGCTTGACTTCAACTAGTTTCATTTCCCTCGCGGCTGATTACCACAGGGATATACAGTACGGACCTCGAACTCGGTTAGTAAGAAGTATATAATATTTGGCACACAAAATGACAAAAACCAGAAATTTCGTTAGAGTTTGCTTTTAGATTTTTTATCTGGCCATAGACCCTAAGCAGTATCCATTTGAAAGACAGGACAGAAGCCATGCAAAGACATTGTTCCAAAAAAACTTGGATTTTCTCACAGTTCCAAAAGAGATGTTACAAGTTTTCAACTTCAGACTGGCATTAAGAACCTTTTTCGTTATCCACGATTCCTGTCTTTTTTTTACAAACACACTAGTCGCCAAACGACGATGTAAAAATTTGAAAGTCAAAAATTTGGGAGTCAGAATGGCTTAGCAGTTCTCAACCGCGCCTCCCACCTCTGCGACCTGGGTTCAACCTTGGCCTCAACCATGATTTCAATCTGATCTCAATCTGACTCTGAAGGTTTTTCTCCCGGTACTCCGGTTCTCCTCCCTCATCAAAATCGATTCTCAGTCAACTACACCCGGCTGTGGGCGGATAACTCCCGATAGGGATAACCTCTGAAATCCTTCCCTTTCATTGAAATGAATGAATAAGGTTGCCATTATCATCATCATCATCATCATCATCATCATCATCATCCCACGGATGCAATTCCAAAGTGAGGGGTTAAATTGCAGGTTTATTCATTTTGAAAGTAAGTCCATGCATGAAAGGAAGTTAGAAGAATTATCATATAGATGTTTCAACTGTGTTATCAATTTCATATGCCTGTCCCTGTAGAAACAGGTCTATTTCCAATCCATATCAGTAACTTATCCCATAAGGGCAGCAATGAGAAGTGTTCCTCAGATGTACAAGTATTATCTTCAAAAAAGCTTCGCTCCGTATTCTTAGAATTTCTTATAAGTTATAAGTTATGTTAGCCTTTTTTGAAATATCTTTTTTTAAGCAGATTACCATTTATCAACAAGTCTGCTCTATTTATTGTTGGAATTCCAGTTCAAAGATTACTCTCCAGCCACCACGATTGTTAACATCTCAGTTCTTTTAATCCAGGAATCCAGGTTGCTTTTAAGGATTTGTTAAACCTTGTTTTCTCTCATTGATTTTTATGGCCGGACCTCAAACTCAGTTAGTACATGTACCTGCAAGAGGTATGAAATAGTCTTCCTGGTTATATACTGTACATGCAATATCTTGCATGCATAAATTCCTCTAAGATGGTTGAGCACTTACAGTAAACATTGGAAAAATATTAAAATTCTTGATAGCACAAAAATATGCATTCATGCATTTCAGTAGATGTGGGTTAAAACTCGCAAAGAGCCACCCAAATACTAACACTTAATGACATAAAAAGAAACTTTCATGGAGTTTAAAAAACAGAGGGCACAACAAGGGGCATTTTAGGACAGAGTAACTTATAATTACAAGAAAACCCATGAACCCTACAATGACCAGTCAGCAATGTGGAAAGGTACTGTATCCAGCATACTGTTTACAAGTACATGTAATTACATGATCTCGGTAATACACTTGAAAGATACTGCAAAATACATACTAATAAAAAACTGCATTTGGGTTTCAAATGATTTTGCCAACTCACAAAACGTACTGCCACCAAGGGGTTGTTTCTGAAAAGCCTTGAAAACTCTTCAAGCCCAAAAAGGAATTTGCAAAAGAAAGATCTTCCTCATTCTGGAAAATAATTATTTGTCTATGAAAAATGTTTTCAAGAAGAGACCAGTCACAAAGTTTTCATAACTTGAAACATTTTCCTTTTGAAGAAACAAAAATGTTTTGTTGAAACCCACTGACACCTCAAAAGCACTTGGATGCCCCCAGTTGACGAGTCTCACTCCCAGGGGTGGATGGGTTAACTTAAATGAAATATGCCCAGAACGTTTCAGGAATTTTGAGAAATGCCCCATAAATACGGTAGCCTGATTTGGGCCACTCCCCAATTTAAGAACATCAACAGTATTTATTAATTTTGACTTATACAGTCCATGAAGATTTTATGTTTGTAATTTACAACACCAGTTTCTTCATGGATTCTCAAAACAATATGCTGTTTTCAAAAGCCCTGAAGGTAAAGAAGGGTAACATATCATTTTTCCTTTCTAAGAGTGATACTTAAAATCCCTTTTACCTATTCTAGAAAATTCACGAGCACTTTACAGAATAAAGGCCATATTTGAATTTCACTCATGATTTGACACTATTGACCACGTGATAATTCTAAAAAAACTTACTAAGTATGGAGTTGATCAAGATGC
>OX421448.1:42707813-42712813 GCA_949126865.1 Montipora capitata | reverse complement strand
CAAAACTCAGGAACTTTCAGTTAAGTTTCTTCACAGAAGAATTGCCACAAATTCCTTTTTATTTAAAATTACGTTCTCTGACACAGATTTATGTTGCTTTTGTAAAAATGCTCAGGAAACCCTAATTCACTTCTTCTGGGATTGTCCTGTTACAAAAGTTTTTTTGAAAAACATACAAAATTTTCTGATTTCAGTTAACCTGATCCAAACCTCTCACATTCTAAGGAAAACTGTGTGTTTAGGTCTTGATGAGGAAAAAGGAGAAATTTTAGTTAACCACTGCCCACTTCTAGCTAGGTACTATGTTTTTAGCTGTAAGTACAACAATACTAAACCTTCAATATTAGAATACCTTTATCAGATTAAAGGTAATTTACAGTTAGAAAAACAAATTTCAGTCACAATAGGAAGGCAAAAAACATTCGAAAAGAAGTGGCATAAAATAATTCAGTCGCTGTGACTGTCTGAATGTTTTCTCCTTTTTTGTCTCCTCTCTGTTTTTCTGGCTATTGTCAAGTGTAATTTTGTTAACTAATCCGATCTGCCCCCACCTCCCCTTTTGACAAGCAATTAGGTACCCCCTTATCGATTTGTGACGCAATATTGTAATCTGTTTGTCACGTTTTTCTTTTTTAAAGTATGTTAAGTGTTGTATTATCTTGTTACTGTATTAAATTTTAAAAAAAACAACAACAACAACAATATCTTAAAAAGACTCGAGGAATCCGTATGCTGTACGAACTGTTGGCTCCACTTGCTAAATGATCTAGATCTCCACAGCAAAAAAAAAAAAAAGAACTGAATCTCAATTTTCCGTAAAAGAGCGTCATTTATTTTAACAACACTTAAGGTGTAATAATATTTAGGAACAAAAGAGTAAACAAATATAAGCGATCGATACACATTTCATCGTCAGGATGTGCGGCCGAGACTTTCTCATGGCCAACGTTAATAATCAAGCGATTGAATACATTCAAGTTTCATGTTCAACACGTTATTTTTAACACTAACTCTGAAAAAGTTGCATAATTCGCAAAACAGACCAGTTACGTGCAAAACAAGAACCGAGACGATGACAAGTGCACACCCGGAATTAATATCAACAGGGTCACACAAAACAAAAATTTAACATGCTTCGCCGTTGGATTCTCTGTTATTTTGCTCACGATAAGTAAACTGATGCTTGAAATTCACTTGGAAAGCATGCAACGAACTGAACTTCGACTGAAATGTTTTATTATCACGCGTGCTAGATCGAAAGTGTCGCCTAAAAAACAGCTCAGATCAGGTCACGCAACACATGGGAATTCAAAACTTAACTCCTCAAGCTGGACATAATGGTTGACAAAATGAAATCATTCAACTACAAAAATCCGAAAATAACAGCTTACCTTGAATTTAAGGAACTCAAACATTTCTCCATTGTGAGAAATGGGAATGTTCAATTTCCTTGTGAAATATGCCATTTGCATGTTTTTCCTGGCATTTGTAATTTGCATAAACATTCGATATTTTTTCTGCGTCCAATTGGACCCTTTGTTCCATATTCTATGCGTCCAAAAGGAAAACAAGTGCGTCCCAGGACGCAATGACACCCTCTGGATACATCTCTGACCAAGTCATTCTCAGCCTCTCTTGAGGACTTGGAAAGACTCATAGCGACTGCATTTTGGTTGCTTCTTATGGTTATTTGCATGCTGCACACCATTGACTTTTACAATTTCATTCAGGGTAGAAGCCATTTCTTTCCCACCATAATATTATAAAAATATAAACAATAATGACTTCAGTATTTAAGTAACGTTTTTTTCTCTCAATGTATATGTATAACAAAACGTTGACACCCAGTTTTCATATTTTTGGGCCATCTTTTGGCTTATGCCATTTAAAAAATGTTGATTATGATTACTCCTGCCTGATTACTTAGTTTCTGGCATCAGGATGTGTAGTGCGCACAAAATTGAATTTTATTAGGTTCAATTCCGTTTAATCATTTCAATAATCAAACTCAGAGCAAATTTGTTCGACTGCCAATTGAACACCAATCGTTTGATTGCATTCAATTTGTTTTTTGTTTGATTGGATAAGCCGGGTGCGTAACGAAGTGCTATCATTCATTCAAAATATTTTGCACATCTCTGTTGCAAAAAAAAAAAAGAACGTGGAACGTGTATTTACTTACTGGCCAGCAATCCCTTTGCGATAAATAGTGGCCAGCAATCCCTTTGCGATAAATGGTGGAAAACTAAACAGGGATTAAACTTAACCAAAACCGATTATCTTATCTCAGACGGTCCTCCGAGGCTAAACACTAAAGATACAGGGCCACATTTTCCGAGGTACTTGAATTACGAAACGGCTCGGCGGCTAAGTGTAGATGATTACTTAGCTTTAAAATGGTGTTAAATAATTGAGGACAACTCAAAAAACTTTATCAAGAAAATTAAGAAATTACTCGCAGATAAAAAAATATAAAGAAAACTAAAGCCTTTACCTATAATAGTAAACGTCACTTCTTCCAGCCGACAGTCCTGACTTTCTCATTACGATCTCGCGCTGCCAGCCACTCGGAAGGCTTGAGCATTCCATTCGTATAGGTTTTTCATCCATCTCCCTGACTGAAAAGATTTATTTCAACCGAATAAAGAACCACCTCTTACAATATGGCGGATTCCGATGGTAGTCACTCACTCGTGCCAGCCTGACGCAACAAGTTTGACGTCCAAAGACTGGTGATGGAGACACCCCAGAGTGCTTTGTAAGATTGCTATGACGTAAGCTCACAAATTTGAAAGCCGCCATCTTGGCAAGTTGTCTGCTTATCACACAGAAAATGAGCGACGAAACAACCGTGGAGGAAAAGCCTGCCGAGGTAATATTGTTTTAAAAGTGGTCAACTGAATTATGATATTCATCACGCTGATTTTCTTTTTTCTTACTTGTCACGACAGCTTACCGAAGACCAAAAGTTCGCACTCAAATATCCTGGAAGAAAACCAGTTGCAACTGATATTCTGAAAAAGAGGATGCAAAGAGGGGTATGCTTTAAACACATTTCATTTTTAGAGTTTGAACATTTATTGTGTAAGCTCCATTTTTACAGGCTGCATGGGGGTGGGAATTGAAAATGTACTTCACACTGATTTACATGTAATACCCCTCCTTCATGTTGCTTTGACCTAGGTGAAATACTTTGATTCTGGTGATTATGCGATGGCAAAAAGCGAGAAAAAAGGAGGGCCTGCGGCTGCAATTAATAGAGGAAAGCCAATGCCTTGTATGCCTCTTGGAGTTGGAAAAGCTATCCCTACACCTGAGAACATTCCACATAGGAAAACGTCTGTGCCGAGTAAGTTGGTGGAAGCTCACGACCAACAGCAGGTCGGAGTAATGCAGTAGTTGCTTTTACTGAATCACACTGACTCCTCCCTCTGTGCAGGTGCTTTATCAACATTACTATTTTTTCCCTCAGTATGTTTTGAACATCAAGTGAAGTAAAATTAGGGAAGTTACAAATTATGTAGCTGCTAGTTTTTGGAATTTTTATAATGCACACCTGCAGCTGTATTCAGTAGAGTTTTAAATTTAATTTTGTAATCTTGCGTCAAAGAACGAACAACCACCACACCGTGCAGTGGTTTTCTAGTGGAGGAAAAAAATGACGAAGTACACAGCTTAAAAGTCTTAAAAGTTAAATTGTATTTCAAAATAACTTCAGCCTGTAAAAAAATATTTTGACTGTTAAGCGTGATTTAAGCTTCTCCATATGAACAAAAATGTTGCAATAGACATTATATTGCCGTTCTGTGTCAGAGAACCATCTCTGAACAGGTTACTGCATTTTACTTGGTAAATAACAAGTGTATATGTATAAATGCTTTTTGCTTCTTGTACTAAAGATGAATGTGGATTTGGAAGTAAAGGGAAATATTCACAATCATTTTGCCACTCCATCTGCCATTGCTGTTCATTAAAGGTTAATTCCGACACTTTCTCACAAGGGCACGCATGCATCTATTAGTATTTATATAATAACCCAAGTTATTCACGGATTTTGATTGGTTCTTGCCTATGATCTATTAGAGGACAGACGCACGATTGGCGTCACCATCACCTTTTATGCGAATAAAGTTTAATTCTTTATTATATATATAAAACAAATAGATTCCATGTTGCCGTGGGTCTGTTCAGTAATAGATCACAGAAGACGTCAAAATGTGGTAAGAACATCAGTGACACACTCGGCTATCGCCTCGTGTGCCACTTTTTGTTCTTACCACATTTTGACGTCATCTGTGATCTATTACTGAACAGACGCACGGCAACATGGAATCTATTTGTTAAATATAGATGTGATTAACAGGATTTCTTTACTTTAAAAACCTCAACCCAAGTTTCAAAGATGTGTAATTTTTAATATCTTTTAATGTGGGGCATAAGGATATCAGTTGCAGGCATGTCTGGGAATTAAGGATCTCTAATCTATGTTACCCTGTCCAAACTGGAGATTTCTAATCACCTCTCACATCCATGTACAGTGCTAGGATAATAAAACAGTGACAACTGTAAAGAAATTACCTTGGAATGAGTGAAAATGTGAGACAAACAATGCTTTGCAGGTTGCTCTCTAGTATGAGAACCAGTAAATTAAGGTGGCTGGAATACTAGTGGACCAGTGTAAATCTCCTTTTGTCTAAAGTATAAGGCTGCATTATTACATACTAACTCAAAACTTATATTTTGGTTGAAATCTGAGCAACATTTGAGCATGATTAACCCATTGACTCCTGAACCACCCCCATTGACAAGTAAAATTGTATGGTGTTAGACAATAAAATATATTAAGTTTCATTCCCAGGGGCCAATGGGTTAATTACTGTGGACAGTGATTGGATAAAGAGGCTGAGTAAAATAGTGTTGCTTTAGACAGAGCAAAATCTATTAAGTCTGACTCCCAGTGGTCAATGGGATAATTATTGTTCAAAGACTATTTTAATAGC
>OX421448.1:42682813-42700313 GCA_949126865.1 Montipora capitata | reverse complement strand
CAGTCAGTCTAGCAGTCACACTGCTAAGAACCCGCGCTTTTTGGCGGTAAGTTGCATTGTCAGCGTACTGCATTTGACATTGCGTTTTCGTGAAGCAAGCAAAAATTTTGACGGCAAACTAAAATACAAAGTAAGTATTTTTTGATATGTTGTACGACGAGGACAGCTGAGAAAGAGAGAGGAAAAACAGTCAGCTGACGACGGGTAACACGATGGTCAACGTGAAAGAGAGCAGGAGAAAACAATTGAAATATCATCACGGAGAACAGCTATAGAGAGAGAGCAGGAAAGAACCCGAACAAAGAGACGAAATTATAGTTGGAAGAAACTGAACAGGCTGAATAAATGGTGACGAAACTCGGGGAAATAGAGACTAATTTATAGTAATGAGCAGGCTGGACTGGTCGTATGGTAAGCGGACTTGTTATAAAATGAAATATCTTAAAACAAAGACATAAAAAGTAATTAATTGTATTGAGGAGCTCCGTTTAAAAGGCTTGCCTAAAAATGTAAAACATTAGCTTTTACTTTTACTTCTGTATCGTTCAGAAACCGTAAGACACCTCTCCGACTCTTAGAAATTTGTAGTCAGTCCAACGAATCACGGTCCCTTGGAAAATCATAACCGTTTATAAGCGTTTTCCCTGTGGGAGTTGATGCGGCCATGTGGTTAGGGCGCTTGCCTTGAGATCTGGAGATCCCCGGTTCAAGACCCGTTCTGACCTCTCGTTGAATTTGATCGTGGTTGTCCCTGGTTCATCTTCTCTGCTGCACTTGTAAATAGGTAGCCAACTGGTTTGCCTCCGGACAGTTAGGATTCTTAAAGGGAAAGTACGGCCTAGAAAAAGTTTCTCTGAATCAAAAGTTCTTTACCTGTCTTGTCATACGTGACCACTCATTTGGACTAAATGTGTTTAAATAGCCAACAATAACGCTTCAAAAATAGGCAAATTTAAATTGAAAGCCGCCATCTTTGTTTTTGTGTATGCAAACGAGGCTATGAAGTAGCAATAGTCAAGGATTTCTCCGGATGACTAAATGTACTTGATGTAAAGAAGAAAACCACAGGCGAGGGGAGCAATACTTTGTAGACTTGAATCTTAATCCAGAGGCTAAATTGTATTGATATTGGCTCCACCTCTTAACAGATTTACCTCGTAGTCGTTAAACAGGGTTTTATATGTGGGCTATATGCAGGAGTTTTACAAAGCGAAAGAGAGCTTGAAGTGCTATCCCGCGCTCATTGCTGTGAAATAAATGCCTGGAAATCAAGTTTAATCTGTCTACCGTGGCTTTCTACGAGATCCCTGTTACAACTTCAAAACAAATGATCGATTTATATATTTCCATCAAATGGTAAGATATAGTAAATCGTTTCAGTAGTTTCGATACTGCTAACAGAATTTAACCACATTTCAAGTTGCGTTTATTAGCGCATAACAGTGAAAGTCTTCTATATATGGCTTGATTCAGTTTTCTCGCTCCGATATAATGATATTTTGGACTAGTTGACTGAGATTTCCGTATGAAGCGGAAGTCACCAAGACCAATATTCATATACCTGAAGTCCTCCTTGATAAAATGACAGACCCGAACAAACAATATAGCAGTCAGGTTTTCACGTTTGAGGAATCCACATGATCCACGTGTTGAATGCGTGTAGAAGCAAATGTTGAAATCGTTTAAACGGGCCTTTAACCAGTCGTTGTTTAGTTCATTTCGTTTCATTAGCCCTGAAAAGCCCCTATGGGGAGAGGTCAATAGACCTTATTCACGATAGCCGCCATGTTGGATTTGCTATTATCATGCAAATTAGCTACACACTTCTGAGGGGGCAAACACAACTTCGAGAGGTTATAACGAACATCTTAGCCACACAGATGATTTGTTTCATGTTCATTGAATGTTTATCACCTAAGTAGTAAAATGGAATACTTACTCAAGTTACTTTGATTTTTTTTACTGAAAAATTAGCAGATAACGAAGTAGAAAGTCAAAATGTCGGAGGCAATCAAAAGATATAAAGTTATTATAAAAGGTACTTAATTCTAAATTCTAAAATGATCTTTTAGCAATGTTAATTCAATATTCTCTATTTTCGAATTCCCCATAATACACTTTGTTTGCCCCCTCAATTTTGCGTAAACCATTGTTTTCAAATGCTCTTGGGAATATGCAGTGTCCCCAAGAGCATTTGAAAACAATAGTTTATGCAAAATTTGGGGAGCAAACAAAGTGTATTATGGGGAATTCGAAAATAGAGAATTTCGACGAAACGATTTTCCGCAATTTGCCTTCATTCCCAATGTTTGCCCCCCAGGATAACACATGACTAATTTGAATGACAATTTGAAAACCAGCTTCGCGGCTATCGTGAATAAGAGCTATTAAGGCTCTGTTTACGTGGAGGTGGGGTAACCCGCCAAGTAGGTGTCGAAAAATAGTTCGCGTTTACATGCAATCTTACCACCCTGCCACCACACTGATGATGATGATGATGATGATGATGATGATGATAGACTTTATTTAAGTGTCAATAGTATTTAGCTTTGGAAAAACTAGTTGGGGACACTATTTACACAATAAAGTATACCTTAGCTAAAGTTAAAATTGTTTACAATTTAATGAATGATGTATAAGATAAATAAATAAATAAATAAATGAAATGCATAAACTTGGTAAGAGTTTAAAAGCTTAAAAGATATCAAATATATATAAAAAGTAAATTTTAAGCGGCCTAGCAGCATATATCACAGTTCTTACAATACTGTACTGTTTTTAAAACTCTTAACATTTGGCTTCTCTCTATCATTTTTGTCTAGTTTGTTCCAAAGATGGAGCCCAAAATATCGTATAGAATGCTTTCCATAATGCACGGTGCGAAAACTTGGAATCTTAAAATCAGCCTTCCTCAGATTGTACTGTTTCGTGGTAGTATTGAGTATTTCTGTTATATAAGTGGGTACAAGTTCGTTTTTTACTTTATACATTAAAGTGGCGATGTTTTGTATCCGTTGTTGATACAGACTTGGCAGACCTGCTCTTGTTAGAAGCTCACTGTAGGTCTCCGATTTGGATTCAAAAACTGCCCTGAGTGCGCGCTCTTGAATTCTCTCTATTTTCTTCTTATCGGATGATTTGCAAAAATGCCATACGACATCACAGTATTTTAGGTGGGGCAGAATATTGGATTTGTACGGCTGTAACTTTGCGGACCATGGGATTAAATGACGTAATCTCAATAATACCCCAACCTTACAGCTCGTTTTCTTGCAAATATCTCTAACGTGTTCACTAAATGTCAATTTGTTATCAATGGTTACACCGAGAATTTTCAGATAATCAGATGATTTAACTTCATGTCCATCGAATAGTCAAGAAGGTTGCGGATCAATGGTAAGGATTTGGTATCAGTTCTGACGGTTGGCTTGCAGTAGGTTATCCTTGTACCATTGTGACACTGCCTCTGTTTGTCTCCTGAGAGTTTGGGCGGCCTTCTGTATATCACTATCATTGGTGTATATTTGATGATCATCAGCATACATCAATAGATTAGCAGACTGTCCAAGCGATAGATCATTTTGGAACAAGTTCCAGAGTAGAGGCCCGAAGGAAGAGCCTTTCGGACACCCCCTTTTTTGTTCTTTCCATGCGCTATGCGCTTCTTGTAGTTTGACTCTTGTGACCTTTGTCGAAGCTACTGCTTAAAGGACGCATTTTTGGCCGTTAATGCTCTTCTACTCTCACTTGCTACTCTTGCTTCAACTTTTCAATGCTGTGGCTTCTTATTATCACTTTTCATGCTGCAACGCCTCCGCCAAGGGCAGTATTTTTTGAAACGAGCCGACCCCGGGTTGGCCGGTTACCCCACCTTCAAGCGTTTACATGGGAAAACGCGACCCCGGCTAGGCGGGGGTGGTTTGCTTTCTCATGCTGTCCAATAAGGATGCTTGCGAAGGGCAAATCAGTGCATCGAAATAAAGAACAAACAAGTTCAGCTCTATACATCTATACAGCTTTGACTAAACGCGGACAAATCAGCCCTTCAAATTAATCACAGGAAAGGATTGCCTGGGGTGAGCCGATCAGGACGGCAAACTACACGCTTTGTATTAAGATGAGCATTTACCTGCAAAAAAGCTTTTAAAACGGTTCAAACGGTTCAGCAACGACTAGACCAAGTAATTGATAGTTTTGGCCTTACAGACTGTCATTTTGATCAGTCAAAAATGAGACTTGACAGCGTAAAAAAATATTTTGTCTGTCATCGGGTCCCACCACTGTCCGAAATTTATTTTGAGCCTGTTATTTCGAGTTATTATTCTTAGACAATTATATGAAACAGTTAACTTAAGGGGCGCGCTGATCGGGACACCACTTTTGTCAGCTTGACGTCCAGTTTAATCTTCTGGAGTGCTCTGTGTGATTGTCAATCTTTCAATGAGTATCCCGTCATTTATCTGGTCACCTGTTTCTTGCCGAGAGCGAAAATTGATATTCCGGTAAAAGTAAAGTATGTTCTGATTACGGGCTGTGACACTAGCTACAGTCGAGCGACAGCGATTAAGTTGGATAAAATGGAAGCTTGTGTGTTAGCGACTTGTCTGACGAAAGAAGGAGAACCGAGTTTGCAATCGGAGGCGATCGACATGCTGAAAACATTCCAGTTGGATGTGACGAATTTCAAGAAGATTAAAGATCCTGCTGGATTATGGGGCCGCGTAAATAATGCAGGCTTTTTGTGTTCATCCCCAATTGAGTGGTCGCCACTGGAAGACCTTGAGCGATCAGCAGATGTGAGTATATTGGGAATATTAATTATTGATGTCACAAAGACCTTTCTGTCACTGATTAAGAAATCCAAGGGACAAGTGGTGAATTTGGTCAGTATGGCAGACAGGGTTTCGTGTCCATTTTATGGATCTTATTCTGTGACCAAATATGATGTGAAGGCATTCTGGCATTCTCTGATCTCTTCGACGGGAGATTCATCCCTGGGGGATAAAAGTCGCTATGCTGCAGCCGGGATTCCTTCCCACCAACAACGCGGTTCCAGACTTTCTGGAAAGAGAATTAGGGAATGGATGGAACCACATTAGTGGGGGAGAGGGGTGTTTACAGAGAGCAATAGAAATCTTCATGGCGATGCTGATATCAGCGATGTTGTAAATGCAATAGTAGAGGGCCTGACTTCGGCCTCTCCATCTGATCGCTATATGGTTGGCCGAGATGCTCGGTATGGGCTCATACCTTTTGAGATTTTTTCCAGCATTTTTTGCCGACTTTGCCATCAATGTATCGTTCAAACTACCACAACCTCGTTGTGCCACATATGACTAGAGAGCATTTTAATGAACTGTTTCATCTTTTAAGGAAACTTTTGTCTTTTTTCATGTGTCTATTATAATGTAGTCCATGTTAAAATGTTGAAGCAACTGAAGAAAGAGGTGAATTGTAACTACTAAAAAAAATGTGTATTTTATCGTATTTGGCTAAAATCAGTGTCTTGTGGGAAAACGTGAAAGTAATCAGTCTGCCACTGAGTCAAGCAGGGGTGTGTGTTGGCGCCGAATCTGTTTGCATTCTACCTCGCCGCAGTGCTGGAATGTGTGTCTAACAGGACCACAAAAGATGTGTACATCCGACGCCGATCAGATGGTGGGTGGACACGGAAAGACCGCAGACCGGTTGGCTCAGTTGTTTGAGCATCAGACTACCGCGCGGAAGGTCGCAGGATCCAACAGCACTTTTCACAGTACTTCTCATTAGAATTTAACATTTTAGGAGACATTTTATACCCCAACCTCAGTATAATTTATTAAGGCGCCTTTCCTTTCAACAATACCCGTTCTCATCAAAACCAACCAGAGCTCAATCAGACAACGGTTTTGAAGGTGCATGTTGCAATAATTAATGTCAATAAAGCATAAAGATGGCCAATAACGTCTCGCCGACATGATATATTCGCATACTCGCTGATATTTTAGTCACAATGTCGGTTGAGAGTGACATGGAATGTGAGGTGAGTAGTCCTCTTTGGATATTATAGACGCTTGATTGCAGCCACAATTATCGGTGAACAGGAAAAAACAGACAAAACAAAACGCATTTTCAGTGTGAGAATACTATTTACGTTCGACATCAACCGCTTTCCGCGTGGGGTATCAATAGGCGCAAAGGTTGAGTTGTAGGGGGCTTTGTATGGCAGAGGCTAACCTGCGATCAGGCCCATTTTTAGCTTCGCTCATATGTTCTCTTATGTCGTCGCTCGCTAAAATTGGGCCTGACCAAAAGTCTCTCAAGAATTCCGTTTGGTCGGCCAAATTTTGGCCGACCAAACTCGTGATCTGATTGGCTGTTGAAACGCCGGAAGTGAAAATGCCATCGTGATTGCGCGGAGCTCTCGCGAAGTCCTCGAGACTAATCCGCCATAAGTGTACGAAGAAATGTGCTCCCTTTTGTTCTTACAATGCCGTGGACGGTGCAACTCGATTTTATTTGTATAAATGGAGATATGCCATCTGAAATATCTCATAACTTGTCCAGAATCGGGTTTGAATCTCTGGAACGAGTGAAATTAGCGACTCCGTTGTCGAGCTCTGTGGCCATGGGGTGGAAAGTACTTTGGCACAAACTTCCCTGATGTTTTGAAAGCTAAAAAGCTGGTTCTTTCAAATGGCAATGAAAGCCGATGCATGTTGGTTTCCTGGATGAGACAAGGGACATATATATCAACAGGAGGAGATGCTGATAAAATCGCAAGTTACACGAATGCATGTTTTGAATATCTGTGTATCAAACGGCTTTACTTATTGACTGTACATGACACGGTTTGTTTGCACACTTCATAATATTTCCAGTTGATTTAACTTAAAACTCACACTCCAGAAACTAAAATGGCATGTTTCCAGAGAGATCAATTGTACAACAATAAAAGAAACTTTGCGAGTCCATCTTACTGTTCGTACTCCATCAAAAAATTAACAGCCAAACGTATCATGATTTTACTGCGCGCAATTCTAGAAATACACTGCAACTGAAGATATTACCCGAAAAAATCACCAAAGAAACCTTCATGGGCAAACACGTTAAAGGAATAATGTATTTCTCTTTTTTTCTTTAAAAATCTATTGCCAAACCGTCCAACGACAAAATGCTGGGTTATCTCAATTACAAATTAAGATGTCAAGCTTAAAAGATTGCATAAGTTCGGAGGGAGAATTACACCGGCCTTTGCCGCAATATAGTCGTCGAAAACATTCCCCATGCTTTAAATGTGTTTTTCTCAAATTAAAGCCAACGGTAACTTTCGAATTCGTTTATAATATTGCTCCCACGGTAATTAACTTTGGTCAAAACAAAATAGCGTGAATCTGCCGTCCACGCGTGTATTGGTGTAATGGAAGTAAATTTGATTGGCCGATGAAGGACATGTCAATCAATCAAAAAAGGTGGGCGGAAGGAATTTCGAAGAGGAATTTGGTCAGGCTCTATTTTTCGTTTCGCCAACTCCACATTACGTAGCACGCGAAACTAAAATAGAGCCTGATCGCAGGTTAGGCAGAGGCAAGCTCCTAGTCATGGGCTCCCGAACAAAGAAAAAAAACTCAAAAAGTGCTCTTCCGAAGTTATGACATGAATCTTCTTCCAAAAGGAGTCAGCACGAGACAAATTACTCAGAGAGATAAAAGTAAACATTTGCGAGACGCTGGATCATTTTAAGTGACTTTGGTTCAGGTTCTTATTCCAGATTCCCCATTCTGGTTTTTTCTTTTTAGGCAAACCCAACTGGAGGTAATTTAAGCAACATTTCCATGTGAGCACTGATAATTTTCTGCTCATCCCCAAAGCGCTTCGTCAATATTTCAACACCAGCGCCATAGTTTCCTTCGGTGAACGATAAACCCGTAACTGCTGTGCTCGCTTCTCCACCAAGCAATCCTGTCAAATACTATGTACTTATTGACTGAGTGGGAGGGCCGGGCCCTGAGTGGGAAAACCCTCGGCCATGGCGCACGGAACTCGCTGCGCTCGATCCGTACGCCATGACCTCGGGCCAAATATTTTCCTGTCCGGCCCGACCTAAACTCAGTCAATAAGTATTTTATCATATGGGCTCTTTACACTATTTATGAACACTCAGAAGATGAAATTAGGACAAAATAAAAAACAAAAATATGCAAAGAAAATTTATCTAATATGTTGTTTGCATTTGCTTTCCTGGCTGTAAATTACTTATATGTTAAAAGCGACGAAATCCCCTAAAATTGCATCGCACGGAGCAGTACGTGTTCCTAGTAGGGCCGTTCGGCTTTTTCCGGCCCTGCTCGCGCTAATGCGTACGGCCCTCATACGGGGATTTTTTCAATAGCTTGGCAATAAAAGCGCGCGCGGGGCCGTACGGGCCATATGATAAGGGAACTTATCGAGCTCGGAAATTTGGTTGTTCTCGTGCTCAGAGTTCCCAAATGCGCCCCAAAACTCTTCCTCTCCGCAACAGAACCACATCGTCTTTTCAGTTCGGGTTTGGGCACCCGCGCTCGTATTAACTGGTGAGATGTGGCTTGTTGATTTGTAGGCGCTCGAGTTGGGTGTGACGACGAATTGGAATTGTCTTCAATTGTGTTGCCCTTCAATCCTTCGATCCTCAATCTTCAATCCTTCAAGCTAGGATACATGGGCGCGTTGGCCAGCCAAGCCCTCCGTAGAACACGAGTTTAGAAGTCTGTAAGCCCGTAACTCCCGTGCTGCATATTAATGTAGTCTCGTGCACACGCATTGCAGTCTTTGGCGTCATCTAGTCCTCGATCCAACTCTCTCAAGATTTAAGCTTGGCTTTCACTAGCGACGCAAGCACAAGGGCAAGCATAAGAGTGAAAACGGGGTTGACGCAAGCACAAGCACAAGGATCAATTTGTTTCCTTTTCCTTGTGTTTGCGCTTATGCTTGCGTTCGCTTGCGTCGTGTGAAAACCAAACGCAGCATAAGCACAAGGATATTTGCTACGTCTGGCCAATTAAAGCACTCGTTCCAGATTCCCCCTGTCTGAGCATTTGAACAAAATGGCGGATGCCGTGGTTGATTTTGATGCTTATGTCGACGTTCGTTTTCACTAGCGTAAGCTATTTATACTTGCGCTTGTGCTTGCGTCGATAGTGCAAACCCGGCTTTAAAGTTAGTAATGGCGGACCATTAATTAGGACAATTTTAGTCAAAATAAACAGGTGTCTTTTTTAAATGGAGGCTAAAATTTTCGGTCACTTAGCGTTCAGTTAACATAGTTTTGAAATACAAAGAAAAATTAGAATTGATTTTTGCTCATAGCACTTTAAGGGAGAATTTCAATTATCATCATCATCATCATCATCATAAATCCTTATAGTCCCCGTTGGAGCATAGGGCCGCAACAATGTCCCTCCTCCACTGCGTCTTGTCCTTCACAATTGCCTGAGCCTTTCCCCATGTCAGACCCATTTCACTTAGTTCAATCCCAGCGGTCTTCCTCCAAGTGGTTTTGGGCCTCCCCCTTTCCTTCTGCCTGCACGTAAAAGCAACCTTGGGTATCCTCTCTGGCGGCATTCGTAGTACATGTCCCAACCATCTGAGCCAGTGTTTCTTAATTTCGAGGTGGATACTGGTGCATCCAGTCTTCTTGTAAAGGTCGTTGTTGGAAATTTTGTTGGGCCAGAAGATGTTATAGATCTTTCGCAGACAGCTATTGTGAAAGGCACTGACTTTGTTTATGTCCCTTTTGACAATTTTCCAACATTCAGAGCCATGCAGTAACACAGACTTAACGTTACTGTTGTATATGCGCACTTTAGTCTTGAGGCTGTACTGTTTAGACTTCCAGGTTTTTTTTGAGACTACTAAATGCACACCTGGCCTTGATGTCCTTCTGGACACTGCTATCAGTACTGATCACACTCCCGAGATAAGTGAACTCTTCAATATGTTCTAGCGGTTCTCCATCGATGTTGACTGACCTTGGTGCACCAGAGCTGACACAAATGATTTTGGATTTTTTTTTGCTGATAATCAGTCCCATCATCTTGGCATTCAAATTAAGATCGTCAGATTTCTCCTGAAGATGGGCAGGTGTTAAGAGAGTCCACCGTATCTCACGAGGGTGTTTAGAAGTTATTTGGCGCATCACCCATGCAGTCGATTGTAACAAAGAAGAGGATAGGCAAGAGTATGCAGCCCTGGCGCACTCCGGATTAATAAAAATAATGAAAATAAAATTTATTTATACCGCGCAAATTCAACTATGCAGTTTTCAAATGCGCCTTACAATAAAAGAACAACATATAACACTATATAGTCAAAATTACACGAATGAATAATTATCTAGTCTATAAATTACAATACTATATCAGCAAAAGCTTTTTTAAAAAGATGAGTCTTCAAATTGCGTTTAAAAACTCTAAAATCAGAAGTGCATCTAAGATCTAACGGAAGATTATTCCACAGTTTTGGTGCGCCGGCCACAAAGGCTCGATCGCCAAGAGTAGGGAGAGTCCTGAAATCTGGATTTGAAAGCAGATATTTGTTATTTGATCTGAGGCTGTAGGAAGAATTAGGTTTAAAATTTACGAGAGATGATAAATAATTAGGAGCTGTACCATGGATTGCTTTGTGAGTGATTATAATAATCTTATAATCTATTCTAAACGTTACAGGTAGCCAGTGTAATTTGTATAGTATAGGTGTGATATGGCAATACCGTGGTGCTAGATATAGGACTCTTGCAGCTGCGTTTTGAACACGCTGCAGTTTACTGAGAGCGCAGTAGGGTAGTCCGTATAAAAGTGAATTACAATAGTCCAATCTGCTTGTGATGAAAGCGTGGATTAATTTATGGGCAGATTCTACACTTAGATATTTTCTGACGCGTCTAATGTTGTGAAGATGAAAACAAGCACTCCTACACGCTTTGGTTATGTTGAAGTTCAGGTTGAAATTGCAGTCAAACCAGGCCCCTGAGTTTCTAAGGGGTTCCGTGCTCGGAGAGCTGATGGATTCGCCAATAGTTAGAGTAGCGCGTTTAGTTTTCTGTAGCTGCGCTTTCGTCCCAATGAGCATGAACTCTGTCTTGGAATCATTGATCATGAGTTTATCATTGATCATCCAGTTACGGATGTCACAGAGGCACGCTTCCATTGCTGCAATGGCGGCGTCTTGATTGGAATCATCATTTGGATTGAAAGCCAGATAGATACCAGTATCATCAGCATAACTGTGCGCTGTTGGGAGGTGCTGGCTAATCACATCAAATAGCTCACTGGTGTAAAGGGAGAACAGCATTGGGCCGAGACAGGAGCCCTGTGGCACACCAAACTTCAAATCAAAACAGTCCGACTTTGCACTGCCGATTACAATACGCTGGGATCTATTCGACAGATAGGATTTGAACCACGTTACTGCTTGATCTTTAATTCCAAATTTGTATTCCAGGCGCCGCAGTAATATGTCATGGTCTACTGTGTCGAAAGCAGCGCTTAAATCTAGGAACACTAATAATGTGACATGTTGTTTGTTCATGTTGACGAGTATGTCGTTGCGCATGCGCAGTAAGGCAGTTTCCGTACTGTGATTTTTTCGGTAGGCTGATTGAAATTCCGGAAACATCTGATTGGACGACACGTGATCGGAGATTTGTAGTGCAGCTGCCTTTTCAGTGATTTTTGAAAGGAAAGTAAGATTGCTGACGGGCCGGTAATTTTTCTTTATCAGATCCATGTTGGCGTTCTTTAACTTTGGTCTCACTAAACCCTCTTTCCAAATGTCCGGAAAGTGACCACTACTGAGCGAAAGATTAACCATGTTGGAAATGGTCGGTAGGAGTTCGTTAATACAGTCTTAAACAATCTTGGTAGGTATGGGGTCATTGTCGCAGGTCTTGTTTGGGGCATTCAGCACCAGCTTTTTGATACCTTCTGACGATATTGGCTGGAAGTTATTGAAGGGTGTGCCAGCAAACGAAGACTCTTGAATGCTACTTCCGATCGAATGGTGAGGGTGATTCAATGAGGAGTCAATTCTGTCCAGCTTTGAGCGAATGACATCGATCTTTTGTATAAAGAATCTCCCAAAATCATTAGCAAGCAAAGTAGGGTCAGAGTGCTTGGGGTATTTTTCCTGTGACGACCCTCCTAGCAGTGCACTGGCCGTCTTGAAAAGCTTTCTCTGATCACAATCGTTTTCATTAATAAGGTTGAAATAATAGTCACGCCTTGCTTGCTCTATAATGCGATTCGTATGATTGCGTGCCTTAATGAAATTAACCCTGTCTGACTCGAGCCCCGTCCTTGGCCATATTCTCTCATACCGTCTACGTAAACGCTTGGCTTCTTTGATTTCGTTCTTGAACCCGCGGACGAACCGTGATAGTCTTCTTTTGGAGAGGAGCGTGTTTATCTAAAAGGCCAGTCATGGTTGAACCGTAACAGGAAACAAGATCAGTAATTTCATCGGGTGGATTCTGGCATAGCCTCGATTCCCTGAGATCATCCTTGAACGATTCAATGTCTATAGCCTTAGTCTTCCGGTAACAGATCTCTTCAACAGTTGTAGCCGGCATACGGAGAGTTAGTTCAGATAGAACAGTACAATGATCTGACAAGAAACTGTCAGAGATGGGCGTGGTCTGAACAAGGCCATCCAAGTCCCGTGTAATGATCAAGTCTAAAGTGTGTCCAGAACAGTGAGTTGGTGCAATCACGTGTTGTGTGAGCCCCATGCACTCCAAGAGATCTAAAAACTTAAAAGCGTCAGGATCATCTGGGACGTTCACATGAATAATTACTGGAAATGCTGTTGTAATGGAGTTTCCGATGATGATACTGCATTCGAAGTTATTTTATATAATAACCCAAGTTATTCACGGATTTTGATTGGTTCTTGCCTATGATCTATTAGAGGACAGACGCACGATTGACGTCACCATCACCTTTTATGCGAATAAAGTTTAATTCTTTATTATATAAAACAAATAGATTCCATGTTGCCGTGGGTCTTTTCAGTAATAGATCACAGTTGACGTTTGCAACATACGAAACGTCAAGTATAAAATGAAAATGTTTGTAACCGCTGTTTGTTTTCTTTTCCTGGTGCATTCATGTTAGCACGAGGAGTGAGCAGGCGCCGTAAGGTTCAAATAGCTAATTTTTGGCTGTAAGAACCCTACGGCGCATGTTCTCCTAGAGAGAGTTTCCCAGAGCCTTGGGTCGACCCGAGGCCCTGGTGACGAGAATGACCGCGTATCTTAATTCTCCATTCGCGCATAACCAAAATTCCTTGCGCCTTTGACCAGAATCTCTTGCGTTTCGAAGAAAAATGTGTTCTCCCGATTAGAGAGCTACCTCGTTCGTTCGCTTCAGGCTCACTCACTGCGGCAGCAACAAACACCAATCTTTTTTCACACAGGCTCATCTCTTTCCATATCCGCGTCTCGAAGGACCATCAGTTCGGAATATATTGGCCCTCGACACGATACCTCTAACACATCGTTACTTTTATTCTCTCCTTGACTTGTAAGGGCTTTCACATTTATCTCATAAACTTTCAATAGACCTCTTTACAGTTGTGTGCCTAGTTACTTTGCCTTTAAATGAAAGTGAGGCTGGTGTTGACCTTGTTATGATACAGACCTCCCTCCTTTTCTTATGTTAATGATGTTGTTGTCATGCTAATTAGTAAGAATTTACAGAAGAAAAGCAGTAAGGTTTCTATCAAAATAAGGTCCACTCCAGCCTCACTTTCATTCATAGCGTCAGCGTCCTCCCTTACAATCGAGAACTTTCAATACCAAATATGGTCATTACGCATATTACGAATTTGATTCATGCATGTTATGGATTTTGATTCATTTTTTGTTAAAACGTATAGCATGCATAATGTCAACACTGGTTTTGCAAATAGTTCTACCTACCATCTTTCCAAAATTCGAACAAACTATGGTAAATTAAATATTCGGTTCAACGGTCCTAAGCTGTGGAATGGAATTGATAAAAGGTTCAAAACTCTAACTCCATCCTCATTTAAAAGAGAATTATCCTTGTATTTTATTGATCACTACCAGTGTTTTTTCCTTAATTGCTACTGACTTCCAGTAAACTTACTCTGCCTACAAATATTGCTGCTTTTTAAGAAAATATTTGTTTACTTAATCATTCATTTGATTCATTATTTCAGTGTATTTTTTTTAAGTTTAGAATTTAATTAATTACTTCCTGACCTTTAATTTTGTTTCATTTTGTCTCATTTTGTCCCAAAATTGATAATGTTGCCAAATTGTAGTTTTTGATATTCCCAGGTACATCTCATTGAGTTATTTTAATTCCAAAGTTATAAAGGAAAAACGATTCTTTGGCAAGAATGTTGCCCGATAAGGTGGCAAAAAAGCGTTTCGGGGAATTTCTATTTTTTGCCTCCTTCGAAAGTAATGAGTATTTACGCAAAGCTAATGCGTGTTTTATAAAAACTCAAAGTTTAACAGCGTATAAAAAAAAACCAGGCAATCAAAATTCCCCGACACGGTTTCTTAAGGGGCTGTTTACGTGGAGGTAGGAAGATCCTAGAAGGCGGATCATCCTAGCCCCATATGTTTTCTGTATTCAGTTTACATGCAAGAGGTCGTACTTGGCCCTAGTGCTAGGATCTTCCTAGCTGTGAGCTAGGAAGATTCTAGCGCTAGGAAGATCCTTGCACCATGTAAACTGCCTTCGCTCGGAAGTTCCTGGTACTTGGGGCCAAAAATCATGGCGGCGGCCGGGTGTTATTTATTTTATTTTATTTATTTATTTATTTATTTATTATTTATTTATTTAATCTTTATTTTACCACGGTACAATTCATCAGCAATATAAAACCGTATGTACAATTAAAAATTTAAAACCAAGTATAGATAAAGCTATGTAAACTACATTAACTATCTTACTCAATATCCGAAAAATAAAAGCTGCTTTCCATGAATGCCGTGTTTAGAATAATGGCCTAGATAATCTCTTTAATCAGTCGTTTGAATTGATTGAGGGACTCTGCTTTCCTTAGTTCTAATGGCAAACTGTTCCACAAAACTGCGCCACTATAGCTAAAGCTGTTTTTGTAGTAGTTTGTGTATGCGCGGTTGCGGAACATTTACCTTATTCACAGAGTCTCTCAAACAACAACCAGAGTCGCGATGGACAAATTTCGAGCAGAGATACTCAGGTGCTAGTCCCTGTAGGGATATAATACCATTGTTGCTCTTTCAATTTGCCTTTGAGAGACTAGGGATTTCCATCCTAAGAGTTCAAACAAATTGTTGACATCAGCGTCATAGCTAGAGTAAGTCAAGACACGGGCTGCTCTGTTTTGTAGTTTCTGCAGTTTGTCCTGCAAAGTTACTCTACAGTTTCCCCAAACAATATTGCAGTAGCGTTCACGGTATTCAGCTGCCAAAGGTCGACAATTTTCGTCTGGCGTTGCCACAGGACGATTCTAATGATTCCGATGACTGCCGACAATATTCAGTACCAATTTTGTTTCAAAGAGACACCGCCCAAACGAGAGACACAGTGGAAAGTAAGGAGCAATCGATCGACAGCAATGTCGAAAACGCTGCGAGTCAAATACATCCGAATGAGTTGAGAGATTGCCAGGAGGAAGATGAAAAGGAAGTTATTAAAGGTAGTAAGGAGAGTAGAAGGACCCAAATTACATGTTTGTTGTTCTCGCCCGCCATCTTGCTTTCATTCTCCACTTCCACCTAGACAGAAATCATAAAGTTCTGCATCTAAACCAAACGAAAAGTTCTTTCGCCTTCTAGGATCTTCCTAGTGCTAGGATCTTCCTACCTTCATGTAAACAGCCCCTTAGATCAAGGTGTGAAGAAAACGTAGCGATACCGCTCGCTTTCTCCGATTAAATTCTGACCGGAAACGAACTTAATTTGTGAAACTACATACTTTTGAAAAATGATCGCCATTTTAGGAAGGTTTTTATTTCTTGCCTTACATCAACTAATAATTGGAATCCACAATTCCTAATCTTTCAGAAACTACATACTTTATTGGGATTTTTTATGAAACGCGTGATCGTGAAGCAGCGACAACGCGAGGTTATCATTTGAGGTATACTGACACCTTAAAAGAGAATTACTTGTATTTTATTAATCAATTCTAGTTTTTTCCTTTATTGTTACTGACTATTAGTAAACTTACTCTGCCTACAAATATTGCTGCTATTAAAAAAAATGTTTACTCAATTATTCATTTGATTCATTATTTCTGTGTATTTTTTTTAGTTTAGTACGTCACAATTAAAATTACTTCCTGATCTGTAAATTGTTTCTCTTATGTGTGTGTGAATGATCTATAATACTTAAGCAATAGAGGACGTTTTCCGTGTTTCCATAGCCTCATCTAAACACGAGGGGGAGTTGGGAGAATTCAAGACAGTTATGCAAACCCGAGACGCAGTCGAGGGTTTGCGTAACTGTCTCGAATTCTCCCAACTTCCCCGAGTGTTTAGATGAGACTATGGAAACACGGAAAAAAGTCCTCTATTGCTTTTATAAACTAGAAGCTCCAAGAAGCTTACACTGGGTTGCCTGTGGTACGCGTTACATAAAAAAAGAAGGCACTATTCTATTCACGATATCCGCCATGTTGGTTTTCAAATTGTCATGCAAATTAGCCATGTGTTATGCTGGGGGGCAAACATTGGAAAAAAGGCAAATTGCGGAAAATCGGCTCGTCGAAATATTGAAATAACATTGCTAAAAGACCATTTTAGTATTTAGAATTAAGCACCTTTTATAATAATTTTGTATCTTTGGATTGCCTTTAACAGTTTGACTTTCTACTTCGTTAGCGGCTCATTTTTCACTAAAAGTAAAGTAAAGTAACCATATTTAACGTCGATAACTCGTAACAGTAATTCAAATGACAACCCTGAGGTCGACGGTGCGCTCATTTTACTCCCCACTCTCCATCAGTGCTCCTTTTTACGGGTATTTAAAGCTACTCAGCTACACGGAAAGGAAAGAAGTCGAAACAAGGACCTCTAGCACCAAGGCCGCGCACTAACCGACTGTGAAATCCTTGCTCCTAAAAAAACGTCGAAGTAACTTGTGTAATCATTCTATTGTATTACTTAGGTGATAAACATTCAATGAACGTGAAACAAATTATCTGTGTGGCTAAGATGTTCGTTATAACCTCTCGAACTTGTGTTGTTTGCCCCCTCAGAAATGTGTGTAGCTAATTTGCATGATAATAGCAAATGCAACATGGCGGCCATCGTGAATAAGGTCTATTGGGTGGTATTGAACTGCAGCGTTCCAGTTAATTTTTTCAAGTGGGGCGTCATTAAGACTATTTGAGGGGTCACCCACATGTCGCGCCAGCAGAGGCCCTTTGGCTCATCAAAGCTCCTGAGAAACGTATCTATTTTGACTTCAAGGTGAACTATTTACAATCGAGAGGTTGAGTGGCCATGTAATTGAAAATCTAAA
>OX421448.1:42667813-42677813 GCA_949126865.1 Montipora capitata | reverse complement strand
CTTAAAATTTCAGCTTGTGAACGCAGCTTATTGTATATGCAAAGCGTGAGTTTGAAAGTCTGAAAGCCCAAAACCCCCGCGCTGCATATTAATTCTGCGGCGTACACACGTATTGCATTCTTAAACTAGTGAGCCTTTGACGTCATTTTCTCCTCGATCCAGCTCTCTCAAGAACATAATGTTAGTAATGGCGGACCATTAAATAGGAAAATTACAGTTAAAATAAAGAGGTGTCTTTTTGAAATCAAGGCTTAAAACGTGGGTCACTTAGTGTTTTGTTAACATAGTTTTGAAATCCAAAGAAAAATATGAAATTCATTTTTTGGTCACAGGGGCACTTTAACATAAATACAAGAGAATGTAAAGGAGGTCGCCATTTATGAAAGTGGTCCGATTACGAAACAACTTTCGAACACCAACACTCTCCCTTGTAACGGTTCCACAATAGCATTAGTCCTACTTGTAATAGTGTAACACCTACAACAATTTAAGTTCTACTGAAAAACCAATTGCACTCCACACACTGTATTATAAGTTGATGGAGGTCTAAGATCGAAACGTTTTTAAGTATATTTTTAAGCCTTCAAAGAGTTTTTGTCCTTTGACAAAAGAACTTCTCGGATATTCGTTTTTCATTTATTATTGAACTTACCAGAATTATTGCTTATATCTCCTTATAATACAATACTAATACCGATTAGTGCGCACACACATACCTAACAATGTTGAAAGAGGGGGGTAAAGGCGCTACAGACTTAATGCAAATTGAGTCAGATTAAACAGCTTAAGAACCGAAGAACCGAAGCAAATGATCCGACGGGACCAGGTTCGTGTTTATATGAAGACCCTATTTGTTAGACTGCGCTGTCATAAAAATTAATCTCAGTAAAACCAGATAATTGTTTCTTAAAGCCATCAAGTTAACGCATCTCTACAGGTATTTGGGGAAAAATATTCTAGAAGGCCCGGTTCTTATAATGTGTGGTGATAAATGTATGGGAGGATCTGAATATCGGCGCTGACATGTACACTGCTTTGGCTCCAGATTTGTCGTGGCATTCATTTCATTAATCGTATGCATTCGGGGAGTTTTGCATTTGACTCTTCGGTTTGAAAACCACACCTAAAACCAAAACCACAAAATTATTAGAATATTTGTTGACACCAAAACATATAAGTTGGAAATGGATGACTGGTAACCACTGTTTAACGAAGAAAAGACCATGAGGGACTTTTTAAGATCACGACAGAGCTTCATGCGCTAAATTCATGGCGTTAAAAAGTGCGGAATTCCAATAAAAATTAATAGTTTATTAGGAGGAGCCAGTTTCCATTTTTTCTTGGTGTCGATGCTTTATTTTTACGTTCCATAGCTCTCGGTTATGATTTCTTACTCATCATCCTCCAAGTGCTCTTACACACATCCAGCTTGCAATCTCCAGACAGGGTCACTTATTTCACAATAGACCATTTTTCCCGTAAGATTGTCCAATGACTTCCCTTGGATACTGGAGGAATCTGGCTATATATAACCTGAGCTTTATCCATCTTGGCTGTCTCGGCTACCAAATTGAGTCCACGCTAAGAACTATCAGTAACTTTTGCACATTCTTCTTTACATTAATTTCCGTACAGTATGCAAAAGCAGAAATATTCTGTTTACTGACTGTGAAACTAAAGGTGGCCCACATCTGCAAAGTACAGGTTTTTAAATTGCTTTTCTCTAAGTACTGCAATCACGTTTTTAGAGAAAAATTGCAATTCACGAAACAAAACACCAATAATGATCTACTATAAACACAACAACAAATGCGAAAAAGATAATTAACAATTATCCCATGAGCTCGAGAGCGCGTTGGATATGAGATTTTTCCTTTTTTCTTTTTAAGTTTTTTAATATTGTATTTGTTTACACTTTAAATTTTCACTACACATCCGAGCTACATATCGAAACTACGCTATCTGTCTATGCTAAACACAGAACATCCAAACTACACTACACGTCCAAGCTATACGCACTATACACTATCCTTCAACATATTACAATATAAGTTGGGAGTTGGAGGTGTCTTGAAAACTCATGGTCCATTATGGTTAAGAAGTGATCCCATTTTTCATTATGAAAGTAGAGTTTGCTTTGTTTCTTCGCAATGAAACGCTCTGTTTGGTCCTTTGTTTTGCGTTTTGATATTAATAGGCCAATAGTAGGAAAAGTTTCACTTCCCGCACACATTTTTCAGCTTGGCACAGTTTCTGTATTAGGGTATACAGTATATGAGCTGATAACCGAGTTTGAGTGAACCAATTAGAAAGCTTGAAACGCAATATCCGAGGTCGAAAATTTAATCAAAGGAAATACTCATGTGAGGTTATTCATGTAACAAGTGGTTCCTTCTTTCACCTCTCATCTCTGCTAATGAGATCTTGCCTTATTTCTTATCGACTTTTCACATAGTCATCTTAACAAAAACGCAACCTTTTGTAAATACACATGTAAGGTTATTCATGTCACAAGTGGTTTTACTTAATTTCACGGACGTACAGACCGCGTTAGGTTCTGCCGATGATCTTTCTTGTCTTATTTCTTAAGTTATCGACTTTCCTTTCAGGTGTTTTTTCAAGTGTTACTTTAAAAACCTTCTACTTTAGCTACCACAACATGTACCCTGAGCCGATGAAATAACACGCGTAATTAGTATCAGTACATTATATCTCTTAAGCAAGCACGGTGACATCTTTTTTATTGTAGTCCTCAAAGTAGGGATTAGTAGGGGATATTCGGGGAAAGTTTCAAGAAAATCCTTCGACAACTTTTTTTTCTGAGGAATCAACTTAAACTAGGTTGTGTGAGGGTTAACTACGCTTTGTCAGAGAAAAAACTAAAACGAAATCAAACTGAAACAAAGAGAGTGTGCAAATGATATGTCCAGAAATATCCCCAATTAGATGTAAGCCGCTTTCAATAAGCGTCACGAAGTGTCCCCTTGTTCTTCTTCCAAAAATCAACTTGACTTGTGTCTCGGAATACAGACAATAAGCACTGGCATCACGTCCTCAAAGCGGCTGCTCCTCAAGTATGGATAAACAGCTGCATTAACCATAAGCTTAAAATAAGGCTGGGCTTTAAGGCTTTAAGGCTGGGCTAACCCTAACCTTATCGTTACAAATAGGTCGCAAACGCTTAGACTTTAAGAGTCGGATGTCAAAATTGGGCGCGCATCTAATTTGGTGCATTTCTGGACATAGATGTACAAATAAATTTTATTGATTTCCGTGTGGCTCTAAACCACGTAACGAAGAATACGCAGTGACTTCAACTTTGTATTTCCTTCTCAATATAACGCATACGTGTCCTTAAACAGCTGCAATGGAATTTGATACCATAGATAGAAGACAAACGTGGGCAGGAGGACGTTTGGTCTCTCCATCGACTCTTGCGCCAAACCTTCCATCACGAAACTCTTTGGCCTTCCCTCTACTATCTTTGTAATTCTTCTTCTGAACGACAAAAGTTTGTTCTTTATTTTTTTCACAGTATTAATTCACCCGAAAGGCTCGTAATTCTCATCGTGACGCGAATATGATAATTATTTGTTCCTAATTTAACACCTAGTCCAAAAACAAACCAAATAGTACAAAATGGCGCTACCAAATGATACGCTTTCAACGTTTAGTTCAGAAACGTCAGCGGTTAAAGAATGGTGGATGTATTCTTTGAGTAAGTAACATGACTTATGTCAGATGCATCTTCTGTTTGATATGTGTTCAGCAAATTCTTTGATTTGTTGATGATTGTTCATGCATTTGTTGTTGTTGTGTTTTACTTTGCATGTTGGTTATTGCGTCATAGAGACTTCGGATGTTATAAAATTGTTGTGCTTTACAGATGTTGACCGCAGACAGACTAGCTTTTCCATAATCAAAGCACCTGTACCTGTATTTTTGATTCCATGACTCCAATCTTTGCTGCCAGTTGATCTCTTTCTGCAGCAGAGGGATACTGATCGATAGCAAACGCTGCTTCCAGCTCCTTCATTTGCTGCTCATTGTATTTGATGCGTGCTCTTTCGTGCGTTTGTAGCGGGAACTGAATTTCTTCAATCGAAGACTCTTGACAAGAGCCTTCAAATTTTGAGACATTCTCTTCAGTATCAACAAACAAAACACTCACTTATACAAAAAACAAATCAGTCACTTTTTCGAAATAAAGTTCGAGATCTTGTCAATCGTTCGGAGGTAGCCTCAATCTTTTGTGCACTCCCCAAAACGAGCTTTGTTTAGCGTTAAAGAATTGCTTTAACCCCCGATTCAGTGCAACTAAATTCATACTAAAAGAATTATTTCAAATGGTGTGTTTCCTAAGAGTCTGAAAGTAATCTCGGTGATAAGATAATTAACCAACAAGTTTAGCAACTTAAATTACTTCTGTTACCAGCAAGTGTTTTTTTTCTAAAGCACATTTACTGTAATAACTGTGTATTCAGTAGTAATGTTAGCCTGAATTATTACAGATTAAAACAGTTGCCCCTCTACATTAAACAACATTGTCTACAACCATTAGAAAAGCTTTTTTCTTCTCAATTCTCGTTCTTTTGATTGATACCTTAGCCTTGTAAAAATCTGCATTACTCAGTGTACTGGCCAACACCGAAGCATTTTAAGTAAACAATACAATGCGCACTTTAACTCATTTTTCCCTCACAATAGCTTATGCCATCATCGAGATTCTAGGTAAGATATGAATGGACTTATACAAGGCTCTGTGAATATACAAGCTTAGCCTTTCAGTTGATAGCCGCCCAGATTATCAATCATGGGACTAAATGAATTCAAAACTGAATCACCCAAAACTCTACATCCATAGTAGGCAAATACAAACATCACTGCCAGAAGCCAGACGGACAACAACTACATAAAACTTGGCAATGGTTTCTGAGGGCTTATGAAAACATCTCAAATAAAGGGGTTCGCCGCTTCAAAGCATATTTGATTAGCCAAAGCAAATGAAGCACATAAACATGAGCACAATAAAGAGAACTTCTTTTACAAACCTGTTTGTTTCTGTTGGTCATCGATTCCCTCAACGTGGCTTTCTAAACAACTTGCTGATGATGAAGAAGCAGGGTGCAATGATTTTCCTTTGCTAGTCTTAGGTGAGAGATTCAAAATACTTGCAATATGATAAGTACTGCTGCTATCAAGCTCGCTTCTAGACTCTGATGATGTTTTTCCTTCATCTTTCTTCCTCAACAAGCGGTTAATTGAACTCAGAGAAGGAATGTTTTCACTACTGCAAATGTTGTCGTGCAAAAGACGATCTCGTATCTCCCACGAGTACAGACCTGGTTGATCTTGGGTGTATTGCCGGATTCTTTGAGCAACACGAGCTGTAATTATTCTTGGTCTGCCCACACCTTCTCCACCTGGTTGAATTGAACCGCTTTTCCGATACTTTGACAACAGCTTACTAATACAGCCATGAGTTATTCGTAAACGCCGGCTTATGTCACAAGGGCGAAATCCTTGAATAGCTAATGAAATAATTTCGTGCCGGACTTCTTTTGGTAGTGGCTTTCCGTTGATGTAGACGCCCCCGAGTTGATTCAAGCGACCTGGTCCTACAAATGAAATCACTTGTTATAATTTGTCACTGTGTATTTGAATTTGTGTAGACATGCAGAGAGCTCAGCGGAGGTCTCTGCAGGAAATTAAAGTTTGGCAATCGTGGGAAGGAAAAAATTGACTAAACGCATCGGTATCTCTTTCAGCTGGAAAAAATGTGTGATGCCGGATGCGGTTACTAACCCTCGTAAACTCACGTTCAGTGTTTTCACGTAAGAAAAGTCGCATTTTCTCTCTTGGTATGTGCAAGAAAGCTAACTTAGAATTTATCTTTAGGACCTTAAATGAGTGAAACCAAGTCAAATGTGATTTGAAATTTATTTGTCTTTTCATTTTGAAATAATGGGCGGGTGATGCATAAATCTGGGTAAGACAAATTAAACTTTTCTGGATCTTTTGCTGTACATGATCATCGAAATGGTTAACAAAAGAGGAACAAATTAAGATGGTTGAGATAGCAGCTTGTTCAATTCTCTTGTTTGGATTATTGCCGTGATGCCAGTCTGCACCAAATTTAAATGGAGCACAATTTAATTGCCAGTTGAATAAACCCTAAATGCTGAGTCGGTTGCTCTGGCTAGCTCGACACTTACTCGTCTTTTAGCTAAACAGTACACATTTAAAAGAGCTACTGAAAACATTTCAAACACTTCAAATGGCCTCAGTTTTGTAGCCTGGTACACTGAGCTCGATGCAGTTAATATCGGAAGTTACTTGAAAATGTTAAGGATACAGAAGTGAAGCCGGAGTTTTCGAAGGTGTAAAGATGTGTTGCAGCCATCAAGCTAAAATAGTAACGTTTCTAAATTATTGTAGCAAAGAAAAAGCTATAATGTAATTCGGTCTCACCTGCGGCAGAAGAAGAGGCGGACGAATCCTCCATCTTCAAGAAATGTTCACGCTAAATTCTTCACTGGTAGATAGTGCATTCAACCAATTGTTCATATGTGCCTCAATGACATTTTGTAAACAACCCGAGAAGCTTCGTCACAGTCGGTGAATTATCGTAAGTGGCGTATAGTTGGTACCGGTCACCGATTACAACCCCGAATGCATGGCACGAGGCGTCACGAAATCAACAATGAGGAATTTACACACGAATAAGTAAACACACAAAGTTCGGCGTACGAGATCGATCGTATCTCGTCACATCTCGTGGACTTTCCGAACCTGTTGGAGTCTAATTAGCAGGCGGGGGTGTTTCTCAGATACTGCTCAATTCATATACTGAAGTATATTTCAGCTTTGAGTTCAATTTGGAAGAGTCGGCCAAGTGTTTTGTCCAAAAGCCAATCACTGTGTAGGACGCAATTTATACTTTCTCTTTTTTTGACAAGAAGGAAACTGAGCGGGGATGAACTTAATAAAGCGTCTTGCCAAATCTAAGGGCGCTTTCCTTTTGTCAGAATTGGCCGGCCAGATCCGTCAGTTTGCAAAGAAAATGCAACACTTTGAAGGAACACTTGCTTGATGATCCCTCGCATTCTTCTGAAGGAGTATATATCTTCTTTGAAGTACGTTAATTTCAAGGCATTGTAGAGTTAGTCCTTCCAAATGCCAGGTCTGGCAGGTCAGTTCTGTTAAATGGAAAGCGTTCTAAGACTTACTGATCAAGACAACTCACAATTGATGCCCGCAGTCGCGGAACCACAGGGGTCCGACAAGGACCTATTGACTATCACAGTTTTATTAAGCCTTGTTCTGCACCTGCACAGCATGGAGGACGAACGGATTCAGGCTTCTTCATGTTGGGACGGTTTGAAATTTCGAAGTTGCCAAATTCTATATACTCGCCTAGCTAAGGAATATAAATTATGCACATCTAGCGCACAATCTTTCCCACAGAATTCCAATTCGGTAATGGACTGAATGGAAGGAATTAGTTATAGGCATAATACTGGAATGCTTAATTGTCGTTTACTATCTAGGTTTGTAATGAAAACTTGAAGTCTTCGGTGCGAAAGTTAGTGAAGTTTCAACCATAACATATCGGTTTCGTTACATGATTTGGAGGAGCAAGGCAGCAGCCAAAAGATTTTGGAGAAAAACGAGGACAGCTGAGTCTCTGTTTCTCGAAAGGCCTTTACTCAGTCGCCGCGATTTTTCACTCCAAACTCTCGATCCCGATCACACGTTGACCAAGGTAAAGTCAATGCAGTAGTCTTCCTGGACTTGAAGAAAGCCTTTGATACGGTCAATCGCGAAATCCTTTTATCTAAATCAAGGAATTATGGCATATGCGATAATGCGCACTCTTGGTTTGAGTCATACTTGGACAACCGCATGCAGAGATGCTCAGTTAATGGGTCGCACTCAAGGCACTATCTTAGGGCCGCTGTTATTTTTACTGTATATTAATGATTTACCAAATTGCCTTTCAAATTGTCAATCAAGGATGTATGCCGATGATACTCACCTAACCTACGCAGGTTTCAGCGCTGACAATATCTAATCTTGTCTAAATGAGGATTTAGTAAATGTTAGCAATTGGCATATAGCGAATAAACTCATGTTTAATATGACAAAAACTGAATTTGTGCTTATTGGGTCAAGGCAGAGACTGTGTACTCTGACAGTTCCTCCTAGACCTTCAATCAATGGCTCTCCTATTGAGCATGTTACTGCTGCTAAATCACTAGGAGTGCTTATCGATGATAAGCTTAGTTGGAGAAGCCATATTGCTAAGTTAACCAAGAAAATTGCTTTTGGTATTGGGGTCATAAAGCGAATCAGGGATCTTGTCCCCTGTGAGACCTTACATTCTATTTATCAGGCCCTAGTACAACCTCATTTGTACTACTCCAATATTGTTTGGGGAAACTGTGGAGTAACTTTGCAGGACAAACTGCAAAACAGAAGCAGCCCGTGTATTGACCTATTCTAACTACGACACTGATGTCAACAATTTATTTAAACTCTTAGGATGGAAGTCCCTAGTCTCTCAAAGACAAATTGAAAGAGCAACAATGGTATTTAAGTCCCTACAGGGACTAGCACCTGAGTATCGCTGCTCGAAATTTGTCCATCGCGATTCTGGTTATTGTTTGAGAGACTCTGCGAATTTGCCATTAGAACTAAGGAAAACAGAGTCCCTCAATCAATTCAAACGACTGATTAAAGAGGTTATCTAACCCATTATTCTAAACACGGCATTCATGGAAAGCAGCTTTTATTTTGAGATGTTGAGTAAGATAGTTAATGTAGTTTACATAGCTTTATCTATACTTGGTTTTAAATTTTTAATTTTACATATGGTTTTTATATTGCTGATGAATTTTACCGTGGTTAAATAAAGATTAAATAAACACCATTCAGTTTGGCTGTGCACTAAATGACAGAACTCTCACGGGGTTCGATCATGATTTACCTTGTTGACAGCTGCGCTATGACGCTGGCTTATTTGCATTTGACAGCGTCATTTGACAGCCCCATTATGATCCAAACCGGTAGAGTCTTTACGTTGACAAATGATGAAGTCGTCGTGTCTTCCGGTGTACTTTCGGCGTTACGGATCACTTATCGATTAAAGGTCGCTTATCGATAACCTACCAAACAATTTTCAGGATAGCTTAGTGTCTACCTGCGCAAGGGCGGTAGGCACAAAAACTATTTCGTATAAAGGAACTAAATATTTTTATTTTTTTCAGTTTCTTATTTACAGCCATAACTCGTTTCAAGAAAATTACTTTTTTCTTCCTTCCCCGCCCTTCCCCTACATCAGTCACTCGTACCAACCCTTCAAAATGGCGGACTTACGTTCGAAACAAAACATAAGAGGGGTGCAGGGATGGCGCAGTGGTGAGAGCACTCGTCTCCCACCAATGTGGCTTGGGTTCGACTCCAGGCTCGGCGTGATATGTGGGTTGAGTTTGATGGTTCTCTACTCTGCATCTCTCCTCAAATTAACAACATTTGACTTGATTTACGTTGATTGTTTTAGCTCTTCTCAAATGATCCGATGGGACCAGGTTCGTGTATATATGAATTTGGTTATTGTATAAATACTTATATTGCACGTACCTAGCTTGTTTATTTTCGTCAGCACGGCCACATTGTGACTAAATCCAGGATTTGCATCGGTTTCACTTCACTTACATGACGTAATAGGCCATCACAACAGTTATCGAAAGCCAAACCTTTTAAAATGGGTGCTTAGACTTAAATGCTGATGATCAACGCCGTTTAAAATAGATTTTTAGGCTTAAGCACTAATTGAGACGCTGCTTTAATGATTACTCCTAGTTTTTACGTTTTTTTTTTTCATTTGGGTAGTCCATGGACTGGGGGTCAGTGTTTTGTCCACTATACTTTTGAACACTATGTCCAGACAAGGCATTTGGTGTGATGGTCTCATAGTGCAAGCTGTTGCGAATGCTTT
>OX421448.1:42632813-42662813 GCA_949126865.1 Montipora capitata | reverse complement strand
TGTCAAAATTATGTGAAATAAAGATTCTACAATTACCATATTATTAGTGAGCCCAATTCTGAGAAGGTGTTCGATTGTTGCTAATCTATGAAGGAGTTTAAACTGGAACTGAGCTAATTGGTTTGGAGGCTTAGAAGAAAGGAGTTTGATAGACCACATTTCAATTAATTGACTCAGAGCATTCCAGGTTACAATTCACGATCCACTTGTTTTGGCTTCCGCTGGGGCTAGTCTGTTTTAAACTGATAAGTTTGTTATACACAAGCTTATTTAGTTTAATGAATTAAAGGACTTTTTTGATGCCAAGCAAGTTACATAGGTGAGTCGACCAAGACAGGGCGGTCCTACCCCAATTCACTTTTAAGTCTACAACAAAAGCGGAAATTGCCACACTTTCCTAATCTTTACATAGTTTAATTGTGATTTGATATCCTTTCAAAAAGTAGCTCTGTGTTCTCTGACTCAAACAACAGAGTGTTTTCGTCTATCTCCATGGCCTGATCCGGTGAATTCAGGACTAAATCGATGGGTATAAAAACATTTTACAAATCCTGATTTATTTGTCTTTCTCCTTCTTTGTGACACAGTCTTACACAACTTTCTGTGTTTTTAAGACCACGTTCCACCGATCGACAATTATCGGCTCATCTCCTAACTTTTGATAAATATATGAGTCAACTTCAAATTGTTCCGTGAAAATACCGTACAAGCCCTTCCCATATATCATACTTTTTGAGCTTGTTCTAAAACATGCCCAAGATGATATTTTTATTATCGTTATGGTATTCCTGGATCCGTTGCAGTTCGACAGATATACTTCACTTCGCTTTATTTACAAAGAAATCATGTCCAAATATGACCATGGTAGTCCACACTTAGCATAGCTATTCTAGGCGGGCCACTTAAATATATTATAATGCTATGATCTATCTATCTGTTCTGTTCTTTGTCACAAGTAGATTGCAGAGAGTTGTCAATAATGAAGAGTCTTCTTTGGTCTACTATTCCGTGCAATTTACCACAAGGTTCAATTATCTGAGATTATAACTTATTTACTGAAAAACTTTCTTTTAGTTGTTGCAATAGAACAACTATTAAGCTGGGTTGAATGAGGGTTAATATCTACAGTTTTAAACAAATTTAACTTAAACGTAATTAAGCTGAGACGGTGTAAATTAATTTTATTGATTTCCTTGGTTTAAAACCTGGTGCAAAAACAACTGACAAAATATTACAACATGGCACTACCAAATGATTCAGCTGTTAGAGAATAGTGGATGCATTTTTTGAGTAAGTAATATGATTTATGTCACTTCTTGCTGTGCGGTTTGATTCCTGTTTAGCCAGTTCTTTGATTTGTTGATTATGAATTTGATCGCGGTTGTGTTTTATTGTATGTTGGTTATTGTCTTTAGAGACTCCGGTTTTCAATTAGAAACTTGTTCCGGTTTTCAATTAGAAACTTGTTGTGCTTTACGTATGTTGACCACAGACATTCTACCTTTTCCATAATCAAAGCACCTGTACCTGTATTCTGGATTCCGTAACTCCAATCTTTGCTGCCAGCTGATCTCTTTCTGCAGCAGAGGGATACTGATTGATAGCAAACGCCGCTTCCAGCTCCTTCACTTGCTGCTCGTTGTATTTGATGCGTGCTCTTTTTTGAGTTTGTAGCGGGAACTTAATCTCTTCAATCGAAGTTTCTTGATAAGAACCTTCAAACTCTGAGCAGACGTTCTCTGCAGTATCAATAAACGAAACATTCGCTTATAAAAAGAACAAGTCAGTCAGTTTTTCGAAACAAACTGCGAGATCTTGTAAACCGCCATAAATCTATTAACTTACAACGCCCGTGGGTGAAGTGGAAATCATGCAATTTCACATTTAGCAATAGGATCAAACAACCCACACAAACCAATTAAAGATAAAGCTAATAACAAACAGATGAACTCCCTGGTCAGCAAGTGGTTTTTGCCAACTGAAATGTTAGAGGAGGCACAAGTTTCAAAGATTTAAAAGCAAATAAATGAGGCCGGCAAACGCAAAGCGTAGGTGTAAAACCGCCCTTATGAACACGATTCCTGTGATTGCCGTTTCTGGGTTTCGGATGCACCAAAGCACGCTACCCGTGAATGATTGACTAATCTTATTCTTTGACAACCTTACATTGTCAACGCCTCAATCAGGCACCATTATCAGTTGAGTTTCAATTTAAGTTCAATTCATTATGATTAAGCCAACTAGTACTGTACGTCTTTATTTTATCGGTCACATAATGCACTGTTTGAAGTTAAGCTTTCACAAAAAGAGACTCTTTGATATAATTACTTTACTAACTTGTATTGTTTCGGTTTATTTACATTCAAATAATGTTCAGAGTAAATTTACTACACACGACAATTTACTAAATATGAGGTCCCATGATTTATGAGTCAAATGGTCAATGAGTCAATGAGTCATGAGTGATGAGTCAATCAGACTCACAGTCAATATAGCAATAATTTATTGATTAAGCCTAAGCCCTCGTTTCAGTGATTAGGCCTAAGCACTCTCTGAAATTTTAGCTTTCATTTTATGGGTTAGGGTACCTGCACTGACTCATTGACTCATTCAAGTTCATTGACTCATAAATACTTGATACTCACTAAATATACTCAATTCTTGTTTGTGTGCACGGGATATGTGCAATAAACTTATGAATCACAAGGAAAGTATGTTTAGAGTTAAAGAACTGCTTTAACCCCAAATTCAGTGCAACTAAATTCACATGAGTACAATAGAGAGTACTTCTTTTACAAACCTGTTTGCTTCTGTTGGTCATTGATTCCCTCAACGTGGCTGTCTAAACAAGATGCTGCTGATAAAGAAGCAGGTTGTGGTGACTTTCCTCCGCTAGATGAGAGATCCAAAATACTTGCAATAGTGTAAGAACTTCTGCTATCGGACTGGCTTCTAGACTCTGTTGATGTTTCTCCTATATCTTTCTTCCTCAACAAGCGGTTAATTGAACTCAGAGAAGGAATGTTTTCACTACTGCAAATGTTGTCGTGCAAAAGACGATCTCGTATCTCCCACGAGTACAGACCTGGTTGATCTTGGGTGTATTGCCGGATTCTTTGAGCAACACGAGCTGTGATTACTCTTGGTCTGCCCACACCTTCTCCACCTGGTTGAATTGAACCGCTTTTCCGATACTTTGACAACAGCTTACTAATACAGCCATGAGTTATTCGTAAACGCCGGCTTATGTCACAAGGGCGAAATCCTTGAATAGCTAATGAAATAATTTCGTGCCGGACTTCTTTTGGTAGTGGCTTTCCGTTGATGTATACGCCCCCGAGTTGATTCAAGCGACCTGGTCCTGCAAATGAAATCACTTAAGTTATGTTATAATTTGACACTGTGTGCTGATTTGTAATTGAGTAGACGTGCCGAGAGCTCAGCGGAAATCTCTTCAGGAGGTTAAAGTTTGGCAAACGTGGGAAGGAAAAAATTGATCGTATGTGTGGCTCTTTCAGATGCAAAAAATTTTGATTCCGGATGCGGTTACTAAAGTTCTAGTGTTTTCACGTTAGAAAAGTTGCATTTTCTCTCGTCGCGTGTGAAATTTAGCTTTAGGATGTTAAATAAGTGAAACAAGAGTGAGGTGTGATTTCAGTAGAATATATTTGTTTTTCCATTTTAAACTGATGGTGATGCATAAACCTGCAACAAAAATCAAACTGAATTTCTTGTTGTACATGATCATCAAACTGGTTATCACCATGAATGAAATTAAGATGAAATTAAGATGGTTGAGATAACTTCAAGTTGTTCAATCTCCTATCAGTTGAATTATTGCCGCAAAGCTTGTTGAATAAACGTTAACTGCTGAGTTGCTCCTGTTAGCTCGACATTGCAATTGTGTTTTGCAACTTTTTTATTCGTCAAATCACATGCATAAGAGCCACTGGAAACATTTGAAACACTTGAAATTACCTCACATGTAGGAAAATCGTTCTTTTGTAACCTGGTACAGCTCTACGGAGTTACTTGAAAATGTTATGCATAGGTGAAGAGTCTTTCTTTGCTACAATAATTTAGAAACGCTTGATGCTTGCAATGCACCTTTATAAGTTGGAAATGCTATACTATCAAAGTCGGTCTCACCTGCGGCAGAAGAAGAGGCGGACGAATTCTCCATCTTCAAGAAAAAGTCACGCTAAATTTCTTCACTGGTCGCTGGTTTATTCAATTTATTAATAAATGTTAATGCGTGACATTGTGTAAACAATCGGAAAAACTTCGTCACAGTCCGTGAATTTTCGTAAGTGGTCAAAGTTCAAAGTTTATTAAAAAATACATTAATACAATAAGAAAGAAATACACTTGCCTGCAAATAGCAAAGGCTAATCTAGGCGGGTAGTGTTCACAGTTTCTGCTATTGAATACTATATTACAGAAGTGCGAAAATAAAGTTAATTAAAGCTACACTAAATTGCACCAAGTTACATTATAAAATAATTGTTTCTTAACAGTAATGTCTAGTTAATAGGAATCGAGTGCAGAAAGTTTAAATCTTTAATTAGGATATGGACATGAACGAAAGTATACTCATGAGCTAATAATTGCACTAGTCCTTTTTGGACACATCTTTAAAAAGGAGTTTTACTTCTTTTACAAGGTGCTTCCGGGATTTCATTCCAAATTTACACCCCCAATGCGTGGCCCGAATCGTCAAGAAATCAACAAGGAATTTACACTCGAATAAATAAATTAATACAGTACACAAAGTACGTACGAGATCGTACGTATGTCGTTAAAGTTCATGGAGTCCAATAGACGAGTTCACGCTCTTGAGTGCATCATGGGTAATCAGGGCAAGATGGAAAGAAATTCAAAGGTTTGTCTGGAAGTTCATAACGATGAAAAGTATTCATGAAATACAATTTTTTTTTAATTTTCTAAAACAGACGATATGCGCTCAAAGGTGCGGCAGAATGAAGTTGGAGAGAATGGCTATTGTAGAAATTATTTTATTAAACAAAGTTCTACCATACATTTTCTGTTATTCCAAAGGCACAGAATTAGAAAGAATGTATGGTATTAAGGAATTCCAAAGAATAGATACCAAGTCACGTTCATCTCAGTTGAGAACTTGAACTTATTTGTTTGATTTATGAAGGCGAAAGTCTATAACTTGAGTCATGTACAGTTGATTTTGCTTTGAATTTCCCGCGATGTTGCCCTCAAGAGCGTGAACTGGTCTATTAGCGGAGCTGTGAATGAACTATGAAAGATTATTCATCTAGTAGGTATTACTGAAAAAAAAAAGAATTAAATCTTGTACTATCCATCGGACTTTATCAGGTCAATGGTGGAGTCGTGACTAGTCATGCAATACACGTGACTAGTCACATCACAGACGGCGCGGAATGTTGCGTAGCAACTCGTCCCATGCATGTAATAGTTTGAAGCGGAGGCCGCCCTTCTTGTTGAGGCTGGGTGCCTCAACCCTCTCCCAAATAGCCTCTTTCACCCCTCACTCGAACCACCGTTCTTCCTGGTCCAAGATAGCTACCTCTGGGTAGATTTGATGCTCTTTTGAGTTCTGGGCCTCGTAGTACGCAGGTTTGGTGTGTTGCACGAATCGTTGGCCAAGAGCTTGCTTGGTTTCACCGATGTGCGTCTCATTGCAGCCTGGGTGCGAGCATTTGATGCCGTATACGACATTGGAAGCCCTTAAACAGTGGGCGTCACCACGACCTTCAAACCGGCTAACTCCCTACGTGACAAACTTGTCCATGTCAAAGACCGTACCCCTAAGAAAAGGCGTTCCAATGTCGTATGGGGCATCAAATGCGCGCACCCAGGCTGCAATGAGACGTACATCGGTGAAACCAAGCAAGCTCTTGGCCAACGATTCGCGCAACACACCAAACCTGCGTACTACGAGGCCCAGAACTCCGCAGTCTACACCCATGCCAAAACAACAGGGCATCAAATCTCCCCAGAGGTAGCTATCTTGGACCAGGAAGAACGCTGGTTCGAGCGAGGGGTGAAAGGCTATTTGGGAGAGGGTTGAGGCACCCAGCCTCAACAAGAAGGGCGGCCTCCGCTTCAAACTATCACATGCATAGGACGAGTTGCTACGCAACATTCCGCGTCGTCTTTCACGTGACTAGTCACGTGTATTGCATGACTAATCACAACTTCGCCATTGACCTGATGAAGTCCGATGGTTTCGGACGAAAAGTCGTCAAGTTTAACATACAAGTCTAGTACAAGATTTAATCCTTTTTTTTTCAGCGGAGCTGTGACATAGTTAAATAATACAGTGTTTTCTCTCATGTAACGTGCAACCAAATTTACATACTAAAACAAAAGGGAGAATTTTCACAAAAGTAGATTTCAATTTCCAAAAGAATATTCCACTTTTTCAACATGGCCGCTGTTTCTTTGTTTCATTTCTCCAACTTGGCCGCCGTGACGTCATGTGAAAACATTTTAAATGGAGCTGAGATGGTTGAGAAACTCGACAATTTTATTTGTTTTACGTTTTTGTTTGCTGTTTTGTCCCTAACAAATGCACAAAAAACACCATTTTGCTAAAAGACAGCCAATTAAAAGTTTCGATTACTTTATTTAAAACTCAGTTCTTAATCGAGGACAAGAGATTGTTCATGCATGGTCAAGGTCAAGTTTATAACATGAAGAGCGAGGGCACTGCCCAGTTCCACTTTTGAAGTTTCCAGAGTTTCATAACCAGTCCATCTATATGAACTATGATATAAGTATATTCAACCGAGTCTCTCCCTCGAATGACGGATTATTCTTAATTGTCAATTTGCTCCAAGTGAAGTATTATCGTTCAACTGGGCTGACTGAAAGCTTGATAGTGATCCTGGGAAAGGAACACATTTTTTTAAAAGCCGGGGAACATTTGACTAGCAACCCCTTCACTTAACCACTAGACTACCACATCACCAACTGCGAGGATGTCATTTTTTTAATGTTAATTTTTTTTCCAAATGCCGCTGTAAACGTCTATTGACACCCGCTAAAAAGCAAGCTTATCACAGTGAAAAATGTCGGTTACCAAACTTCAAGAGAAAGCTAACCATTTAACTAAATCAAGGACTTAACCATTATTCAGCATTGATTTTATATATATACTTATTAGTTTTGGTAAATAATCGGTATACTTAATTGATCTTTAGTAAGTGGACATCAGTTCCTTCAAAGTGGGTGCTCCGGGTTTAAATCCTGTCCAAGGACTACTTTACTTTTTTTTCTTTTTACCTTCTACCACAAGTCCTGGGACAGAGGAGGAGGAAGACAATACTTAATTTGGAGCAAACTGACAACTTGAGGAATAGGTCGTTTTGGTATATTTCAGCTTTGAGTTCAATAATTGGATAGGTCGGCTAAGTTTTTTGTCCAAGAGCCTGTGATTCCGGTGTCTAGCACACAATTGACACATTCTCTTGTTTTGACGAGAAGGAAAAGCAGGGATGAACTTAAGCCTCATGATCAAAGACAGTGACGTATTGACTAGCAAAGTTTTGTTGAGCCTTATTTGCCACTTAGAGGTGCAAAGGCCAGATCACCAGGCCACTGAGAGGTCAAAATCCTCTCATGGGGTCCTAATCCCCAGGCCACTTAGAGGTCTAAGGAAGCTTACCATGTGAGTCTCCGGGGCAAAGGGAGACTTCTATGGAGCACTTCATCCCAGTTTAATGGGTAGTGTCGAACTTTCTATTGTTTTCTGTGCTAAATCCATTGTTATCTTTGTTCGTTCTATTGTTCTTTTGGCCAATCCTGAAGCCTGTTCGGTCACGTACGACACGACCCAGTTCAATTAGATACAAATGCCGTTTCCGGAAATTCAATAATCACCGAACCTGTTAAAGTATCAAAACTAATAAATGTTTACGTAAAAAACTAATCAAGTGTTTCTAAAGCCCTGGCCAAACTATCGAACAAAGTTGGATTGAACGTTCAAACTTTGCTCGATCCAACATTGTTCGACCGTTTGGCCGCCCATGTTGGAAGATATTCGTGCATCATCTTTTGTTCGATAAAATGTTGGATAGAGTTTGCCTTTGATCAAACATTAAGTCCCGGCCAAACCATCGAACAAAAATCGATCCCACATGCAACATTGTTGGATGTAAATGTTGAGGTAGTGGCAAAACACTAGCCAACAAGTGAAAATATGTTACTGGAGTTGTTTGAGGACGGAAAGGACGTATTCAAACGAGGAAAAACCAAAGAATGGTTAAGAGAACGTATAGAAAAGGGTATGTTCTTTGCAAGATACATCCGCGCTTTGGAGATGACGACTATGAGCTCGGATCAATTTGCAGGAATTTTAAACGCTATTGAACCAGACATCTCCAAACAGCGATAATAATTAAGGAGCTTAAGTTGCTTCCTATTCGTTGATCAAGGTTTCTCGCTGTTCACCAACAACCACGACGTCCCCTTTCTGCTTGTCCGCGATCTCTGCTGCAAATAAAACAGCTCCAGTAGCATAAACGCTTACGCCATATTTTCAAATTTAGCGCCAACTTGAACTCCCGGGCTTGAACTTGAAATTGTCAAGCAATATTGGATAGTGTTTTGCCACTACCTCAACATTTACATAAAACAATGTTGCATGTGGGATCCAACTTCGTTTGATAGTTTAGCCAGTGCTTAATACTGAAATCAACAAAATAAGATAACAAAATGCAGGAAGAGAACTATAAAGAATGAACAGACACACACACACAGTGCGTGCATGTCCAAAGCATAATAATAATAATACTATATAATCAAATTCTAAGCGCCTTCAAAATATTCAAGATAATACATAATGAATACAGCCTAATTAAAAAATAATCATTATAAAAATCTAATCTAAAACATTGTTCTTTTTCGAGTTTTAAAATTAATTTAATCATCTATATATAATCAATAAAGTAAATGAATAAACTGCAATAAAAGTTAAGGTGACTCTAAGATCGTTTATTATGAACAAAATGCCTCATAAAGTAAATGTTTTTTAACTTTCATTTAAAAGTATTAATGTTTTCAAATTTCTAATATACAGAGGTAGATTGTTCCATACTGTGGGCCCTGCAACCGCAAAAGTTTTTGCCTCCAAAGGTTTTACATTTAGTGCGTGGGATCTTTAAAAGGTGTTTGTTGTCGCTGCTCAAGTTATAACTAGATGTTGTCTTTGCTTGTATCAGCTCTATTAGTTATGAGTAGATATGAGGGTGCCATGCCCCTAGAACACTTAAAAACAAGAAGAGCAGTTAATGAACAAACATGCTGCTGATGTCTATTAAAGTTCTAAGCTAAGTAATTGTTGGTTTTCACTCACGTGATCAACAACCGTATTTTTTAACAAAAACAAAAGAAAACATTTGCACAATAGTACAGTTCAATTCCCGGAGGATTGGGTCGGGACACAAACATGGCCGCATTTTCTTTGTTTAGGGGCACAAACATGGCTGCCGTGACGTCATATGAAAACCAAGAATTGTAACATTTGTTGGAAAGTCTTTTACGGGCAGACATGACTCATAAGCTAGTCCACCACAACACTCAACTGTAGAAGTATTAAAAAATGCAACATTCCCGAACTCTATGCATAATATAGTATGTCGAACTAAGCCTGACAAATCGATCACTTGAAATAGATCCTTACTTTAAAAGGTGTGGCCAACAGTCTAACAAGAGAAGGGGGTGGGGCCGGTGAGAACTTTTAGATCAACAATTGGAAATGTCGGAAAATTATGAACTCAGCACGAGGAACAGTGAGAGAAGTCCTTGTTTTTATTGACAGCGGAGATTTCCTGCGATGTGATTGGCTTATTTATGACAGAGTATGTTAAATGGACGAAGTCAAATAGACCTTTCGAAGTAAACACAGCGACCATTGTCTCGCAAGCACATTGCATGACCGATATAACTGAGAGCTTTTATGGCGGAGCGAACTTTCAGCCAAGGCTGAAACTCGCCATGTAATCAGGCCCTTAACGACTGTGATTGCAATTGTAATAAGTGTTTTTAAATTATAAAAAAGGCTTTAAAATAACGATGCTTGTGGAGTTTGGCTTATGACGTTTGAATCTTTGGGTGTGTTCAAAACAGGTATGTTCAGGGTTTGTCCATTTTCCCATTCATGAACATATTTGTCCACATGTTAAAACGAGTGAGCTCTCGTTGATGGTAGGATTAGTATTGTTAGTTTCTCTATCTTGAAATGATATTTTGAACAGGAGTAATGGTAGTAAATAAGTAACTAAAAACTTACAATTAATTTGTTCCATTATATGAAATACTGAGGGGTTTTTTCTTTGCAACTGTAGTAAGTGTTTTTTTAATTCTAAAAAAAAAAATGAAGCAACAGTGGATTTTGGCTTATGACGTTTGAATCCTTGGGTCTGTTCAAAACAGGTATATTCAAGCTTTTCACATTCATTGACATGTGTCAAAAAGAGTGCGTTGAAGTTACGCTAGCTAGGAACGACTTAAAACCACTACCTCAAACAGTAGTAGAAATGAATTCAAAGGTGAATTCAAACGAGAACGCCTCAGTCTTCACCAAGAACGCCTCCATTAAGGTCATTAGGTTTTCACTATCTTACTGGATATCAAAATTTGCTGTTATATTGTAACCAACATAATCAATATGTTTTTGTACCGCAATGACGAATATGAAAAGAGTGCTCGCTAGGCTGGGTTTATCATTCGATGAAAGTTCGATGGGCCAAAGAAACAAACCTGGAATAAACTTTTCTTTTTCTCTTGAAAGTTTAACATACTTCCATTTGCATGGTACTCCCAATTTTTAGCATCATTTTGGCAATAGCATTTTACAGAAGGTCATGACAATTTCTTAAATATTTGTTGATAGCAGACAATTTTTGTTTTCCAACTGAAAAATAAGTTTCAAAGTTGTAACTTGTAATATAATGTCCATAACAAAGCTGTCTGTCTTCAAGGCCATGCCCTGACAAGGAAAACTAACTTTTTTTAAAACAAAATATGAAGAAAAAACACAAAAACGAAAAAAAAACCCTTTACCTTGCGAAATACAAAGAAGACTACATGAAGAAATTAACAAGTTTCAACCAATATCATTTTCTTTCTTTTCATATACTCACAATACATTTGTATATTTTGAGGAAGCATTTTAGATTAAGTTTGTGTTTTCACTGAGCTGAAATTTCCACAATAACAATGAAGTTGAATATCACATGTGCAAATAAAAAAACCTGTCCTAGATTTTGTCAAAACATTTCTTGTGATTGTTTACAAAGTATACTTAGATTTACAACAAATATCAAATTGAATATTTAGATGATTGGATAGATGAATGGTCATTTCATCATTTATTGGATGTTCATGTCAAACAGCGATGCGATTTTAAAAGCCATCACTCTGTGACTGCGTGATGCAGTCCGAGTTGCTTGTCTACCATTGTCTCAAATACCTAGATCATAAAGCCGGGATCGTGGGCTTAAATCCCTTTTGTTTAGTATTTTCTGTATTTTTAATGCCTAACCAGTCTCTCTCGATAAGTATAATGCGCCTATCACATTCCCTCGTCATAGGAATATAGAAAATATGGCGATTTTTTAGGGACTCGTGGCTCCCTTGACGTGGTGAGCTAGGCTTTTGCTTCTGTTACATTTTTACTACACTTGGAACACTGATGCCGATTCCCTTGTACCATTAACCTTTTTACTTGTAGTTGGCTTACTAAAAAGACTGATAAAACCAATCTGTCCATTTCTTTAAAAAAACAGGGAATCGCAAAGAATGACTGTAAAAGACTTCACAACCGAATTGGCTCCAAATCCGTAGTGACATTTGTTTCATGAATCGTATGCCTTCGGCGAGTTTTGCATTTGACTCTTCGGTTTGAAAACCACACCTAAAACCCAAAATACAAAATTATTAGCATATTTGTACAAAGAGACAGGCCGCCATCTCTTTTCCAGAACATATGAGTTGGAAATGGATGACTGGTAAACACTTCAAGTACAAAGTATTGTTTAGGCCAATCACTGAGGTCGATCTTTTTAACGAAGAAAAGACTATGAGGGACTTTTTAAGATCACGGCGGAGTTTAGGCGCACGACATGCTTCATGCGCTAAATTCATGGAGTCAAAAACTGCGGAATTCCTATAGAAATTACTAGTTTATTTTTTGTTGCATTATTTCATATGTAGAACTTTTTGTATGATCACCCTAGCAAAAAATGGAAATGTCACACAGTTGAATGCCAAGCTGACTTGAACATTCAACTTCCTAGGAAGGGGAATTATGATCCTCTATGTCCCTTTTAGGTTAGTTTTTTTTTTTTTTCAACTTTTTGCAAATATTGATTTTCTTTTTTTACAAGCGTCATTGTGACGATATTAACATCTTGAGCGGCATGTACACAGCAAACTTCCATGCACTGTACTTGCTTTACGACCACTTACATAATACTACTTAAATATTTCAATTGCATGGTTATGTTTCCATCCCCGGTCCCAAGACTGTCAGTTTTAAGAGGTTTAAGTTTTTTTTCGTACTCTAGATCAAAAAATATTATTTGGTAACACTTCCTTCATTTTCATTTTACATGTCAATATAAAGTATCTAGCCATGAGAAAGTAGAAGTAGTGGACAGGTGTGTTTTTGGGAGAAGACATCTTTTTATAGTCCTAATAGTTCTAAGGTATCAATCAGTCTTAGCTCTTTCTTTATTGTTCCTTGATCCCCTGTGAGCAAGTTTTGGAATTTTCCCTTTCAACTGACAATGTTAGAATTATGTGAACAAAGGATTCGTTCTCATTCTTACAGAAAGTACAATTTGTGAGCCCAGTTTTGTGAAGGTGGTCGATTGTTTCTAATCAATAAAGGAATTTAAACTGGAACTGAACTAATTAGTTTGAAGGCTTTGTAAAGAAGAAAGGAGTTGGATAGAAAACATTCCAATTAACTGACTCAGAGCATTCCAGGTTACAATCCACCATCCACTTGTTTTGGCTTCCGCTGGGACTAGTCTGTTTTAAACTGATAGGCTTGTTTTTATTGGATTAAAGGACTTTTTCCTGTCAGGAAAACTAGAGATGAATTTGCCAAGAAACATTGGTCCTTCCCTCATTTAAAGGAACTGCCACACTTTCCTAATCTTTATACAGTTTAATTTGTGAACTGATATCCTTTCGAAAGTAGCTCTGTGTTCTCTGATATAAACAACAAAGTGTTTTCGTTATTTCCATGGCCTGATCTGGTGAATTCTGGACTAAGTCGATCATGGTATAAAACGATTTTACGTCTCCTGATTTATTTGCCTTTAACAATTGGAGTAGTTCCCTCTTTGTGACACGGACTCGACACAACTTTCCTTGTTTTTAAGACCATGTTCCACCGAACGACAATTACCAGTTCAAGTCGTTTATCTCCTAACTTTTGATAAATATATATGTGTAGACTTAGGATTATTCGAAATACCGTACAAGCCCTTCCCATATATCATAATTTTTGAGCTTGTTCTAAAACATGGCCAATAGACAATGCCAATGATGTTTTTATTATCATTATGGTATTCCTGGAGTTTGCACGGTGGCATTTGTTCGACAGGTATACTTCACTTCACTTTATTTACAAACACTGAAATCATGTACAAGCATGCATGACCATGGCAGGCCACAGATAGAAAACTAAAGCTAGGTTATCATCATTTCTTCATTTAATTACTTTTTTCAGTCGATGCTGGCTGTTATTCTGCCTACTGTACATATTTTTATACAGGTCTTGCCATAAAAGTTGCTTTAAAAATTTATTAAGTAAAAACATTTTTTTGTTCTCGAATTGGCGCTATCAATCACCGCGCGTAGGCCTTAGATGGCTTTGCAGTCTTCACCCTGTGGAATCGTTTAGTTCTTACTCCTGGAAAATCCGCGCTCTAAAACCATTACTGAGTTTTAGCATGCCTTGATTAATGAATCATTTTGGCGCATTGCATTGTAATAAATAGATTCTTACAGCTCAGAAGTAGTTAAACTTTTTTGAGTCAGTGTGACTGAAAAGAGCTGGTTCCTTACTTTTTTCCTTCGGGTTACAATGGTTTGGAAATCAAAGACGTCAAAGATTACGAGCACTAAAGATGATTACAAAGGACGTAGTTTTCCAAAGCCCAGAGTAACGAAAGCAGGAATACTTGACTCCAGCATGATCATTCTGGAAGTATCCCGCTGATGAATACAATGTGAAAATACTCATCTCCAGTTCAGAACGTTCAGGGCCGGTATGTCTTTAATCTGATCTTTAAGGCACGATTCAATTGATAAAGTACGTAAGCTGGGTTGTATGAGAGTTAATATCCACGATTTTCAACAAATTTAACTGCTGAGACGCTCGAATGAATTTTGTTGATTTTCGTGTGGCTCTAAACCACGTAACAGAGGGCGAGGGCATTTGGTCTCTCGATCGACGCAAATCTTCGATCACGAAATTCTTAAGCCTTTCCTCTGATTTCTTTGCAATTCCTCTTCTGAAGGAGAGACATTTTTTTGCTTTTCTTCGCAAAACTACCCGAAAGGCTCGTTGGAAATCTCATCTACGAGAAATTGATAAATGTTTGTTCGTGGTTTAAAACGTGACCCAAAAACAAAACAAAATATTATAAAATAATTCGCTTTCTACATCTAGTTCCGGAAAAGTCAGCGGTTAAAGAATGGTGGATGTATTCTTTGAGTAAGTAATATGATTTATGTCATATCTTGCTCTGTTTGATTCGTGTTTAGCAAGTTTTTTATTTCAGTTGATGATGAATTTGATGTTGTGTTTTTTTTATATGTTGGTTGTTGTGTTTTTAGAGGCAGACAGGCTTGCCTTTCCATAATCAAAGCACCTGTACCTGTATTCGGGATTCCGTGCCTCCAAATTTTGCTGCCAGCTGATCTCTTTCTGCAGCAGAAGACTAGCAGAAGGATACTGATTGACAGCAAAGGCTGCCTCCAGCTCATTCAGTTGCTGCTGATTGTATTTGATGCGATCTTTTTTCTGAGTTTGGAGAGGGAACTGGATCTCTTCAATCGAAAACTCTTGATAAGAACCTTCAAACTCTGGGACATTCTCTGCGGTGTCAATAAACAAAACACTCACTTAAACAAATAACAAATCAGTTAATTTTTCGAAGCAAAGTTCGAGATCTTGTCTTACAAGGCTCGTGGTTTGTTAGGGTGAAGTAGAAATCATTCAATTTCACATTTAGCAGTAGAATCAAAATATTAACCGACACAAACCAAGCTAAAGCTAATAACAAACCGATCGACCACCCTGGTCAGCAAGTTGTTGTATTTTCCAACTGAAATGATAGAGAAAGCTCATCTATCAAAGAAACCCCAACGCAAAGGGTGGGAGTAAAACCGCCCTTATGAACGCAATTGCTATGAAGCACCGCTGTTTTCGGGGGTTTGGGATGCACCAAAGCATGCTACTGCCAACGATTTACTAATTACTTATTTTATTTATTTGACAACTTTTTATTGTCAACGCCTCAATCAGGCACCATTTTGAGTTGTGTAAGCTACATTGTACGTTCCAAATTTTTTAAATAATCGGTGACATAATGCGGTGTTTGAAGTCAAGCTTTCACAAAGAGGGACTCTTGGATACAATTACTTTACTAACTCGTATTGTTTTGGTTTATTTACATTCAAATAATGTTCACAGTAAATTTACTACACACGACACCTTACTAAATATACTCAATTCTTGTTTGTGTGCACGGAACTGATATAGGCAAAAAGCTATGGAAATAATATGAATCATGAGGCAGGTATGTTTAGAATTAAAGAACTGCTTTAACCCCAAATTCAGTGCAACTAAATTCATATTACAATGAATTATAAAGGGTGATTTCAAAAGGTGTGTTTCGTGAGTTTTTTAAAGTAATCTTCAGCAGCTGAAATTATTTCAAATGGAACGCTTTCACGTGAGTACAATAAAGAGTACTTCTTTTACAAACCTGTTTGCTTCTGTTGGTCATTGATTCCCTCAACGTGGCTGTCTAAACAAGATGCTGCTGATAAAGAAGCAGGTTGTGGTGACTTTCCTCCGCTAGATGAGAGATCCAAAATACTTGCAATAGTGTAAGAACTTCTGCTTCTAGACTCTGTTGATGTTTCTCCTATATCTTTCTTCCTCAACAAGCGGTTAATTGAACTCAGAGAAGGAATGTTTTCACTACTGCAAATGTTGTCGTGCAAAAGACGATCTCGTATCTCCCACGAGTACAGACCTGGTTGATCTTGGGTGTATTGCCGGATTCTTTGAGCAACACGAGCTGTGATTACTCTTGGTCTGCCCACACCTTCTCCACCTGGTTGAATTGAACCGCTTTTCCGATACTTTGACAACAGCTTACTAATACAGCCATGAGTTATTCGTAAATGCCGGCTTATGTCACAAGGGCGAAATCCTTGAATAGGTAATGAATAATTTCGTGCCGGACTTCTTTTAGTTGTGGCTTTCCGTTGATGTAGACTCGTTGCCGAGTTGATTCAAGTGACCTAGTGGTCCTACAAATGAAATCCCTCAAGTTGTGTGGAAATCTCTGCAGGAAGTTAAAGTTCGTGGGAAGGAAAATATTGACTGGTTTATCCGTGGCTCTCTCATGTTGATTCCGGATGCGGTTACTGACCCTCGAAAACTAACGTTCAATGTTTTCACGTAAGAAAAGTCGCATTTTCTCTCGTCGCATGGGGAAAAATTTAACTTAGAATTCATTTTTAGGATGTTAAATAAGTGAAACAAAAGTGAAATGTGATTTGGAATTTATTTGTCCTTCCATTTTGAACTGATGGTGATGCATAAATTAACCTGGGCAAACAAAAATCGGCAAACTTTTCTTGATTTTTTTTTTGTACAGGATCATGGAACTGGTTACCACGAATATAAAAAAGAAACACACTCAGATGGTTGAGATAACTTGTTCAATCTCTTGTTTGAATTATTGCCGCAATGCCAGTCCGTACCAATTGCATTGAACATTTAAAAGAAGCACAATTTAATAATTGAATTAACAGTTACTGCTGAGTTACTCCGGTTTTAGCTCGACACTGCAATTGTGTTGTGCAACTTTCTGATTCGTCTCAGTTTTAGCTAATCACATGCATATAGAAGCTACTGAAAACATTTCAAAGACTTGAAATGACCTCACATTTACGAAAATGGTTCTTTTGTAACTTATTACATATTTATGGAGTTGCTTGAAAATGTTAAGGATAAGTGAAGAATTTTCGAAGGTGTAAAGATGTATTGCAGGCATCAAGCTAAACTTGGAACGTTTCTAAATTATTGAAGCAAAGAAAAAGCTATAATCAAAGTCGGTCTCACCTGTGGCAGAAGACGAGGCGGACGAATCCTCCATCTTCAAGAAATATTCACGCTTAATCCCAGTCTTCACTAGTCGCTGGTTTATTCAACCAAATTGTTCATATGTGCCTCAATGAATAATAAATATTAACGCGTGACATTTTGTAAACAATCGGAGAAACTTCGTCACAGTCCGTGAAGTTTCGTAAGTAGTGTCAAGTTTTTACCGGTCACCGATTACACCACCGAATGCGTGGTACGAATCGTCACGAAAATTAAAACTCGAATAAATAAATACACAACGTTCGTACGAGATTGTAGGTATGTCGTCACAGCTCGTGGACTTTCCGAACCTCACGGAGTCTAATTAGCGGGGGTGTTTGTCAGTTGTTCAATTATACTTTTCAGCAAAATATATTGAAGTATATTTCAGCTTTGTTCAATTATTGGAAGACGGTCGGCTAAGAGTTTTGTCTTAAACCCTGTGACCCCGGTGTCTTGCACACAATTTATAGGTTCTCTTGTTTTGACGATGTTTTGGGATGGACTTAAGCCTCTAGTTACTGATCAAGACAACTCAAATTTCCGGAACGACAAGGACTTATTGACTACCAAAATCGCCACATGTAGGACGAGAGGATTGCAGCTTTGTATATTGGACGGTTTCAAATTTAGAACATGCCAAATTCTCTACATTCGCCTCTTCTGCACATCTATTTCTCAATCCGTCCCCACAGAATCCGGTAATGAAGAATGGAAGGAATTAAAAGCAAATACTGGAATGCTTGTCGTTTATTATTTAGGTTTATTATGAAAACATGAAATCTTCGGTGCGTTAAGTTGGTGAAGTTTCAATTCTGCAGAAAACAATCTGGCGAAAAACGAGCACAGCTGCTATGGGTGTCTTTGTTTCGAAGACCTTTGGAAAGTTGCATCAGGAAGAAGTGGGAATTTTCGAAGTTCGAAACTCGTGTCAGTCTTAGCAGTTCAACTTTAAATCCATTGAAAATAAGGGTTGACGAGCCACTTGGGAGGGAAATCATGTTTCCATTCTCTGAGTTTCATTTGTTTAGATGCTCTTGTGTAAAATATCAAAGTATTACCTGCGGCCCTTCCTTAGTATTAGCTCAAGCATTTAAACACACACCACTCGGCGGCAGCAGTCACGGCTGTTGTTTTGATGTTCCACTTGAATTCCTTTTAAGTGTTTGCTCGTTATCGGATATCCGCTCGGTGGTTCGATTTTCTCAATTATTCCTCTGCGTTTATCTTAGCGATACAATCTCAGTCTTTTCAGAAATCATCCAGAACTAAGTCAGCTAAGAATACTAAAAGAACGAAATGGTATGTAGAAATGAATTGAAATAAAATAAAAGAGTTTGTGCTTTGTTCAAAATTTCATTCATTGTCAGTTATTCCATCTAATGATTTGTTTTCATCCGAGGATTGTTTTGTTTTATGCCTTTTTGTGACCGGAAATAGAAAACGTCCTTGGAAGATCAGAAATCCTTACTTCCCATCACTCAATTTTGAAGAATGTTCAATGAACTATTGCGAAATCAATGTCGCCGTTCGTAGCAATCAAAGAGGAAGGGTATAAATATCTAGGAAGTTAAATTCATAGACACCCATAAGAAACTCATAAGAAACTGCTCGACAGACTCAATAGATCTAGATTTCGGTCTTCATACAAATTTACGTCTGAATTGAAATTAAGGCTGGCATACTACTAATCAGCCTATGTAAACAAAGCGGTTGATGAAAACATATTGGTTAAGAGAGTTGTCCCAATATGAAGGTAAGGAACAAAGATCAAAGTGTAACGAGGATCAATAATAATACTTCACCCAGACCATCGCGTGAATGCATGAAGTGCGATCGTGACCACTTGTCAACAGACAAGTCACCGACGACACTCAGCGGTCACGCGAGACTGCGACTGTGAACGGCGCACAATCTGCGTCATACATTACGGGTCACGACTTTGTCAATTAAGATTACTACTATGTTTAGAATGATCCCTCTGAAAATAGCCCAATTGACGTCAATTGGCACCCAACCAGACACGATCGCTGGGATATAAATCGATAAACCCTAACGGAGGCAAAACAAAACAAACCCAACCGACGAACACATCTCAGAGGACGTAAGCTCTAAGCGAAAAATGGAAGACTGTGTTAAATCAGGTAATGTAAGCCAGTTGATAGCATTGATCATTTTATTTTATTAATCGAACTGGATCCTGGAAAGCAGTCGATCGAATTAAATTGATGTGTGCAATTTTAAGCACATATCGAGTCTTCGGTGGACTCTATCATAGTTGAAACTTTGGCCGGTTTGATTTTTGTTATTATTATTATTATTAAAGCCGTAGATAAGTTAAGTGTAGGAGTGATGGGACTGACGATGTTGGTCGATTCGTTTCAAGGTAGCAACACAAGTACCGAGCGTTTTTTAGAGGAAGTTAGTGGTGAATCCTCGTAACTAACGATATCAATTTTCGTTTCCTCGAATAGGCAAGCTAAACCAGCTTGGTGGAGTGTTTGTGAACGGGAAGCCGCTTCCAAACTCAGTTCGTCAACGAATCATCGAAATGGCAGAGCTTGGAATTCGCCCGTGTGACATCAGCAGACAACTCAAGGTTTCCCATGGCTGCATCAGTAAACTGCTTTCGAAATACAACGACACCGGTTCGTTTCAACCCGGACGTGCCAAGAGAAAGACATCAAGAGATGTCAGCTCCGAAGTGAAGAACAAGATCGAGGAGTACCGCCGAACAACGCCAGGGATCTTTTCTTGGGAAGTGAAAGAGAAGCTTGTGGGTGATGGCCTGTGTACAAAAGAGAACTTACCACCTTTGACAGTCATCAGCAGACTCTTAAGAAGAGCAAAATCAACTAGCAGCGACTGTGATGTAGAGGTGGAAGACAGCAAAGAGAACGCCACAAGAGCCTTTACTCCCTTCTCCATCGACAACATTCTCGAGACTAAAGGTAAAACAGAAAGACACGAGTCAGCAGCCACCAATCCAGTGCGACGGAAAACAGCGGTCATTGCTTTAGGTAAACAACATCATCGCGTCCGTTATTTTTTATGTGAGTGTTATCCCAATAGTTCCAGTCAAGATATTTCATTGGCGGCACCCAACCAATGTCTTGAAACGTTTCAAGCTAACATGGTTTACACAATGCTTTAAAAGCTCGTTTAGTAAGTTAGTAGGTGCTCTACAGAATATTTGTTTGTTCGGGTGTTCTGAGGGAACTTCAGGTCTGTAGAAATTTGTAGGTGGCTTTTTTGCCTCGTCTTCTAACAATCGTGACAGGTCTGATCAAAACTTGACATTTCGTGGTCCTCCTTTTTTCCCGACTTTTTCGGGGATGTTTGCTTAAAGTACGATTCTCAAACAAACTTTGCCGAAAATGATAGAAGTCATTATAAACTTTCTCATTTCAATATCACAGTAACTGTTAACTCTTTACTCAGATCAGTAGAATTCTAGCGTTCTTCAATGTGGTTTCGAAATTTCTACGCACTATTCAGACTTTAAACTACTTTTAAAAAAAATATGTTCAGAAAAATGTCCAAAATCGAAGTGCGCCTCGAAAGTCAAATATTTGAAAATTCTAGTCAATCTTCCTTGCAAACAGATATTTACCGAAATTACTCTTTGGGTGCGTCTGATATTTTACTTCCCTTTTCAGTGTAATCATAACGCAATGAGCACAACTTTGTTAATTGTTAGATCAATAACAACTGATCGAATTTCCAGGTCCTAGAGTTTGAGTAAAAATCATGAGTAGAAGTGTTTATATAGTGACTAACAAATTCCCAATCTCGCTTTGTCACATGCAGGACCCCTTGCCAACCATTCGGTTTTAAGCGACTTGCCAGCAACTCCATTGAGCACCAACTCCATTGGCAACAGCAACGGCAGCAATGAAAGTGGCAGCAATAACATTAGATCGTATCAACGCAGAAACCGGACCAAGTTTACGCCAGAGCAGCTCGAAGAGCTTGAGAGTGCCTTCAAGAAAACGCAATATCCTGACGCTCTGACTCGAGAGGAACTAGCGGAGAGACTTCAAATCAGCGAGTCTAAGATTCAAGTAAGTTGGATTTACGATCACTGATTATTCACATAATCAAAGTCATTCTAGCCTCTCTCAAATATTTCAATTGTTCGCTATGGAAGAAAGAAAAATCATGCAGATGACAAACACGTGAAGCAATTTAAAGGGCACTGTCAATATTTGCTTTGACAAAAACTCAAGAATGGGCGGAACAAAACATTTGACAACAGATAATACAACGAGGGGAGTGCTTCGAATATTTCTTGAAATATTCTTTTTATTTATTTTTCAGGTTTGGTTTTCAAACCATCGCTCCAAATCCAAAGTCAAGACTTGCCACAAGCCGGAAGTGAACTCGACGGAGGCGCCGAGTTGCAGATCGACCTCGCCCGTTAGAACACGTATATTTTACCCAGTGGCACCAGTCATACGATATGCTCCATACGTGCGTCCATCATTGCCATGTATGCTGTACCGGCCTGTCCAGATGGTCATGCAATAACAGCTCACGGTAGCAGCACTTCATCTTCAGGCTATTCTCATATATCACTCACTTCTTGCGGAATGAGACAATATTCAATTTTCGTTTCATACGTGTAATGCATGTGGTAGTATTAGAGTAGACTGTTGAATCATTACCAGGAAGAAACTGCATTTGAAATGCGTTTAATCTCCTTCAAATGCTAATGATAATCGAAGATAAATTTTGTGGACCTTAATTACAGCATGCTTCTGTCAAAAACTCAATTTCTTACACTTTTGTGACACCTAGCACATGTTGTCAGAAAAAGCACTTATCTCCAGTGTAAAACATTGCTTAGGGCGGGATCGGGCCGTCTTAAATGCAGAAATAACACTGCGTGTAACTCAAAATAAATAATTAATGTTTCATTGCGTGTTGCTGTTTTTATCATATGAAGTTGCCTTGAACAAGCGTTTTGGTCAGACTCTTCAGAAAGAGAGAAACCGAACAAATTGATGAAATATTAGCGTTGCTCCATGCAATCTATTTAAAACTTCTCCTCAGGCAAATCATATTCTATTAAATCGGTGTGAATCCTATGGAAACGTCCTTGCCAGCCCTCGCTCTTGAAATTTTATTGGGAACACCTTTGGCACAGAATCGACAAACCCCAACAGTGCAAACGAAAATCACATGATGGAGCCCATTGCAAATAGATATTCTTGTGCAATCTATCGATTTTTTTTAATCCTTGGCCGCTCTAAGCTCCATCTACCTGCTACAGTGACGAAAGTAATAATTATTGCCACCTGGGGCACTTGTGTGGAAGATAAAATGATTCCATTAATTTGCCGTGACGTCCAAACGGCAAAATACACCGTAATGAAACGATTGCCATGAAACAAGAATATTATAGCCCCATACGTCAAAATTGCCACAAATGTATGTAACATGAGCGCGAATTGATGCAAAATAATTATTTTCCGAAAATTTTCTTCCCATCAGACGTGATTCTAGACATAAAAGTATAGGGTTTCTGTCGTGAAGCGTTTTTTTTTTAAATTCCAGTGTGACTTTAAAACCGTTAAAGACGGCTTAGTTATAACAGATACATATAAGAAATTTTGCCTGTGTAAGTACTGCAGAGAAATGTTTAGACGGAATCGAAAACACAGTTAGAGGCAAATACGGTCCGGAAATGACCTTGGCTTCAAAGATATTCAGTAGCTTGCTCCAAAAAAAACCCTTTACTTTAATGTTGTTTCAAAATGCTTTATTAACACCTGTTTGTTTTATCCGTTAAAAATAATGCTCAGAGAAAAGGAACGAAAAACTATCCGATTAATTACACTCTTTGTTTACCTGTCGATTTTACTCGCAAAGATTTAATTGTGGGGGCGTTTCTATATACGGGAAGATGTACACATTCGAGAGCAACATACATAGATACATGGCTCATGGAAGTTCTTTGTTATTGCGCAACATACTTTGTGTTTTCAAACCCTTCATAAAATATTGAACCACTGAATATGAAATTATCACTTCCGCTGGGAAGTAGGGCATTGACAAATTTTGCAGCAGCTGACTTTTCTTTAAAAAATTTCGTCGCAACATCATATTAAAAACTTTTACATAAGGCCAAAAGCAAACATTTCACTCTTTCTGCGACTGAGCGTCGCGCGACTTACCCTCGTGTCGATTCTGCCATCTGGAATGATAAATGTAAAGCGTTTTTTTCAACTTTCCAAGTAGTCATGTCATTTGATTATTTGTCATATTCATGGCCCAATGTCCGTTGGAAGTGCTCTTGAACTTCAAGACTTGAGACGGTTTTCTGCTTTCCCGGCCACTTAACTTTAAATTATTCGTGCTTTGTAAATCCTTACGAGGCCTTCTTGGCCCTGTTTAACAGCAGCACATCATTACTTTATTTCACTGATATTTTCAGTACCTTTGGTAGCTGTTTAAAACCAAAAAATTAACAGAGCAATACTTAAGAGTGAATGGCTTTGCAGAAGTTTGGTTTTCTTGGCTATGTTTGCCATAATTTATTTATTTATTTTCGTTGCTTGATAATGGTAATCAACTTCCTTTATTTCTACCGGAAACTGTCGCAATGATGAGTACTTTGGATATTTGCCCCCTGAAGGTTTTGTTGAACGTCACGCTATTCAAATGTCATGTGAACATCGAATGGCTCATCGAGATGCATGTGACATGCATCAAAACATTGTGAAAGATAAACGCGTCAAACGAAGCGCGTTTTGCGTTTCAATCGCTGTTTTAATTTCTAATCACCAATGTGTTTCCAACATGGAGGTTAGAACTTCAATGTGAAGAACGCTTCCGTTTCCCGCAGATTTCCCGTATGAAACTGTAATCTCTGTTACCAGAAGAATGAAGCGTCGGATACGTTATTGTGTGAATAGAGGGTCTGATGCATAACAGCATGTCTAACGTGTACAAATTTCCATGTGTCCATGCCCTGTCAATCGGAAGCGTCGTTGTTTTAATCTGCCATTCATTCGCTATTATTCTCCCTTAAAATGGAGAGCTGCCAATGTGGGGCGCAGAGAACATAAATAAGAAAACGAGAAATTTTCGTCAAATTTAGTACGTGGTAATATACAGTCAATCAAAGAGTTTCGAGGTGAATAGCATGTTAAACTAGTTTTAGGTTATACCGTAAAACCACTAATGTCTGGGGTACTTAATGGCTAAACCTTCCCCACACAACGTGACTATTTGCTCAATTCGGTTCGTGGCGAGCTCTCACAGACGAAAATTCATAAAGGAAACAAAATCCGAATGTAAATAGACAAAAGAGAGGAGACGATTTATTCACGATCACGTATTACTTGATAAGAATACTCTTTTGTTATGACGGCTGACGTCAAACAGTTCCCGCCCACATTGCCCTTATAACTTCCCCGGAAAAAGTCACACACAAATGAATTTGAAAAAAGCCGCATCGTGGCGAGTTACGACAAACGGAAAACTGGAAAAAACGCTTCAAAACATTCAATTTTCGAGGAAAATTTGGAGCAAGAAATGCAGAGACCGGGCATAATGGAATTCGTCGATACCAGCTCTTCAGCAGGCACGCTTGCTTTTATTTATTTCATGGTTTTATACATTGCATTCACTACAAAATATTGTAGCGCTGCTTCTAATTTTAAGCACGTTATGATTTGCTATAAATTTTAACAAGCACATTAGACGCTAGAGTTAACCACATCGAAAATTGAAGCCAAAGAATGATTATTAGCCCACAGATATTTGTGATATTCCATTGGATAGCGATATATTTTACCAAAAGTTGTTCAAACTATAGCGCAATAACTATACAATGTAGGAGGGATTCTTTATCTTAACCTTAAAGAGTAAGGTTGCCCTTAAAGGTTATTTCAGCGTAGTGTTATCTTCATAAGATTGCTCTGTGGCGCTATGCGTCAGGCGACTGTCTGAACGGAGATGAATAATTTTTTTTCTTGTCTAAACAAAATACTGCTGTTCTCGTCTTTGCTCTTGGAAACATTGCCGAAAGATTATCGGTTTCAAAATCGATTCAAAGCTGAAATTTTGTTTTATTTTGAGAAAAATTAAATTGAAATAAATCATTGCTTCTTTTAATGGGGCAACATCTTCGAACTTCTTCTGTATTTGTTCGAGAGGTAAGTTCTGCTCGCCCCCGGCTGCATCGAAGCAGACCCGACCAAGCCGAGACCTGGTTAAGGAACCATTGCCTATTAGTCAGGCCTTATCAAGTCTACCAAGTGAGACTAACTCATATTTTTTATGCTGTAGGTCATGGAAAATTTAACCAGCTGGGTGGAGTATTTGTGAACGGGAAGCCGCTTCCAAACTCAGTTCGCCAGAAAATCATCGAAATGGCAGAGCTTGGAATCCGCCCGTGTGACATCAGCAGACAACTCAAGGTTTCCCATGGTTGCATCAGTAAACTGCTTTCGAAATACAACGACACCGGTTCGTTTGAACCCGGACGTGCACAGAGAAAAACATCAAGGGACGTAAGCTCTGAAGTGAAAAATAAGATAGAGGAATACCGCCGAACGGCCCCAGGGATCTTTTCTTGGGAAGTAAAAGAAAAGCTTGTGGCTGATGGTCTGTGCACAAAGGAAAATCTACCTCCCCTCACAGTTATCAGCAGGTTGTTAAGAAGGGCAAAATCAACTGGAAGTGCTCTGGAAATGTGTGAGGCAGAGCCAAGTGATGTAGAAAGTGAGGGAGATACATCGAGCTCAAACAGTGGAGAGTCTTCAACGCAAAAGCCAAGACCCAAACGAAGATCATTTTCCATTGCAAATATTCTGAGCATCAACGAAGAGACAAGGACAGTTAGTGACCGAACTTCGACACCACCTTCCTCTCCAAAAGAAAATGGTATGATGAATGAATATAAAAAAAACATAGTCTATTAACTTTATACTGACTGGACAATGCTCAAAAAGACCTTTTTTTTCCATGGGCTCTTTAGAGTTTAGTTGGAGTCAGCAGCCAGTGACCTATAAACAGTATCTGAGCTGGTTTTTATGGAATTCAAGTGATATAGAAATCAATTCGTTCAACCTTTATTGGGTAGGTGATGAAAATGGTGGTAAAAAACTATCAAGTATGAGGCTGAGATGGTGATCAGCAGAACGTCTTTTTAGAAAATGACAAGTTCTATACTTTTAATGTAGGATATTGGTAATATTTACTGGCTCGATAGAATTTGGCCTGATGCAATGAGATTGTGTTAAGTCATAGACGGACCCAAATCTGCTTAATTGCTTCACTTAGGTTTATCAGAAAAAAGCTGACATGATGATGTACCAAGCATTAGATTACAGTGTCGTTCCTCGTGTTTTTTCTTTGGCTAAGGCGCAATGCCTAATCCAATTGTGAAGAAAACAACAAAAACCTTAAATCTTTCAAGGGGTTTTAAGGGCTTTTCGTTTTTACCAGGGACTTTGTTGGCTGCGTCAGCAGAGGCTACATCAGAAGTAAGTGCTGCAGATATTGCTAGTATTACCCAAGGAATGCAAAAGTTAAGGCACTACCGAAGACGAAACCGAACCAAGTTTACTCAGCATCAAATACAAGAACTAGAAAAAGCCTTTGAAAAGACACAGTATCCTGATGTTTTGACTAGAGAAGAACTTGGGGAACGATTGGACATTAGCGAGTCCAGGATTCAGGTTGGTTGAGCTTTTTTTTCTGCTCAGTAGTAGGAGACTTCACTTTTTTATAGTGAAATAGGCTGCGTTGGACCAAAGAAAACAAACCTCTCGTTATTTGCCTGTAGTGGGTGATTAACGAAATGCAAGGTGTTTTAGGGGAGGAGCATTTAAGTTGTAAGTAAATATATCAAATTGAACAAGGCACATGGCTGGAAACTTATGCTAGCAGGACCAATTCATGACAGACTCTAACGCGTTCATTTAGAGAGGGAGTGAGGAAAAGAAAGTTTAATAGAAGATTGGAGCATTCTATATATTCTTGCCGGATAGGGCTAAAGAAATGGGTAGTGCAGAGTAATTAATAGAGATAGGAAATCCCCTGAGATTTCCCCATCCCCTAATTTATTATCATAATCTACTGTCGGCGAGTTCGGTGATTCAAACTATGCTAGTTTTCAGTATTTTTAAAACTTGAAATTCTCATTCACCTGCATGTAAGACTAGCCACTAGATCATCATTTCTTACCTAGTGTCATGGAAGTGTTTAAATAAATTCCTTCTCGTTTAGGTGTGGTTCTCAAACCGCCGATCGAAAGGCAAACGATCGACACAAAGAACGGAAATCAACAGCAACAGCGAACAAGTCAGAGTTACAAGAGAAAGAGGCGAGAGATGTGATAGTCACAGTCGCATATTCTACCCGCCTTGTACACCCGTTCCGGTTATTCGCTATGCACCTTATCTTCCCGCGGTACCCACAGCGTACACTTATATGTACTATACACCGGAGTATGACAGCAGCTAACCGAATTTGCTCGCAATCATTTAACACCAATATGCATTCGCTTAACACAAGACAACATAGGGATACATTGAGTCTACTTTAGGGGAATATCAATCACAGGCTTTTTGTTAAGTGGTATAACGTAGAAAAAGTGGACATGTTCTAAAAACAGAATTTGTAATAAAGCAAGAGGCCATATTTCCCACGATATGTTTCTGATAAACTATTCGCCGACTCTCTACCTTTCTACGGTCCTAGCAAAAATAACTTATGGTAACATCTACCTGCATGTAAAACCCGAAGACACAATCGTGACCCTAAGGCCACAACATTAACGAAATTCGCAGAGAAAAGATGGCATTTAAACACGAATTCCGTGACATTCAGTTCCCGATAAGAATTCACCAATCAGTTTTTATGATTCTTGAAGGTATCAGAAATATGTCATCGATGCAGCGTACGACTAGAATTATTTTAGTAGTTGTGTAATAACAGCATATAGTCAAATGCCTCCACCGTTCTGAGTAGGGCGGCTTCTACACTGAGTATGGTGTAATATAAAATTGTTGCTATGTCGTGCTGTTTTTTCTTTTGTGACTACTGATGAAGGACACGTATTTTAAACGATGGTTTGGCATATACTGAATGTGGTATTTTTTGATGGATTTTTTGGGTTCACTAATATTGTTAACGCGTGCATGCACAGTACACGGTGTCCAAACGAGAACAAAGACCTTAGTGTCGTTTTAAAGACTCAGCTTACCTCTCAAGAGAACAAAGTAAAGTCGCTTGGCGAGACCGAAACAACTTTTGCTTTAACAAGGGTTTCCCTACTTTTCCTCTTTTCGAATAGTTTAAAGAAGGCCACGACTATGAATGTATATTGCGTGCAATAATATTCAGTACAATTTAACAATGTTATTTTCGTAGAATGAACTAAATTGTTAAACAAACTAGAGAATGGACGAACCAAAGAACCTCTCAAAGAGATGATACTGGCAATTATTTAGAAATAAATTAAGATGATACAATAAAAGTACGTTTGCCCAGAAAAACTGGTTTTTTCTTCTCTTTGTTACCGATATAACTTATCATTTTCACCTGGATACGTATTGAGCTGACAAGAATTTAGAGACAGAATGGCTATATGCAAAACATTTGATGATTTACGATAACTTAGCTTGGCTCGTCCTATTGATAGGGTCAAGGTCTTCAAAATTAGTGATGCCGAATTTGTATTGATCACTGTCCTAATACAGCTCCACTATTCTATTAAACAAGAACAACATGTTTGCAATCAGTGAACTCATATCTGATTTTATAGGGACGGAACAAGCCATTATGGATCTTGCTTTGTTCTTTTCGTTGCAAATTTAAATTAAGGATTATTTGTTAATATCGACACAGAAGTCAGTTCTTCTTCGGTAAACTAATTATTCAGGTTAAATTCTCTATTCCATGACAGCGTGATGTAATCGGAAGTACATTTTATTGGGGGACTCTTGTGGTTTGCCAAGGCCGACTGGTGGCCCTACAAACGTGCATGAACTTCGTGTTTATAGGCAAGCGGCGGACCTGCGTAAGCTGATTAATGCAAATTACAGGGTCTCGCCATTTGATTCCGTACATGACGCGGGTGAAAGCCACGAAATCGCTTGTCAACAACTTACGCACGTAGAGACAATACAGACATCAATTTCGTCGCCAATGATTATCACGTCTGTGTTTAGTCTACTCCAAAAAGAACGAAGAGAATGGCTATTTTTTATCGTTAGTTTCAAGGTAATTGCAATAAAACGACTTCAATTGAAAAGCATTTCCACTTTATGCCTGCATGAACAGCTTTTTGTCTTTGCAGAAAGTCACGCGAACAGTCTACTTCCGGTCACGCACTCACTCTTTCGTGCCACGAGGTCACGCTAGACTGGTTTTAATGGATTATGCAACATTTATAACGCCAATATCTTTGTACATATCTCATATCTTTGGACACAGTTGTCTGCTTGAAAATCATGTCCTTACTTTGTTAACGAAAAAAGACAGCTTCTTTTTTCAAATGCGACAAAAACTGATAAACTAGAGCTTACTTTGGCCTGAAGCAAATGACAAATTTTCAGGAACTATCAAGTACTTGTGACAGAAGG
>OX421448.1:42620313-42627813 GCA_949126865.1 Montipora capitata | reverse complement strand
TACATATGAAAATCGCCCCTTTCGATAGCTTTCATGAAATGATTTAGTATTTCATTGGTGTTCTCGTGTTGAAAAATATTTCCCTTGTTCGCTACGCTCAATCGTGAAATATTTTTTCAACACTCGAAGAGAAATTTCGTATCTCCGCGCGGCCATGTAATACCCTCTACTTCCATTGAACGTAACAATGGGATTATTTGTACTGTTACAATATTAATAAACTACAATTTATTTTGGAAGAAAATTACTCATTTTGCAAAATGGCCTGTTTACAAGCTGAATGTAAAGGAAAATTCTTTGAAATAATCGAAAGTAAGATTAGTAGCACTGCACAGGTTTAATGTACGTTGTAGGAGAAAGAAGTCATTGGACTTCTCCAAACTTGGTCACTACTCGAGCATAATGGTTTTTCATCTCAGTTATTTTTCCTAAAAGCATTATGTTTGGGTACGAGGGTGACATTTTATCATCAAGTCGATCTCTATCAAAGAGAGGAAGATTGGAGCTGCTATTGGTTGTTGGGCATTTTCTGTGCATGGAATGGATTTCTTGACAACGTTCTGGCTGATTTCTGCATAATGCTGAAGCAACTTTTCCGTAATTTGCTGTCCTCTGTGAGAAATTCGACTGTGTACTTGGGACAAGACTTGAAAGAGTTCCCGCTTTGGAACTACTTTCTTGTTGTTTCCTGTGAAGAGTTTGCCGTTGCTTTAAACCCATTTCCTTCGAGTTATCATCTCTTGTTCCATTTTGTTAATTGTTTCGGCTTAGATCGATCCTTGTCTCCTGAAAGACGGAATTGCTTCTCTGTTTTTTCTTTCAAGAAATGTTTGGCCTTGTTGTAAAAATCACCTTCTAAATCAGGGCAGTCATTAAGTTTTGAAGCAGGTGTAACACTTTAAGATTTCACCCGTAACATGTAAATACATGGGGGGGTCTGGGGGCATGCTCCCCCTGAAAATTCTAAAAATTAGACCCTCGGAAATACATTTTCCTGCACTCCAAGGTGCAAATGTTATATTTTCTCAATCAAAAAGTGATGAAAACAGGGAAAAAAGATACACTTCACAATGAATAAAGATAAACTAACCAAATGGACCGAAATGGTCATTCATCACAGAATGATGTCTAGTTCTTTTTAAGACCCCCCTAAAAACCAAGCCCTATTTTTTAAACTACACCCCAAAAAAAGAAAAATCCCTTTTTTAGACAGTTGATTAAATTAATGTAAACCGTTTGTTATTTTTACGGATGCGTTATTTAAAATGGTTGTGTATTTTTAAAAAGTGGTTTAATCGGTTTTTCCTTTGTTCAGGGAATGAAACTCGAATTTTTATTGTCAACTGGAATCAAATAACGATTATCTGTACTCTTTTGGACTAAAATGCGAGCGAACAAGTGCTTTTTTAATCAGTTTGCCCAACTGTTGTTCGATGTGCCTCGACAGTGACAAGAAAATTTTACCCTCATGTTATTAACATGTAATCGAAATGAGTTCTCGTAAAATTAGGGAGAAATTTCACTAGCTTGTGTTTTCAGAAGTTTGTTTAAAGCACTGCCTTAAGGTAATTTAGTGTTGGAGCTGATCTTGTTTGAAGTTCGTCCTTTCTTGGTTGCATTGCAGTATTTTGCCGATTCTTTTTCCAAGCTAACCTGGCGTGTTTCAATGAAATACATCAGAATATGAATGATCTCGTTTTCTGAGATTAAGTGGAATGAGGTACATCAGTAAAACTGTTTTTTGACCTGGAACTGACAACGTTTTTTGAGGGTTTCTACTTTTAGCGTGACAGTTGACTCTGAAATGGCTTTTTTCCTCAGTTTTCCATTCGCTCGCTGAGGGTGTGCTTGTTTTCTTTTAAAACTCATGCGGTTGAAGAAAAATTTATTGCCAAACTGGTGAGGGCCAAAGTAAATTTCACTCGAAAAACCGATATCCCACTCATATCGCTTCGTGATTCACACGATATCGGTTTTTAGCGTGGAATTTACCGTGGAATTTACCGTGGAATTCACTAGTTAGGCAACGAATTTTTCTATAGAAGAAAGCAAAGAAAATGATTTAGTTATTAAAGCAGCAACCGGAAACATAATAAAAGAATGCTGCAAGATACATTACCAGCAAATTCAAATGACCATGGCACAACAAACAACAGAAACGAAACAGGACATCATTTTATTTTTGCTTAGTCGCATTTCAGTCGATAATCAATGTTAGGATCTTTTCAAGGAGACAGTTAAAATGACAAAAAAGAAAAAAGGTAGACAGGTGGGATTAAAAACTGTAAAACGATTTACATTGATGGTGGTGTTTCAACGGGGACAGCGCCCAAAGATTCTCTTGATCAAGCCTCTCCTCCATCTTGGACCCGGATTGGCCTGCATGGGGAAATGAACCATAAGGGGTTAGTGTCAAAATTTCTACTTCATTTAAGGAAATTAATTCTCCGCATCAGGACCGTAGTTGTTTCAAACGAAGAAAATTGAGGTCGGTTGCTGTTGATGATCATAGGGAGATGGAAGGCTAAGGTGAATGTAAATTATTATAGGAACCGTGTTAAGCAAGTGTAGCGTTATTTTTTAGAAAACACTTTAGGGCCAATAGATAAGGGGGATTGAAATAAGAGAATGACCCCACATGTCAATCTAAACTCATGTCACCTATCGTGAGGAGTTGCTAGTTTACATGCACTTTGTGATAAGCATCAGGCTCAGACGGTCAAAATGTTTCAGGACATCAGTAAAAATCCTGATCACAATTGAACTATACAATTTTTACCATAGCAAAATAAACGTAGTTCATTTAGTGTAGGAAATATTTGGAGATATCGCTTTCCTATTTGCGAGACCAACACACTAAAACGGTAATTCTGTACATAAGCTTTTATTTGAACATAACATATTTTATTTTTTTCTGAAGCATCAATCCTAAATCCTTGAATATGATTGGCTAATCGCGCGCTCGTAGCCGGTCCAGCTTTCTACGATACGGACCACGGTCCGAAATCTGTTCCGTACTGAAACTGTCGCGGCTAATTGAAAATGTTTTCACTACGGCGCGACGAACCGTTGGATTTTACCTCTTAAAATGCAAATCTTCGCTTATTAACCGTTGAAAAGAGAAGGAAAAACATCAGAAATGGAATAAAAGGCCTGGTTATTCTTCAAAAAGGCGAGTATTCACATGATTTTGCTGACAACACTTTGCTGGTTTTCTTGAACTGTTGACATGCCATTGAACTTAAAACAACTTACACTGCAGAGCAGTTTTTCTAACTCGGTTTTTCGGTTGACATTCGTTATTTTCTTTGGAGTTCCATTTTCTAATCTCGTTTTATATTGCTTCATTTAAGAATATACGGATTCCTAGCTAAAATAGGCAAACAAACACGTCGCGACGCTGTGGTTTTTCGCGTTGTTGTTTTTCGTGAACTGTTGACATGCTGTTTAACTAAAACGACTTACTGCAGAGAGCTCAAATAATAAGATATGAGAACTCAAATAATAAGATAGGAGGGCAGAGACAGATGTTTGCGTATTTTTCGCTAAATTTTTCCTCCTGTTTTAAGAACTTTCGTTTCATTTTCAACAAGACAAAGAATTTTAATACGTAGAACATTATTCTCCTGCTTGTACATCATTGTTTAGTTTGTTTAGCTTGTTTCTCTGTGCTTGCTATGAAATATAACAGTTTGTTTTTTATATTTATTGCACCAAGAGATATTTGAAGTCCTGTTTTATCGTTAATCTATCATTTTTCTCTGAGCTTTGCGAACGGAGCGCTTTTTTCAGTTATAAGTTAATTTCAACTGTGACAGTGCGACGTAGAGCGCGTAGAAAAACTTTCTTTTCCAGTTTGCCTGGGTTCATTTTCAGAAAAAAAATAGCTGAAAAAATAAATGTGTTATTCACCGGCTTAGGTCGGTCCGTATAGGGAAAAACTGTGCCCTCGGCCTTGAGTACGACCCACGGCCTGCGGCCTCGGGCCATACTCAAGACCTCGGGCACAGTTTTTCCCTATACGGACCTCCCAGCCGGTGAATAACATATATGTACACATACATAACATATTCATATTGTGTACATAAGCTTTTATTTGAAAATTTAAGAGTTTTGAATTAATTTAAAGGTGAATGAGTAAGCAAACATCATGCAACCATGTGAATTCCAAACCCCAAATAGAACCTGCACAAAGTAAATGTGTAGGCTAACGTAGGGTAACGTCCATTCCAAACCCCAAATAGAACTTGCACAAAGTAAACTCAGGAAATCTATCCACAGGGTCATGAATTACCATTGCATAATAAATTACTCTGGGTGACACGCACTTACCTCAAGATATCGAAGTTCCTTGTTCTGTTCAGCCAATTCACTATTTAAATTTTTTGCAGGAAATGAAAATGATATAAATTAGCTACAAAGGAAGCAATGGCGACTTCTTTCCTTATGAAAGCTGCAAACAAACCTTTCCAACTGTACTGAGTAAATATGAGGAACTTACGCGCATATCCGATTCGATTCGGCCCAGGCCTAACGGACAGAAACAAAATAGCAAAGAAGATAAATAGAAGTTATACTACTAGCATATATTACTAAACATTCATTTTCTCCAATTTTCCAACGAGGAAAAAATACAAATTAAAGAGTAGAGGAAGAAAGATACGAAATGAAATAAGAAAGTGAAAAGACAGAAAATAATAATAATTAATAATAATTTAATGATTTATATAGCGAGATTACACTAATTACTCAGAAAGCTTTACAATCAATAATATTAATAAAAAGTTAATTAACAGTCCAACAATATGTAAAATGATTAAAACAGTTACAAAATTATGTCATTATCTTAAAAATATATAGAGTAGAGTAGAAGCGAATTATAATTACCTACAATGAATATCATTACGTAAGATCAGATATATAAGCTACAAATTAAAGGAACGCTTGTTTTTAAAGGTAAGATTTCAGGTATTCTTTTTTAACATTCGGTGCCTTCCTTATTGACAGTTTAGGACCAGCAAAAGAAAAGTGAGGCCGTGTCCCCTTAAGTCACAGTTCTTGATCCTGCGGTACACAGCAGTTCTGGCTTGTGAACAAGGTCGTAGGACGTGACTGTGATTTAAATTTATAGATTACAACATTTTAAAATCATGAATGCGATTCAATACAGGTAGACTCATAATAACTGTGTAAAATGTTCATATTTAAGTGTACTGAGACAATGCGAGCAGCAATATTGTAAACTAGTTGTATCCGATTTATCAGGTAGTTTGGCAGACATTGCAATCATAAATCCAACTTAGAGGATACAAAAGCATGAATCAGTGTTTCCGTAGAGCTTTCGTCTAAAATCCTCCCGGTTTTTCGTATCTTTTGTCTGATTTTTTTTAATTTTCAGAAACCAAAACGAACAACCTATCATTTATTTACCTTTTTTTTCCAAGCGGCATACTCAGATTTTGTCTTCTCTTTTTCTCTGGTATAGGAAAAAACCATAAATTTAAGTTTGGGAAATTAATTAAATGGTTTGTCTTAAAAACTGGTGGACATAGTGAAAGAAGAATCAACATCGTAATTCAAAGGTTGAGAACAAACCCCACGCCCAAAATCAATTCTAACCTTTGCGATTCAACACTTTTCTCCGTCATTTTCTGTGGAGAAAATTTCCAAATTACAGTAAAATACACCACATTAATTAAGTTTCGAAAACTTGCAAATTAAAATGTTCTCCGCTTTAGGGGCTCAGACAGTCGGCAAACACTGTCGACTTAACCAGAAAAGAATACAGAAAAGCGGATTGGCTGTATAAGGGATTGGTCTCCATAGAAATAGACGCCGGCACTTGCCTTATTAACCTCTTTCACTTCTCTGAAAAACTCGTCTACTTCCCTACAAACAAAAAGAACGTATTCATTTTTAAACGCAGTCTTTTAGTTGACGTTTTTATGAATAAACCAACTGAGAAATAACGCAAACAACAGCTTTTATTTTAAAATAGTGTATATTGCAAAATAATCCTCACCTTTCCATTCCTGCACACAAGTTCTGTAAAAAGAATTGCATACGTTTTTTTTTTCATATTGATTCATGTTTTTCTTGCCGGGAAAGAGTGAGGGACTCACAACTTATGGCCTACGCCACTGTGGTACTTCATAATTGAGTTTAAACCCAACTTATGTTCAATTTGTTTTAAGAAAAATCTTCTTTTGTAAGAGTTTTTTCGTAAAATATTGCTATGTAGTCAAACAATAGCACTGTAAACAAGAGGGTATAATCAAGATTTTATTCGGGATTAGACTTACTTGAAGGTCAAACTGATCCTTGTCCAAGGCGTTAATCTTAAGAAAAGAAAAGCAGGCGAGACACAGTTAATATAACATACCGTTTGAAAGCCCCTTGAGCCGTTTGATTCACGTGCTCCGATTTAATTTTCAAATTCACACGCTCAGATTTTGAGTATTCAAGCAGAAAGGCTTTAACTTAATCTAGGCGTGTATGTGAATAGCTTCGGTGATTACAAAGATCTCTTGCGATGGAATCTGTCATTATGATACCAATGCATTTCAAACTGAACCAAAATCCATGTGCAAGGGTTACTTTCAGCTTGCTGATGAAGACCACAGACCAATAATGCAAAAAGAAAGCCAGAAATTGAATGGCTTGGAATGCCTATCAAAAGGAAATCCATTGAAAACTCCCGAAGAATAATTTTGCCAATCAGATCCGGAGAAATCCACACAACACCAGTAATGTCTGTAAGACAATTTGGAAATTTATCCCCAAATCTGCACCCCAACGAACACTAATTATCAAGGTTGAAAATTTCTTCTGTTGCAGACGAATTTAATCGGATTTTTGTTTCGTTGGCCAGGGCACTGTAAAGAAAATAAAATCCCCGCTTAATGATTGCAATGCATCGTAAAACGAAATTATTTTGTGTCGAGACGATATCCTTTGTCTAAGCAGTTCACATTAACACCATAGAAAGTAAACAGGTTGAGTATATAATAAATTCAATGACTTCAAGTGCAGTTCCTGGGAATGATAAAATCCTACTTTGCGTCATAAAGGACTGCCTTGCGTCAATCCTTGCTATAATCACATTTATTGATAACCTGATTTCTCACTGGTAACACGAACGTACACCTCAGAAAGAAAAACAGATTGTGTAACACCTATTCCCTAAGAAGTCGGCCACGAACTAGAAAACGACAAGAGGCCTATTCATTGTTGCCTGCATCTTCTGTCTAAGGTTTGCGAATAGGTTGGGCATAATCACTAAGGATCTTATATATTCGCCATCATATGACATATTGTCCGGCCGTGTCTGACGAAATGTTGGAAAAAGAAAAGTATATTTATCCTGACAGCCGTACAGCCAGCTATGAATTATTTTCTGGTTAAATCTCCCAAGATCCAGCACTTCTACTTCGTTCACCAGGCCCTTGCAAAAAAAAATTGTGTAATAAATGGTACTCCATTGAAACTGCGCTCATTGAA
>OX421448.1:42605313-42615313 GCA_949126865.1 Montipora capitata | reverse complement strand
CGATGAAACACTCCTTCTCGTGTTTGATATATTACTTGAAATAGGTTTAGGGGTCGATCGTCATTGAAGAATTGTGAATGCGTGAACATTGTTAGATGCGCAATACGTGCATTTTTTAATTTACCTTTCAAAGACCTCGCTTTCTTTCGCAACTTTTGCCATCTAAGAGCAATATTTCAACGGTAATTAGTTAGTGAGATGAACATTACCATGATTTTTCATAAACTATACTGACGCAAAGGCTTGCCAAAACATATTGAATCAAACAAGTGTGAAAAAGGTTTCATTGGAACTCAGTAATAGTAATAATAATAATAATAGTAATAGTAATAGTAATAGTAATAATAATAATAATAATAATAATAATAATAATGATGATGATGATGATGATCCTGGAGCTATGGATGGACATTGTAAGAAAGGCTACATGCAAGTAATGAAAGATCTATGGGATCAGCAAGGTTATGATCATCTCTCACTAACTCGACAAAATCTACGAGACCAGGCTGCACGGCTTGAGAAATCGCTAGGTAATGCAGCGGGGAATATTTTAAATAAACTTCCAAGACGCCAAAGGAATGAGGATGAGAGAAACAACATCGAAAATATTGTAAATTTTTCAACAGAACAAAATGGTAACTTAGGGCCAACCAAGTATCGGATTTGCATACTCTGCACCCTACAATTCCACCAGGACCAGCCAAAACTCAACAAAGCGAAGAAGAACGTGCTCTGGTAGAAAAGGCGACACAAATGTTTGGATTAGTGTACACTCAACCGGGGAATCACGGAAACCGTGAAATCGACACTAGAACTTAAGAAAGGCTTATGAAGAACGACTTAGAAATCATTAACAATACCGTAACCGAACTAGTGATGCAATTTAGCGTTTCATCGATTGAAAGCCCCTTTTGTTATCTGTGGATGGTTAATTTTGTTAGAAGAAAGTTAAGCGATTTCATCTGCTGGGCTTGTGAACTATATGGACAAGAAGATATCACAGTTGAGGAAATTAAAGGCAAAGTATATTAGAGAAAAGAAACAACAAGAAGCAAGATCACTGAATAGCCAATTTAAGCAAGACACAAGGCAGGTCTGTGCCAAGTTTGCAGCGATATGTGAGAGTGGAGATTGTCCTACATATCAAAGAGCTAATACGAACGGTTCTCATGACAGCAGCAATACCTTCGAAAATATCGAGGAAGCAAGTAGCTTTTGACAGTGCCTGTGGGAGACGAGAGGGACTGGCGACAAGGACGCTGACTGGCTTCAGGAGATGAGACAAGCAATTGCTAGACAGGTACATGTACCTTCCCCTGCAGAACAGGATTAGAAACTGGAAACTGAAGATGCTGTAAAGATTCTGCTCAAGAAGAGAAACTTCAGTGCGCCTGGTCCGGATAGACTCGTAAACATCTGGCGGAAACGTGCTTGCTCGCTACCACAATGAGGCGTACCCACTGTGGTTTGCCGAGGGTAAAACACGACTCATACCCAAACAAGGTGACTTCTCTAGCGAAAATCAACGATCCATAACCTGCCTCGACAACATCTATAAGTGGTTTACGTCATGTCTACAGATCCCATTAGACAGACACCTGAATGATTATGACTTGATGGAGGGGGAGCAAAGGGGTGCAAATTAAGGCTGTAGCGGAACTATCGACAACCTTATGATTGACAAGATGGTTACTCAGGACTGTCACCGAAGAAAATGCAACCTAAGCATGGCTTGGGTTGACGTCAGGAAAGCGTACGATTCTGTGGATTATAGTTGGATGATATAGATGATGGAAGTACACAGGCTACCCGTGCAAGCTGAAATACCAAGATCGTAGCTTCTACAAAGCAAGGAATGGAGACATCAGCCACCATCAGATTTAGAAAGGGAAACGCCTTTTTGCTTTGTGTTTAAACCCTATTGCGTGGTTATTGAATGCAAACCTTTATCAACCAAGGTGACTCACTTACTTGTGTAGATGACCTGAAAGTCTTTGCTGCCTCTGAATGTAAATTAAACAGGGTTTTACGATCAACCTGTAATGCTATGCAAGACATGGGTCTCCACTGGAATTCAAAGAAATGCAACGTCATCCATGTTAGAAGAGGTAAACAAGTTCAAAATGTTTAAAGATCTCAGGCTTGACGAAACAACAGTGGTGAAGAACCTTGAGTCAGGATTCAACTGCAAGTTCCTAGGAATTAGAGAGTCAGTGATGCAAGACGAGAATCAAGCACTTACAGAGGCAACGAAGGTGTACTTGAAAAGATTGTCAGGAATTTGGACAAGCCCTCTGTCGGATTGTAATCGAGTTATCGTAACCAACCAGTTTGCTTTACCCGTGCTCACATACCCTATGTGGACACAGCACTGGCCACTAGAAGAACTACGGAACATAGATAGACAGACAAGAAAGATCATCAGTGAAAACGGAGGAAAACATCCACTAAGCTCCACGGCAGTTTTATATCTTCCCAGAGAGAAAGGTGGACGAGGTTTACGGTCTATTGAACAAGAGTATAAGTTGATCAAGATAAAAGCGGCTGTCAAGTTACATGACAATCCAGACCCCATGATGAGAACTGTCCAACAATTTGAGGAAAGATCGACAGAAAAGGGATTCTCCTCACTCATTAAAGACGCAAACAAGTTTGCTGAGGAACTAGGGATAACTATGAAGTTGAATACCCCCGAACCATCGTGCAGCCCATTGGAAGCACCAGAGGTGAAGATCAAGGGACAGCAGATTAAGAAACATCTCAAGAAGGCTGTAAATGAAAAGCTTGTCGAAAAGATCGAAGATGAAGTTTGGCAAGGAAAACTACTGAGCTCGAGATCAAGATGGCAGGATGATCAAATGATTCATGAAGGCTGTTTTGCATGGCTGAGTAAGTGGACGTGCACTCCTACCCACTGCATTGCAGGTATTATGGAGTTGTATGAACAGCTCACTCCAACTAAAGTCTACTCGGCTTTTTAAGACTGGAACTATAAATAAGAACAACATCACATGTAGAATGTGTTGCCCATATACTTGCTGGTTGTCCATCCCTAGCACAGTCAAAACACTTAGAAAGACAAAATATGGCACTGAAGGTGCTTTTCTTTGAGATGCGTAGAGATCTCAAAATGTTCCTCCATGGTTCTCTCAAGTGAGGCGTAGACCACTCTCCAAGTCATCTGACGCAGAAGCATTTTGGGACGTACCAGTATATGCTGATCACACTTTTGTACGTTCTAATCGCGTGGATGTGCCCTTTATTGATCACAAGAGCAAGAAAGTATACGTACTCATATGGTTGAGACGAGTTGTCCGTGGTTAGATAACCACAAAAAGAAAGAAACAGAAAAGACAGAGAAGTATGGACCTCTACGACTGGAGCTAGCGCTGTCAAGACAACACCAAGGATACAAGATCATAAAAATTGAATGTCATCATGGATCTACTTGGAGGCTGGTCCAAGGAGCTTGAAATTGAGATCACAGAGTGTATGAAAAGGAAGGTGACAAAAAGAGAAATACCAGGATCTGAAGAGAGAAATATGGAAATATAGGGTGGGGGAGGATATCTAGAAGTGTTACCCATAGTTGTTGGTGCACTCGGAGAACTAAGTAAAACGGAGGCGGCGTGGTCCAGTGGTTATGGCGTTAGTTTTGCAAGCGGCTGCTCCGGGTGCAAACCGCCCTGTTTTAGCCTCTGGTTTGGATTTGTCTCCGGTTGTCCCGCATTTAACTCTATCATGCTTTGTAAATAGCCAACTGGTTGCCTCCTGTCAGTTGGGGTTCTCAATCATGTTTCTGTTAAGTTTGAAATTCTTTCGGATTATTAAAGGGGGGCGGGGGGGGGTTGTTGCCTGTGACCTCGCTTGATAACTAAGTGCACTCCCACTATAAACAAAGCATTTCCATTTTCCATTTTAATTTCCCATTTGCATGGCTTGAGAAGCTAGGGATTATAATCAGGACAGGATCGTCGTAGAAAACAGCCTTTTTAGGAACAGCAAAGATTCTGAGGAAGGTGTTGGAAAGTTGAAGGAGAAGGAATGACCCTCCTGTGGTGTAGTGTCGGTAGTAACATCCGCTAGAGTTAAAGCGTTACGTTTACATGATAATGATCATATTAATAATCTTCTTCATTGTTTTCAATTCACAGGACTGATAAAAACGCCGCGTTTTAACTCAGGTCTCGAGCTGAGCAAAGAACAAGTGGCGGTGTTGAAAATCAAATAGCATATAAAAAAGGAAATAAAGAGCCCCAAAATTTAAAAGAAGATATAACAGCTTAAGCAAACCACAAAAAGGTAAAAAGAAAAAAGCGATCGTTTGTCTTGGCAGACGGTTTGCAATTTGGGCAAATTCGGAAGAGGAAGATAAGAGAATTGGAAGAGGTTGAGGGGACATAAATGATGAGTGTACTGTGCAAGAGCCTCCCATTGTTTTTACCTCTTCGGTCTAGTTTCTATAATTAATATATCTAGTAAGCAAGATTACTGACCGAATGTAAATTGCGTAATCAATACATGTAGATAATGGTCTCCCAAATAGTTTAGCTTTTAATTAAGTTATTTTGGGTGGCCAGCTACTGACTATGTATTTTATTTTATTGTTTTATGTTAATTGTCACTGTAAATTGTGCAGTGCAAATAAATAGTTGTTGTTGTGGTTGTAACAAAGCTTTTGTTATACCTACCTCCTCGTCCTTCGACAACTGTTCCTCCTTGACTTCTTTTATCTGCCTACAAACCAAAATAAAATGGCCGAATGTGACCCAGGATAAAAATGAAATGTGCAAAAATTTGTCGTATTTTCCCTTTTGCGGTGAGATCTTAAACGTATTTAAAAACCGTATATACGTCTGTTTCATCCCTTCCAAGGGACTCATCAGAGACCTTTCGGCTAACTCGTCAAACATCGAGTTTGAAGTCCCGCTAGCATCAAAATGATGATGGCAATCTGGCCTTATCTCACATAAGGATTCGCAATTGCGTAATCTGCCAATTAACAACTTTAAAAAGTGTAACAATTTCACAATGGATAATTATGTGGCTAGCCTTACATACGTATGTACGTATGGATAGTTCCATTGTGAAATTCTTACACTTTTTCAAAGTTGTTAATCGGCAGATGACGCAATTGGGAATCCTTATGTGATATAAGGCCAGATTGCCAACATCATTTTCATGCTAGCGGGACTTCAAACGCAATGTTTGTCGAGTTAACCGAAAGGTCTCTGATGAGTCCCTTGGCAGGGATGAAACATACGTATGTAAGGCTAGCCACATAATTATCCATTGTGAAATTCTTACACTTTTTCAAGTTATTTAAAAACCGGCCGGTTTATTAGCTATTAATTCTTGCCAGTTGTCCACAGTATGAAACGCTCGCTTGTCAGGAAATCTTCAATGCCCGTACTTACCTTTCAAGGCTCAGTTTGTCTCTGTTAACAACCTAGTAACACAACAGAATAGAATCATCTTTTAAATGGCAATCATAGAAAGGAGAAGGTACCTCACAATTCAGTCAACCTGTTGTCTAAGGTCACAGACAATACAGTTTAATTAAGTCTCTCACAAACAAGCCATTGAGCTGGCTTGGGCGCACAACGGTTCCAGGAGCATTGTCCCCCACACTGTTGCCTGCCTGATGAATTCTTTAGCTTTACCTTACAGAATGACGTCAGGGTGTAGATTAATACAGACTTTACTGTCAGCCTGCAGACTCAAAGACCCCTAGAACAGGTAAGCGCTTTCAGAGCCAGTTTCCGTAGCATTAAGCGACTAGGAGTATTTTTAACTCCTCCCTGAATGGGTTGCTAGTCCATCGCAGGGTTACCCCCAGCATTACGCCGGTACCCATTTATACACCTGGGTGAAGAGAGGCACCGTGGGAGTAAAGTTTCTTTCCCAAGAACACAACACAATGCCCCCAGCCAGGACCCGAACCCGGACCACTCGCTCCGGAGTCGAGCAATCTAACCATGAGGCCACCGTGTCTCCCATCCCTACAACCGTGTGGTGTAACATTTAAAGTGCAACATATTTGATGAATAAGTGATGAGATTCTGTTTGTTGTCCTGCTCCAAGAAAACTAAAAAGTCGATTTGCAGATGTCATGGAATCTTTCGTTCTTTGAAGGTGCTGAATGTTCGGCAAATGTTTGAAACAAGGACTACCGTTCCATAGTTAAGCGCCTTTTCGATATAATGGACTTGAATCAAGTTTAAAATTGATCGTTCGTGATCGTTGGTCCAACAGAACAGCGCAGTGGCACGTGACACGTGCATTAAGAACTTTTCCTGACTCCGAAAATCAGGAATAGTATACACCAGCAGGGCCCCTCGTCTGACGTCGTCCGATGAAAATTCACTATTATCACTCGGCGGCCATTTTGGAGTCCGTGGGGAATAGAGGCTTTGTTTCTGCATTGTCTTTGCCCGTCCAGCCTCTCACTGAATGAGAGGCTAGACGTGCAAAATCTTTTGTTTGGACATTGGTTGATATCATGGGTCTGTTGATGCCGAAAGAGTATAAGGAAGGAATGCCCTTTGTTCAACAGGCCCACGGGACTTAGCCGGTATTGTGACATCGAGAGGGAGTCTTGGAAGGGGCGATAATTTTTGAGGCTGGAAACTGACCATTAACGTGGTGTTCAGTTGATCAACGGAAGCCTTAATCTCATCCCTCTGAGAATGTAAAAAGAGAACAAAGAATCAATAGATAGTATTGCACTCGTTAAAAGGGACTTTTTTCGAAGGTACTATACTGGTGGAAAATCTCTTACCACGCGCATCTCTTGATCAAGTTTAGCGGTCAAAGTCACAATAGTTCTGAAATGAGCAAATAATCGTTATGGAAATCATAAAAAATATCGGTCCAGTGATTGTATTATCTTTATTTGGTCTAATTTGGTCGATTCTCGTTTCAAAATCCACAAGGTACATTGCCCATGTGTAAGAGAACGTAATCTTCATCTGTTCTTGAGAGGGAACTAAAATTACTCCCTTTTCTACATTTCGTCAAAATGTAAAAAAATCCATCATTAACTTTTACGATAGTGTAATGTTATTGATTCTTAAGTAATTTATGCCACTGTGTTCAACGTAATTCTTTTAAATTTAAAGTTAGCACATTTAGTTAGCAGAAAAAGTAATATTTTTTGAACGAAAATTGTTGTTGTTACTCTTTATTCCTTTTGCTTATATTATAATTAATTTGGGGCACCTACTAACTATTTAGGTGTCCCAAACTAACAAATAGATAATATAACTTATTAATCTTTCTTGTCCTTTATACTTTTTCCGCTTTTATTGTTACATAGGAATTGTAAATTATTGTGATTCTTTTCTATTCTACAATATGTATTATATCCACGATTTTGTTGTAACACTACTGAATAAATTATCCTAACTTTTATGCACATAATATTCCTTGCGAGTTAAATATCTATCGTGTTTGTTGTAGCACTGACGTCACCCTATTTTCGGGGGTAATATTTTCACAACTGAATGACCAGTGAATACTGGTCACTATCAAACTAGCATCGCTGGGAGAAGCGTTATGTTTCCCTCTTTCTTCTTCTTCTTCTTTTTTCTTCTTCTTCTTCTTCTTCTTCTTCTTCTTCGAGAGAGAGAGAGAGAGAGAGAAAGAGAGAGAGAGAGAGAGAGAGAGAGAGAGAGAGAGAGAGAGAGAGAGAGAGAGAGAGAGAGAGAGAGAGAGAGAGGGTAATGGGCATTCCAAATCAGTTTGTTCCAGAATTCTCTATGGAAGCATTCAGTTTTACCAGTGAAAATAAAACAAAAGGAAAGTCACAGTAACTAATACCTTTCTACTTCCTCTTCTCGCTGCAATAGAATTAAAAAGTCATCATTAGGAAATGATCGAGTAGTTTTCTTTAACTTTTATCAAAGTCCTTTGCAAAAGAACTTTCATCGGTTAGGCAACCTCCAGTTTGAACATGGCCAGTTGTTTAACCGTTTTGGTAAAAGTATTGGACGATGAACCAACATCTTCGTTGCGTAGCTGTATTGATACGATTATAGGTACATGCGTCCAACATCCAGGGAATGTTGAACACTGAATAACAGCGTAATTGCATCCTGTATAGGGTCTAGCATCCTGTATAGAGTCTGCATCCTGTATAGTGTCTCTCACTCAAAGGATTAATAAATATGTATGTATGTATGTATGTATGTATGTATGTATGTATGTATGTATGTATGTATGTATGTATGTATGTATGTATGTATGTATGTATGTATGTATGTATGTATGTATGTATGTTCACATATATACATATATATGTTCACATAATCCTGTTTAAAACTGCCCGGGATCGACGAAAGCTTAGCAGGATAGGACACTAAGGTGAAATATATTATCGCTGATTCGGTAATCGGTAATATCGATGATCAGGTCAGATCGTGGAATGTTACTAGATGACTTTAAAAATACTGAAAAACACTAAAAAAAATTGATCTCAAATGGGCCACTCAGTGTAGGCAGAAGAAACCCCATGATTCGCGCTTACGTAGCGAAGCGTTACTTAAATTTGACGGCTACAGTCGATGTATAGATAACCCGGCGTTTTATTTCTGTACTCGTTGCCAACGGGAAATGTCATCGGCAACAGTCAAACTGCAAAGCAAATAAAAGATTTGCGTTTTAAATATGAAATTACACTTCAAAGACTGAAATATTCGCAGCGAAATTCTACTTACAATTCTGTTGGGCAATCCATACTTCATAACACGGCTCTTTACATTGTGGGTGTGTCGATCGGTTGATTGCATGCAAGGCGAATATTTAAATACGTTACGTTTTTTTATATAAATAGACTAATTCGTCGCCAGGTCCTTTGCGACTTCATTTTGGCGCCCAAACGGAAGTTCTACTGCACTAGCGCAAATCACCCCACATACAAAAGAGGAAACTAATTCACTATTAAAACAATAAGAAGCTTTAACGCTTGTCCTATCTTTAAAGCACAGCAGGTGCTTTCTATTGGGAAATCCGGATTTAGATTTTAAAATTCGGATCTTCGGATTTCCATTCGAACACAAAATCCGAAAACGGATTTTGCGACGGATTTTGTGAATTGAAATCCTCACCCGACATGGATTTCAATGAACAAAATCTGTCGCGAAATCCGTTTTCGGATTTTGTGTTCGATTGGAAATCCGAAGTTCCGGATTCCCCAATCGAAAGCACCCCTAGTCAATGTGTTATCATAACTATCATATTGCTTAAGTGAAAGGCATGGTTCAATTTCTGAATACAAACCGGTGAACGGAAGGTTTGAGTATTGCAGGAGGTTTTGGTTAACAGTAGCCTCCTTGCAGCCGTTTTTTGTGTCAGTCCCATTCTCCCTCCCCACAAACGTCTGCTGAACCGAGTTGGGCATGCCATTCCCATTGTGTAAGAATATCCAATCAGGGTCGAGCTATTGTTGCAAGATAGCCAATTGTAAAGCAGCTTATAAAATGTTAGAAATTTACGCGCGAAAACTCTTAAAGGTATTCGATGTTTAAAATGTTGTGTTTATCGGTTTCGTATGGAGGTCAATACACCAAAAAAGCTTGTTAATGGTGACCTTCGATGCTATATATGTGGTAGTACTCCTCCTGTCAAAGAAAGGATAAAAGTATTTGGGAAAACAGCTCACGATCTTCCAAAGTTAATTAAATCCGCGCTATCCCTCAACGTCAACGTCTACTCCGAAATGACTTGTTTGTGTGTACAAACCCATGTTATAAACACCTTCTTAAACTTGAGAAGTTAGAGGAAAACATCTTTGACTTGAAACAAGAACTCACGAGCAGTTTTGATGGTAATGTGGAGACAGCCAGGGTGAAAAGATTACGAAAAGATTCAGACACTGTTCCAGAGTGTTCAACGACAGCCCAGAACAAGCTTAGTCCTGGGGTGTCAAGATCTCTGAAGTTTGTCTCTCCAGCACCTACCACTTGTACTTCTTTTACTTACAATCCAAACAGAGCGTTCC
>OX421448.1:42585313-42595313 GCA_949126865.1 Montipora capitata | reverse complement strand
TATTATTATTCAGGAGAATCCTAGCTTGCAAGTCTTTCAAGAGATCAAGTACTAACTTATGTGACTCTCTTGCTATATTAACGAAGAGACTTTGCACAGAATATGTGGATCCGCTAATCATTGAGCCTATTTTAGCGAGCCGCCTTATCCCGCTGGATAAAGGTAATGGTGAGGTTCGCCCAATTGGTGTAGGAGAGGTGATCAGAAGGATTATTGGCAAATGTGTTTCTTGAGTGGGAAAACAAGATGTGATTGACGCATGTGGTGCTACACAAGTGTGCGCAGGTCATAAATCCGGCAGTGAGGCTGCCATTCATGCGATGCATAATATCTTGGAGTTGGATGAAACAGTGTGCGCAGGTCATAAATCCGGCAGTGAGGCTGCCATTCATGCGATGCATAATATCTTGGAGTTGGATGAAACAGACGCCGTGTTACTCGTAGATGCCTCGAACGCTTTTAATTCGCTTAATAGAGCGGCGGCGCAGCAAAACGTTAGAGTTATATGTCCAATAATTGCCACCTATGCAATAAATACCTACAGAGCGCCTGTGCGACTTATTGTTACTGAAGAGAAAGAGCTCTTGTCTTCGGAAGGCACTACACAAGGGGATCCATTAGCTATGAGCTTATATGCAATCAGTCTTCAACCCCTGATTACTCTCTTGAGCATTCGTAGTTCTGCAAAGCAGTGCTGGTATGCCGACGATGCCACTGGAGCGGGTGCGTTGACAGACATCAGAAAGTGGTGGGACGAGCTGCTGGCAGCGGGTCCAGCTTTAGGCTACTATCCAAACGCAAAAAAGTGCTGGCTTGTGGTAAAACCAGAGAAGCTGAAAGAAGCAAATGATGTGTTTGCGGGAACTGGAATAAACATCACCATGGAAGGGCGCAAACACCTTGGCGCAGCACTCGGACAGAGGTCGTATCTAGAAGAGTATGTCGACAGCAAAGTAAAGGTGTGGATCAGTAAAGTAACTTTACTAGCAGAGTTTGCAACCTCTGAACCGCAAGCTTGGCATGCAGCTTAAACATTCGGGCTAAGGCATAAGTGGACTTACTTCATGAGGACCCTGCCAGATCTTGAGGATCTCTTGGAACCACTCGAGCGTGCTATCTCAGATGTCCTCATACCGTCACTAACAGAACATAACTGCTCTGTGACTGAACGAAAACTGCTAGCACTTCCTGCCCGTATGGGAGGCCTGGGAATGACAAACCCATCTGAAAGTGCGGAGTCAGAGTATTCAGCATCCATCAGGATGAGCGCTCCACTTGTTGATAATATAATCGCGCAATCCCATGGGACCCCAGATGATGCAGAGGTGCGAAGGCTGATGTATCTGTTCGAAAAGAAAAAGATGTTGATCTGAAGGGGAAGCTAGAGGAGCTGAAGGTCTCTCTCCCAGTAAGGACACAAAGAGCCGTAGACCTGGCATGCGAAAAGGGCGCCTCTAGTTGGCTTACTGCAATTCCACTGAAAGACTTGAATTTTGACCTAAGCAAGCGGGAATTTCGTGATGCACTGTGGCTACGCTATGACTGGCCCATTCCCGATAGCCCATCTGTATGCGTATCCGGCTGCAGCTTTACCGTGGACCACGCCATGATATGCCAGGGAGGCGGCCTAATCATACAACGTCATAACGAGATACGTGACCTGGAGGCGGAGCTACTAGATATAGTTTGCTATGACGTAGCAATTGAGCCCACCTTACAACCCCTTTCCGGGGAGGAGCTCAACAGGGGAGCAAACAAAGCACCAGATGCCCGTCTCGATGTGCACTGCCGTGGATTCTGGGAGAGACAACGGGCTGCCTTTTTTGATATACGGGTATGTCACCCGAATGCGGACTCGTATAAAGAGCTTAGCCCCAAACAGATATATAAATTGCACGAAGATGAAAAGAAGCGGAAATATGCATCCAGAATAATAGAAGTCGAGAATGGCACTTTTACGCCCTTGGTTTTCACCACAACAGGAGGTATGTCTCAGGAGTCAGCGGTACCATTCCAGACTTGCCGAGCTCATCTCTTCAAAGAAGCAGAGGACTATGCAACAACAATCGCATGGATTCGAACGAAAGTGTCCTTCGCCATCCTGCGGACTGCCCTAGATTGTTTGAGGGGAACAAGGTCACGGAGAAGAAAGACAAATATACAGGAGAATGACTTAGAGATAGAGAAGGGACTTGCTGGACTGACATAATAATTTATTAACGAATGTTTTATGCTTTCGCCTGACTGATTTTTCTCTTTGATACATAAGACTTTTTTATGTACAATACGTTTCTAGACCAATATGTTTTAGATCATTATTTTAAATTATTTTTATTACTATTATTAGTTAGTTTTTTTTTTAATTAGCTTTTTCTTTAGTAATGCTTAATTGTCTTTTTCCAATTTATAAATTATTCAAAAAAATTATCAAAAAAATTTATTATTATTATTATTATTATTATTATTATTATTATTATTATTATGGGCATTGTAAAACATCTGGATGCCAGATACCTAAGATTTACAAAGCTAGGCGTAAAGACGTGGCTAGCTCAGTGTCAGATCTATAGATAATGCTAAAATATAGTATTCATATCGACTAATACTAAAAATCTAATGTTCATAATAAAGACAATGTAACTATATAACTGCTAAAAGAGTCAGTTTTCTATAGATAATGTTAAAATCTAGTGTTCATAGCGAATAACACTAAAATCTAATGTTCATAATAAAAACTATACAACTATATAACTGCTAAAAGAGTCAAACATGAGCTTGAAAATCCTAACACATGATCTTGAATGTTCAGACTGTTGTTCAAGACTGAATTGATCTTGACATAGCGGGCGATATGGAGAGTACTGTTAATAACTGACTTCTGCATCCTGCGAGCCACTTTACTACTTGCCTCTCCCACAAGATCTCGAGGCGCTTGACTCACGTCACTTGAATACCCACCCAGGACGTCGATGACTATGTTGTATTGCTTGACACTATTTCCCGGATAACGCATTTGTAGTTCCCACCGAAGGGGACCATACTTGCTTGTCTTTTCCGCGCTCTTCTTCTCGCGATTTTCCACCCACTGGCACGTCATCTCGATCAGCAGCACCTCCTTCTTCACCTTATCCACCGCTGTGACGTCTATCCTGTTTGCTGAAACAGTGGTCTGGTCAGCAAACAGGGGGACATCCCAGTATGCTACAGCCTGTTCATTCTCGTACACAGGCTTGGGCTTGATGGGTGAATTAGACGGCGAGCTCTTCTCAGTAAGGTTCAGGGATCTTAGTACTTCGAAGAAGAGAATGTTGAGGGCATGGTTGTGTCGCTCTAGATACTTTGTCTGGGTCAATGCACTGCACCCTGCCAAGATGTGTGAGACACTTTCCGGTTCATTTCCGCACAGCCGACATCTTTCGTCTACACTAGAACTTGTGCCTGTCTTTCTGTTGTTATATACCTTTGTCGGGAGGAGTTGTTGGTAAAGCTCCTCAATTCCAGCCACTGTGTGTGACGGTGCTGCCTTCCACTGAGAAAGCCACGCAAAGCAGTCCCGGTCTAATTTTTTATCTAGCCATCGACATACTGTCAGTTTCCCTTACCATTTCTGTTCTTCTGTTCTCTCTTGGTGCTCTTTCACCAGAGCCTTCTTTGTCCACACTCCAATCTTCTTCTTTTCTATCTCTTCGCCTTCTTTCGTTCTGCCTACTGGGTTAGGGTGCCTCAGTACCAGCTCCAAGTCAAGCTCGGAAGCATAGTTCTGCGCATCCCTTATCAACGATCGCCTCCCAGTTCGGACTGCTTTCTCCTCAAACTGCCGTACCAGTTCTATGGTCGAGTCCCTATTAGCATACAGGTTTATCGCTGCCTTATTATTATTATTATCATTATTATTATTATTATTATTATTATTATTATTATTATTATTATTATTATTATTATTATTATTATTATTATTAAACACAGCCTACATGTACATATGCTGGGTAGGCCTCATTCATACGTAACAAGTTTTTGATTATTCTCGCTATCCCAAGTAAGGCAGTTTTTTTGTAATTTTTCCACCGATATTACTATACCAATCTTTTCCAAAAATCCCTTTAGTCTTCTTGATACATTCCCCAATGCGCCAACAACTACTGGTGAAACTTAGACTTTTTTTAAGGCCTACGTATTGGTATTTTGTGATCTTTTCCAGTTGTTTCTCTCCAACTCTGTTATCACCTGGTATCGCTATTTCAGTTATAAGTGACGTTCTCTTTACTTTGTCTATTAGAATCAAGTCAGGTCTTATATGTTCAACCACGTGATCACAATGCAGACAATGGATATTAAAATCCGACAAAATTTTGTATGTGTTACTTTCTGATACACTTGGTGGTTGGTGTTCGTACCATTTGTCAGCGCTTTCAAGGTCGTGTTCTATTATTATTATTATTATTACTATTATTATTATTATTATTATTATTATTATTATTATTATTATTATTATTATCATTATATTATTATTATTATTATTATTATTATTATTATTATTATTATTATTATTATCATCTTTGCTATTATTAGTATTATATATGACATGATATTACATAATTTTCTTGCATTCTTTTTGTTACAGTAGCAAGTGCTGAAGTTTGCGATATTTTTCTAACACGAAAAAAAAAATTTTAAAGAAAGGGAAAAGACGTTTTACCAAGACAAACTTTTCGGAGTGTTTTGTTTTTGACTTTGATTCAACTGTTAGCCAAACCGTAACTGTAAACAAAAACAGCTACTAAACAAAGTAACTTCAATGAGAAATGCAGCAAACTACCAACATGTTATACCGGCAATGAAATATCCAGAAATGTCTGACAGTTTCATGGCCACTAAGCTTCGTTTGCTTTCGCATGCAACTTGCTGAGAGACTTAAGTACGCATGAAGAATCTTAAACAGAATTCTAAAAAAATGAGCAAACAACCACGCAATTTCAAACACTGGTACGAAACTAAAAGGACCTTTGGTAGAATTCTTTTTCTAATTGCATTAATTCGGGTAATTTATATACTGGATGGCCTGACACAGAGTCTTTCATTTCTTGATAAAAGAACATACAGTCTAGTGCGGCTTGGTCACTAGAAGGTTAACCACCGGTTACAACTGGGACACAACCCAAAGATAGCCAACATCCTGTAAATCCCCGTCTACATGAGCAATTTTCACGTGACAATTTTTATTTGCTCGTGTAGAGAAGGAAATTTAGCCAACTTTTATGTGACAGAGTATTTGCCTAAAAGCTGGCGTGTTAGCTTTTATGTGACAAATAAAAATTGTCAAATACGAAAAATTACTCGTGTAGACGACTCATTGCATAAAATATGGCACATTCCCGCCTCTTAGTGAGCGCCATTGGAGAACGAGCAAGCAACCTCGCCTTGTTTCTGCTTTATCTCAGCTGTCCAAAGGCATTGCTGACCTACTTAACTGAGAATTGTCAACAATCATTTGTTGTGTTATCTGCACCATCCAATGTATTTGCCACATAAAATTGTCACATATAAATTGCTATTGGGGACGGGGCTTAAGTGTATTTAATAATCATATAAATGAAAAGATATCTTCATTCTGATTGCCTAAGAGAAATGCAGTTTCCAGGTAACAAAGTGCAAAAAAGAGGTAATTCAGTGCAAAACGACGTAACACGCAAGGCACTCTAACTGGTCAATGATCAAAGATATCCACAGAGACCCAACTGACCAATTCAGTGCTGGCCCTGATTGGCGCAATTTTTGCGTGATCACGTGATACGCGTCTTGTTCGTCCAAATTGCACTCGAAGTAATGTGATTACATATAACGTGAATTGTTAGAGATCTTCACCGGCCAAATTTATGTTGTGTATATTTAATGTTCGCTCGTTTTCTTTAGACCTCATAAGTTTCCTTCGTCCCTTGTTTGGGGATGTTCTCTTCGCTTTCTTTGAATGTTTTACAGTCTTATGGAGGCTCGAAATAGTTTCTCCCTTTTTCAAACAAGTAAACATATTCTGTCCTTAGATACAGTTACGGTAATCACATCAAGACGAAATTTGGCGAGGGTATCAACTACCCATCATAGATTTCCCTAAGAAATGGCGAAATGGTAATGAATTCGCTCTTCCAAAATAACGTTACCATGGCAACGATATTAGGAGGCTCCAAAGGGTTTTCAGCTGAGCGCGCGCGCCTAAGCCACACACGCAATTCGTAAACTGCTCGCGTCAGCTCATGATTCAAATGGGTCACCAGAAATAAACAAATACTGCTAATTTCGCTCACCTTTCTCCTAATTCCTATATGTATGGAATATAAAGAGACATCTCCTATTCACGAAAACTACGAAAATTCTACACAAACGGTTTAATGGTCGCTTAAATCTGTTTGTGTTGGCCTGTAGCTCCACTCGCGCGTGGGCTCGAATGAGCGGGTGACGCATGCGTAAATGTTGATCTTGTAACCCCCTCATTGTTCCTATTTTGCAACTTTACTCGTTTATATCTCTCCTTCCGGACGGTGATTTTTTTCACTTTTTGCATGTTAGCTTAGATTAATTTAAAACGTTTAAACGTTTCAAATTTAAACAAAATTCTGTTGCGTGACAAATTGACGCGAGTATGACGCGAGCAGCGTTGTCTAGACTCTTATCGACAACGGCAAATTAGCCAAACAGATTGTGAGAGTACAAGCAATTGTGTTTAAAAAAAATTACCGCTGATTTCGCACACTTTTCTTTTAATTCTTATATCATCACATCATCATTAGCAGTCCGTCGATATCGACGATGACACGGAGAGGAGTTAATGTCTGTGTCGCAAGTGCAAGGTCAGTCCGATCGCTGCCTCAAAAGTCCTGCCGCAAATGTCACAGGTGTAGGCCGCTTCACAGGTGTAGGCCGTTTTCTCCAGCCTGCGCCTTCTCTTGCCCGCCCACAACTGTACATTTCTTCTTCTGATGGCATCGGCAGCGCCAGCCACCACCTTCCGCCAGGTCACGCGATCTTCGGCCTTTTCCCTCCAATTTTCTAACTCATTAATGTTCTTCAGATGCCTCTTGAACGCGTCTTTGTAGCGTAGTCGCGGTGCCCCAACTTTTCTTGAGCCTTCTTTTAGTTCTCCATAGAAGACGGCCTTTGGTAGTCTACTGTTCTCCATGCGTGTAACATGTCCCGTCCATCTTAGTTGACACGTGGTGATCATTTCTTCAACACTGGGCATTCCTGCCGTTTCCAGTACTTGAAAATTAGATACATGGTCTTTCCACGAGATGTCCATTAATTGGCGGAGATGTCTCTGTTGTACCATATCGAGTCTCTTTATGTGGCGTCTGTAGAGAGTCCAAGTTTCTGAGCTGTACAGAAGTGTTGGAATTACAATTGCTCTGTAAACTTTCATCTTGGTTTTCAGATGGATTCCTCTCTGGTCCCACAGACGGCTTTTCAGTTTTCCGAAGGCCGACGCTGCCGATTGGATTCTTCTTGATATTTCTGCATCTATAGTTCCGTTGTTGGAGATGGTACTGCCCAGGTAGGTGAACTTGTCTACTTCTGCCAGTGGGGTACCATTCAGGAGCACCACTCGAGGAGGGTTCAACTTTTTGTTATGGGTGTCTTGGATTAGAACTTCTGTTTTCTTGATGTTGATCGTTAGTCCGAATCTCTTTGATGCTTCAGCAAAGGCTGTCAGTAGACCTTGCATTGCCTGAAGACTGTGGGTCACCAGTGCCGAATCATCCGCAAAGAGCAGCTCTTGGATCGGTAGTTCCTGCGTTTTATTCTTTGCTTTCAGGCACCTGAGATTGAAAAGATCACCATCACTTCTGGTTCGTATGTAGAGATCACCAAGTTCTTCTGGCATGCTTTTTAGGACAACAGCAAGGAAAATAGTGACTAGGGTTGGCGCCAGAACGCAGCCTTGTTTCACAACGTGTCCGACACTAAATGGGTCTAAACATCCGTCACCATAGCAAATGCTGGCATTCATGCCATCATGGAAACTGCGTAACACTCTGATGAAGATTTGCGGGCAACCGTAACGACTCAGTAATTTCCATAGTGTGTCTCTGTCGGCAGTATCAAAAGCCTTGCTGAAATCTACGAAGGTGACAATAAAAGGTTGACGTTGCTCAGCTGACTTTTCTTGCAGTTTCCGCAGTGTGAATATCATATCTTGTGTGGATCTGTTGGCTCTGAATCCACACTGACTCTCAGGAAGAATGCCTTCAGCCAAGGACTGCAGTCGGTTGGCCAGTATCTTTCCTGCTACTTACAGAAGTGAGATTCCCTATGATTGCCACACTCTGCACGATCCCCTTTTCTTTTGTAGATTGTCACGATGGTAGCATCTTTAAAATCCTGGGGGACTTCTGCTGTTGTTGACCAGATATTGCAGAAAAGTTGCAAAAGTTTGTTTCTCAACGTTGCTCCACTGTATTTCCAGACTTCAGATGGTATACCATCTGGTCCCGGGACTTTTCTGCATTTTGTTCTTTTGATGGCCATATCAAGTTCTTCTGCAGTTGGTGGCTCGTCCATGTGGTACCTGACAGGTAGCTGTGGGATGTTGCTGGCACCATCTTCTGCACTGGACTCTGGGTTTAGCAGAAGGTTGAAGTGTTCTCTCCACCTCTCCATAATCTTGCCTTTCTCCGTATGAAGCACGCTGCCGTCAATGCTCTTCACGGGGTCCAAGCAGGCACCCTGCGGACCATATACTTCCTTCAGAGATGCAAAGAACGCTTTGGAGTCGTTTCGGTCTGCCAGACTCTGGATTTCAGCTGCCTTCTTAGTCCACCAGTTGTTTTTCATGTTTCGCGTTTCTTTTGTAGTTCAGATTTCACGCCTTTGTATTTGTTCTTTGTTGCATCGGACCGAAAATACTATTAACGCTAACAAATGCGAACTCAGCAAGGTACATATTTTGTTAGCTTGCTTTATGCAAAACAAGAACATCATTCTAAAAGCTTATTCTACGCAAAAAGTAGGTTCTGAAGGTGTATTTGAGAGTGGAAATCAAGGTTACGCGGCAGACGGAAATACAAACTCACGATTTAATTAAGTTAACACACCAGAAAGACACTAACCTCATTTTGGCAAGATAATGCTTTACTGTTGCCATAAAAACTATCCAGTTAAGCTCGCATATCATAAAACATGATGAATTCACAAAGGCCACCTTTTCCAGCGAACATTTTTTTTAAACAAAGAACATATTTGCTATTAGAGGCAAAAACCCCTTCTATTTCATTACGTGCGTGAAAAGAAGAAACTCAATCGTGTCAAATATGCGCAATATTGCAACAAACTAAATTTCAGGATCAAACCATTTCCATGAAGAACCTTTCCTTGAATAATGAAGCATAAAATACACGACAAGCTTTCTTTCAAATAATTCTTGGCTGTTACATTTCCAATTATTTTTTTTACCTGAAGACTGTGCAGAGTTGATCACAGATCCACGTAAGGTGTTCGATTCGTTCAATCGTTCTCTGTCTTTGTTGAACCCATAAGTTACCAGAGAAATTTCCATTTGGTTTCAGTGTTCTACATAACAGCACACTTGGTTAAATATTATTTTAGAAATACAGCTCACTTTGATTTCGGCTCGACGGGCGATAGATTGTTGTCGAAGTCCATTACTCGTCGCTTTTGAGATTCCAGCTGTTGACTTTTCACCGCCTGCCTAGCTTATCCAACTGACTTTCCATTATTGAGCTCCATAAGGGTATATTTTACTTAAGGATCCACTAAAATGCCATTCGCGTTACATGACTTTCGACGCCATTGCAGGCTAAGTTAATGATTCTCCTGTGTCCACCAGAGAAATCTACGCATTTCCACTACCCTCTCGATCCTAAGAAAATACGCGCAGAAGGCTCTATGCACAAAGACACCACTTACCAGGGAAGTGACAGGCAAGACTTTTACCGACACGGAAAATAAAAAAAAATAAAACGGCAAATCTACCCATTTTCCGGCTGGGATT
>OX421448.1:42570313-42575313 GCA_949126865.1 Montipora capitata | reverse complement strand
CCCGGTCTCTCATTTTCCTTTAAGCCTTTCAGTTTCCTTGTATCAGAGCCTTCATAGCTCAGTAGGTAGAGCAATACACTTGCATAGCATAGGTTATGGGTTCGAATCCCAATGAATTTTTCAGTTGCTTAAAAGAGAAAATTGCTTAAGTTGTGCAGCTAAGTGCTAGGATCACTTTTTTCAATTTCAAACTACAACTTACAGGCTATGAAAATGTCCTACCTCATTTTGTTCTTCGCATTCTTTGATTTCCTGCAGCACATCGCTTCGCGATTTCGCTCGACCTTTGCAGAAAAATAGACAAAATTACCGCTGCTTTTCTTTCTATTAAAAAAAGGGTGCAGGGGTTGGCGCAGTGGTGATAGCAATCGTCTCCCACCAATGTGGCCCGGGTTCGATTCCCAGACGCGGCGTCATATGTGGGTTGAGTTTGTTGGTTCTCTACTCTGCAACGAGAGGTTTCTCTCCGGGTACTCCGGTTTTCCCCTCTCCACAAAAACCATCAGTTCACTTGATTTGCGTTAATTGTTGATTTCAGTTTACAGTGTCCCATGCCAGTTAGTGCTCCAGGGCTAGAACGATTAGACACTTAAATAAAGTTCCTTTCCTTTTTTTTTCATAAACTGCTTGCCGATTAATTTGCCCTTATAACATTATTCTTGCAAATTGTAAATTGTTGAATAGTCGAACAAATAGCAATGTCCAGGATTGCAAATAATGAGATGAGGCGTCAACAAGTGTCCTCTTCTCCTTCTCTCTTCAACAAACTCTACTTAGTCCTGGCCCCCTGGGGCACTTCTTGATCGATTCGCAACGTGTAGCAAAAATCAAGTACGCATCTCATTGCTTAAAGTCCTGGACGTACTTTAAAAAGTAAAACAGTACATTACATTGTGTACATAGTCTAGTTTCTAAATGTTTTGTTTTGTTTTCAAGTTTGTGTTTAGTTGTAATAAAACTGACAAAAGAAATAAAAAGAGCCTTTTGCTTTGGCAGGCAAAAAGATAGTGACATTTCCAGTGCAATAATCTGAAAGGTATATATTACAAGTTGCTCGGCAACGGGTGAAAGAGCAACTGAAAAATCAGAGTCCTGGGCAGGGATCGAACCTACGATCTTCGTAACACCGGTCGGATGCACTACACATCGAGGAACTACAACACACTGGAAAACTGGGTAATTTTAACTAGGTTGTGAAAGGACAATGTGTCCCACTAGACTGCGGGCTCCACAAAGTCGTGCGCCTATGTTTATACAAACACATGAAATGATGGAAAGGTGTGATGCGCCCGTGAGAACGATATTAAAACGACCTTCTCAAGGGCGCAAAACACCTTTCCATCATTTCATGAATCTGAAAGATGCTGCATAAGTATTGTATTGTATTGATGAGCTCCTGTCAGGATCTTAAACTGAAGAAAGTGCTTCCTTAGTTTGTAATGACATCTGCAAATGGTTGGACTTTCAAGTCTTCTCCGGCGGATAAGGACCATAAACCGTAGGCCCTGTCTCACAAATATCTTCTCTGTGGAACGTTAATAACCCACACACTATTCGAGATGAGCAGGGTAGGGATGGAGTCCCCGGTATTGGGGCGCTGTCCTATTTTCTCCAGCACAAGTGGCCGGCTTGGAGTAATGTCTCTAAAAAGGTTTGTGCCGTATGAGGCCACCTGAGCAGAAACAGCCTTAAGTCAAAAAGTGACTTTGCCGAGTGAGAGAACATGTAGATGACAAACTTGTCAGTATCCTTTAATTTCACGTATGGGAGGGTTTTTTATTATATATATAGAGAGAGAGAGAGAGAGAGAGAGAGAGAGAGAGAGAGAGAAGTTTACGGGAAACTCAACACTGGACAACTTCTGGGGAAAACTGTAATTGCCCTGAGCGGGATTTGAACCCACGTCCCCCTGATCACTAGTCGGGTGTGATGACCACTACACTATCAGGACAACCATGCTGGCAACATGGCTGATTTATCACTTAATGTGTGGCATTTACGTGGGTCTCCCTAATGGTCCAGTTTTTCTATGTGATAACGCTGGATCAACATGTGATTCACAGGCGGACAAGGGTAATTAATGTAAAACTGGCCCATTAGGGAGACCCACGTAAATGCCACACATTAAGTGATAAATCAGCCATGTTGCCAGCATGGTTGTCCTGATAGTGTAGTGGTCATCACACCCGACTAGTGATCAGGGGGACGTGGGCTCAAATCCCGCTCAGGGCAATTACAGTTTTCCCCAGAAGTTGTCCAGTGTTGAGTTTCCCGTAAGCTTCTCTCAATTTCTCCTCAACTTGGACTGTGAATCCATTTGCGATCCTCCTGGGGGTGATGCGCTGTTGGCTCAAGGGATCTACTTAACTGACTATATATATATATATATATATATATATATCTAGCTTATTTTTTCATGATTTCGGTCTATTTGAATTGGTTTCAGTGAATCGTTCTACGTAGTACTATCTTCGGTTCGGTTTACTTCGTAGATTAATAAAAACACTTCATAGTACATATCAGAATTGACCAGGTCTGAAACTCTCCTTCAAAAACGGGACAAGATCGAAACGATCCTATGAACACGTCACACAAATGGCATCCTTCGCTCTACTATCTTTGGCTTTCGTCTTCGAGGTGGTTACATGCGCGTGTCAAGTTCCACCGAAAACAGCATCATGTAATTGTTCCAAGAGTTTCCTCGACATCCCCCGGGAAGACGTGAATCGCTCTTGTCCTTGTTGAGATCTTCTTCAAGTCTTCAGATACTGCATCTCTGCCACACCTGCTTCCTCTAGAAGGATCGGCTACAAATGTGGTCTGCTTTTCATTTCCACCATTGGTCCTTGCCTTTCCTCCTTGATCTGTTCCATTTGATGATACATCTAATGGACAAAGAGTAGTAACAGGTCCGTTTGTGGATCCAGTGATCGTTCTGATCTTCGTAGAGCAAACCAGACTATCTGCCCCTTCAATTCTCTAATTAGGTGACAACAATATTGCTCAGTGGTTACCAGTTTGCTCTGAACCGTCATCATCAACCAAAACTACGGGGTACACGTCGTCGATTTAACTCCCAATAGGACAATTTATCGCCAACCTTCACCCGCTGAAATCTCCCTGTAAGATAGTCCTGTAAAAACGCGCAGCTGCTGTTGTCCAAACTATATCCCCGAAGTTAACTGGATAGAGTGTAATGTGAAGTGCTAGATTTCTATCCCTTATGAACCATGTGAGCGTTAGCCCTACCGATGGAAATGGGCCCACACAAGGACAGAGAAAAACTCTGACCAGGGTGGGAGATGAACCCACGACTTTCGGGTTAGATCTCCGCCGCTCTACCGACTGACCTACCAGGTAAGACGGGAGCAGGCCGTGGGAACTGAAGATGTTAAAGTCACGGCAATGAACATGTACAAGTACAAGGAAAGGTTACGTTTATAAAAACGTTGGCCGTGTAGCACTTATATTTTAAACAGAGTTAACTGAATAAAGTGTAATGTGAAGTGCTGGATTTCTATCCCATATGAACCATGAGAGAAAAACTCTGTCCTTGTGTGGGCCCATTTCCAGGCTGCTAGATAGGTGGACTGGACAATGGCAGCATTGGAAATAACACAAAGCGCTTCTGCAATACTCTCAGCCGACAGCTTTAATAATCTGGACGTAATGTTGTCATACCCAGGTGACGTCCTGATATTAATATCTAGTAATAATTGCTTGACGCAGGTAGAGTTCGTAAGTGAAAATGAAAAACAAGAACTGGTAGATTGCCATTGATCGCCATTACACTCGGCTGGTCCCTAAAATCTGTACCGTAAACCTCACCACTTGGAGCCTCTTAGTGATTCGAAATGTTAACAAAGTAATCATTGAAAATGTTAGCACTGCGCAATTTATCAGTAACTATTTCATCACCGTCTTAAGGGATAATGTCATTCGACCGAAAGCCGCGCCTCTACTTCAACAATGAGGGTTTGGAGTTGTGCCGAGGATTTTATAATCTCTGATGGCTCTCGTTGTTAGTGCGATGACGAGTTCACAGAATCCTCTGTATCACATTTGGGAGTGATTTCATTCTTGACTCCTCGTGTTTCCTACGGGCGATTTATAGTGAGATGAATTACAGCAGTCGAGCGTGTCTGCTGATTGAAGGAAGGGAGGCATTATAGAAAGCCATCACAGTGGCAAGGACTTCGAGCTTGGAAAGCGACGGAATGTTTGAAGAAAGCAGATAACTTCCAAATGTACTGCCCTTGAAATGGCACAGGTAAAGAGACAAATGTAATTCTTCTTTTCTCCACTGGCGGATCGAACATCTAATGGTCCGGCGAAGTCATCTAGCTCCTGCAAAGTGTGCAGGAGCTTGATCCGATCTCTATAGGCTGTTCCTTCTACCCTCGACATGTGATACAACGTAATTTTTTTAGTACCGGCTTATGGATGTTTTCCAAACGTTTTGGGCGAAGTATATTATTCGTTGTCTTAACCCTATAATTGAGTTGCTTACAATGGGTAACATAGACAATCAGTTCAGTGAATGGAGGGTTCGTGAGCAAGAAATTGTGGATTGTGGATCCTCCTTCTTCAACGAATAAGATCACCAGAATAAAAAAATAGTTATTGGAAGGGAATGTCGGTACAAGATTAGCAATTAGTTAGGATTACAATGGGTATCATAGACAATCAGTTCACTTCTTGATGTGTAATAGCGTTGAAGAGTATTAAAGTCGAAGTAGAAGTGAATGGAGGGTTCGTGAGCAAGAAATTGTGGATTGTGGATCCTCCTTCTTCAACGAATAAGATCACCAGAATAAAAAAATAGTTATTGCAAGGGAATGTTGGTGCAAGATTAGCAATTCGTTAGGATAAGTCCTACGCTAGCCATGTGGTGCGAGGTTCCGTGGGTTTCGTACAAATCGCACGATATTGGCAGTAATGCCAAGCTATGACGAGACACAAGTGGTGTCGGATCACACATTCTCCTCGACTTGTGTTTT
>OX421448.1:42552813-42565313 GCA_949126865.1 Montipora capitata | reverse complement strand
ATTCACTTAGCAGCCAGGCGATCTAAGCGTGACGTCAAAGAGCTCAACTTGAAATTTGGCGGGAAGATTGAATATCAATTCTTGCAGTCAGCTTTATTCTTACTGCATGCACTCTTGTGGTCATGCCTTTTTGTTCAGCTCCATTTTGCTCCAACAGGAGCCCTAGAGATAGCAAAAGAGGAATTTATTTTCACTGTTTATCAATTTCGAAAAAGAAAATTGCTAAAAAATGGTTATTGATGCTTGGCCGGGACAAAAAATTCCTGCCACCAAAGCAATCCCAAACTTGTGTGTGTTCGGATCACTTTACGGAAGATTGCTTTGAAGTCGATTACCGATACAGTCTTCTGGGGGGAACAACACACAAAGGAAGGAAAAAGCAGATGCTGTACCCACAATTTTCAAGAAACCTAGCTCTGTAGAGAAAGTGAAACACGATGCCAGCGAAAGGAGGCGAAAGAACAACGAAAGAAGAGAGGTAAGTCATTTGAATGTACTCTAAAGTACTTCATAAAATAAACCGGGTTCGTAATTTTTAACAGTCATGCAGTTTGTTCTAAAGTCTTCCGTTGAAAATATAGGTCATACATTTAAGGTCGCAGTCTCAGTGTCAATTCCACTACAGACTACAGACTAGAGTGTAAAAATGAAGATCCCAACACAAATCTCGTGCTCACTAGTTTACATGTAAGACAAGCCAGGGGCAGATACAGGAATTTATTTGAATCCAGGTTGAGATCTTCGGGTTTACGAATTGTCTTTCGGAAATTCCATCAATCTAAATTGACCTCTTGTAAACTGAACTGTCTCGCCTTCGTATTTGATATCTGTCGAACTAGTGCACTGTTTATAAATATTGTGGTCTAGGGTCGACTTTCTTTATATTTTAATCCATGGCTAATCCGAATATACAGAACTTGAACTCAGGGAAGAACCCTGTTCCCTGCTGTTTTCTCGACCAAGCTGAAACTGTTCGAGTAACTCGAGCCGAACTTTATCGCCGCTTAATTTTCTCTCGCAGTGACCTTTCAAAATCCTCTTCAAATCACTCTTTTTAAAGAGTACCACAGCTGTATTTTCCCAGACAAAAATTACTTTTGACTGTTGCTGACTAATTTATAGTCACATCGTAACTTTTATATACACATACAAATCAGGATTTTTATTGAGAACTTGTAAAACGAGATCCTTCCGTGAAGCATACACTGGGTTGCCTGTGGTACGTGTTACAGAAAATCAGAAGGCACTGAATTGTGTGGTATTGAAATACAGCATTCCAGTCTCTGAAGAATAACAAATAAAAGAGAAGCGAGAAACATTGGCTTCTGGGCTGACATGTTGATAATTTTCAACTTCCCTCACAACTTCTTTTCACCACAAGTGTGCCCTCTGAGCATCTGACAGCTTTGTAATAATAAAGTTCACTGAAGTTGAGCGCTGCCCGGCGGGGTTAGTGTCAGGATGGGAGACCAAAACAATAAACCCCTCATCAAACAGAAGCATCTGACCGAAAATACTATTAACGCTAACAAATGCGAACTCAGCAAGGTACAGATTTTGTTAGCTTGCTTTATGCAAAACAAATATTGATGCAAAAGCAAATAACTATTGATACACAGTTTTTAGAAAGAGCAGAAGGAAGTTTCCGGGACGGTCGATCGAGAATAAAATATTTACGACATGAAAACAACATTAATTTTGAACCGTGAATATAGAATATAAAAAGTTACGATCAGCGACAAACATTTTGGGAGATTTTTGCTACGTTCAAATAAATCGCAAAATCGAAAGTGACATGGCCGGAATTCAGCGGGCGCCGTGATTAAGTTACCGCGGCATGTTTACTCGCCAAACAGTGAAGCATCTGTGTCAAATGATGGCAAGATACCGGGTTTTTGTAAGTTTCTTTTTCTGTCAAGTGTTATAAAGTTTGACAATGAAATGAGCGAAGTCAAAACAAAGATCACAATCGCCCAACTCTTGTTTATGCAAAGTCAAAATTTACTCTCCAAGACGCGTTCGACGTTATTTATCACCAGGTAATTTCATCATTTTGGAAATAGCAGCTACTTTATTATTCATCTGCGTCACAATTTTTCACTGATTTTGGGGCTCATTTTGTTGAAACTCAAGCACGCTTCCAACAGGCCTGTGAACCCTTCCTGCTTACAGAGCAATACTAAAAAACTTCTCCCATATCACATTTCAACCTTAAGCTCGGAAATTCAATACACAACATGATATTATAATTCACAAAGGCAGAAAGTACCACAGAATCCTTTTCCAGCGAAAAATTTATTGAAACAAACAACATATTTGCTCTTAGAGGCGAAAACCTCTTCCTATTTCATTGCGTGCATGAAGGCCAGAAACTCAATCGTGTCAAATAACCATCTACTTCAGGCAAATACAGCTCACTTTGATTTCGGCTCGACGGGCGATAGATTGTTGTCGAAGTCCATTACTCGTCGCTTTTAAGATTCCACCGCCTGTATATCCCAGTTGACTTGCCATTATTGAGCTTCATAAGGGTATATTTTATCCAAAGATCCACTAAAACGCCATTCGCGTTACATGACTTTCGACGCCATTGCCGGTTAAGTTAATCGTTCTACTGTGTCCACCAGAGAAATCTACGCATTTCCCACTACCCTCTCGATCCTAAGAAAATACGCGCAGAAGGCTCTATGCACAAAGACACCACTTAGCAGGGGAGTGACAGGCAAGACTTTTACCGACACGGAAAAAAAATAAATAAAATAAATAAAACAAACAAACTAAACACAGACCCCAACTGGGTTGCCAGTATGGCATGTAACGCGAATGGCGTTTTAGTGGATCTTTGGATAAAATATACCCTTATGAAGCTCAATAATGGCAAGTCAATTGGGATATACAGGCGGTGGAATCTTAAAAGCGATGAGTAATGGACTTCGACAACAATCTATCGCCCGTCGAGCCGAAATCAAAGTGAGCTGTATTTACCTGAAGTAGATGGTAATTTGACACGATTGAGTTTCTTGCCTTCACGCACGCAATGAAATAGGAAGAGGTTTTCGCCTCTAAGAGCAAATATGTTGTTTGTTTCAATAAATTTTTCGCTGGAAAAGGATTCTGTGGTACTTTCTGCCTTTGTGAATTATAATATCATGTTGTGTATTGAATTTCCGAGCTTAAGGTTGAAATGTGATATGGGAGAAGTTTTTTAGTATTGCTCTGTAAGCAGGAAGGGTTCACAGGCCTGTTGGAAGCGTGCTTGAGTTTCAACAAAATGAGCCCCAAAATCAGTGAAAAATTGTGACGCAGATGAATAATAAAGTAGCTGCTATTTCCAAAATGATGAAATTACCTGGTGATAAATAACGTCGAACGCGTCTTGGAGAGTAAATTTTGACTTTGCATAAACAAGAGTTGGGCGATTGTGATCTTTGTTTTGACTTCGCTCATTTCATTGTCAAACTTTATAACACTTGACAGAAAAAGAAACTTACAAAAACCCGGTATCTTGCCATCATTTGACACAGATGCTTCACTGTTTGGCGAGTAAACATGCCGCGGTAACTTAATCACGGCGCCCGCTGAATTCCGGCCATGTCACTTTCGATTTTGCGATTTATTTGAACGTAGCAAAAATCTCCCAAAATGTTTGTCGCTGATTGTAACTTTTTATATTCTATATTCACGGTTCAAAATTAATGTTGTTTTCATGTCGTAAATATTTTATTCTCGATCGACCGTCCCGGAAACTTCCTTCTGCTCTTTCTAAAAACTGTGTATCAATAGTTATTTGCTTTTGCATCAATATTTGTTTTGCATAAAGCAAGCTAACAAAATCTGTACCTTGCTGAGTTCGCATTTGTTAGCGTTAATAGTATTTTCGGTCAGATGCTTCTGTTTGATGAGGGGTTTATTGTTTTGGTCTCCCATCCTGACACTAACCCCGCCGGGCAGCGCTCAACTTCAGTGAACTTTATTATTACAAAGCTGTCAGATGCTCAGAGGGCACACTTGTGGTGAAAAGAAGTTGTGAGGGAAGTTGAAAATTATCAACATGTCAGCCCGGAAGCCAATGTTTCTCGCTTCTCTTTTATTTGTTATTCTTCAGAGACTGGAATGCTGTATTTCAATACCACACAATTCAGTGCCTTCTGATTTTCTGTAACACGTACCACAGGCAACCCAGTGTATGCTTCACGGAAGGATCTCGTTTTACAAGTTCTCAATAAAAATCCTGATTTGTATGTGTATATAAAAGTTACGATGTGACTATAAATTAGTCAGCAACAGTCAAAAGTAATTTTTGTCTGGGAAAATACAGCTGTGGTACTCTTTAAAAAGAGTGATTTGAAGAGGATTTTGAAAGGTCACTGCGAGAGAAAATTAAGCGGCGATAAAGTTCGGCTCGAGTTACTCGAACAGTGTCAAGATTTTGTCTTTCACAATCTCCAACGTGATCTGGTGTTAACAAATTCAGGAATAGAGTGTGTAAGCAGTTTTCAAGCCTCAAGCCAAAGCTGGAAGTAATGTTAACGTTTTCAAGTAGAACTTGAATCAATATTGATGAAATTTAATGCTGGTAAAAGTATTATGAGAAAAGAAATTTTCGTTTAGTGCATCCTTAGTATTTAATTTACATGAACTCATTTCTTACCGGTTTTGCATAGGTGAGGGTACTGGTAATCTGTTTAAATAATGGAACCCTACAAATGCTGTTCTTAAGACAGCCCGAGTTGGGCAAACGATTGAGAACTCTTCGTGTTCTGTAACACAACACATTCCTGTCTACGCAAGTAAATTGACAAAAACAATATCAATGCCAATCAATCCTTGCTTGCTTAAAGAACATATTCTACAGGTACCTAACGTACAGCTGAAAAAATAAAATTTACTGTTTATTTACAGACACTTCGTTTGTTCGAAGCTTGCAGGCTCCTCAAAATGAAATTTTAAAAAAAGGAATGACCTCTGACACGCTGGATAAGAAATCAATTGAGGCTTCTAGCGCTTTTAAAACAAGTCTTCACCGGCGAACACTGATGCCTGAGTGCACCTGAATAAGGCCAAAAAATAACTTGATGAATGGGCAAGGTCAAGTTACCTTCCGTGAAATTGTTTTCAGATTCTTGCTGTCTCTCTCTCTGCTGAGCTCACAAAGGCCGCAGGTGCACCAGTTTAGATTTCTTGACCTCTCATCCTCTTGGATGTCTCCATCAGAGCCCTGGTTTTCGTCGGGAACACGATCTAGTTCGACGCCATACGGCTCCAGAGCAGCCATTTTAATTAGAGCTCTTTGACGTCACGCATATGTCGCGTGGCTGCTAAGTTAAATCAAAATTTTGTTGGGTTGCAATCAGGGGCACCCAACGTCAATTTTCGGAAAATACCTGTTCGGAAGACGATTTGAGATCTAGAATTTTCGGAACATTTGTTGTAAAATTTCTTGCTTGCCTACCTCTCCTAGGATTCACGAACATCTGAAAAATGGTATATTTGCCCATTTTTAACGGATTTTTACCCTAAAAAGGTCACCTAGAATTTTCGGGAGCCCTTTTTCTGGCTGAAAATTTTGAAAAGGTAAGTTTTGAACCCTATAATTTTCGGATCACTAGACTTTCAGCTCGGAAATCCGAACAGATGATAAATTTTTAGGGGATAAAAACATGCCTATATCTACCGTTTAAATACTAAAATACGTTTAAAAATGCTCTGTTTAAGTGGTTTTGAACTATGTTCCGTGCAATGCACTTTAGAGGCTGAAATTAGGGTGAGTGGCTCATCTTTTTGCTTATCTTTTGGATTCGCTCTGACGAAGGGCTAACGCTCGAAACGTCAGCTTTTAGAATCTCTGTACGGTGGCCAATTTACATTATCAAATCCGTTGATAAAACCAAATTTTTGTATACTACTTCCCCACCTACGCAGCACCACAGTTTCTTTAGAAACTACTCCCTTCATTCATTTGTTGTTCAACCGCTGCGACCACTAACCTTGTGCTCTAGTATTTTTTAATCCACAAATTTTTGGATTCGCTCTGACGAAGGGCTATCGTTCGAAACGTCAGCTTTTAGAATCTCTGTACGGTGGCCAATTTACATTATCAACTCCGTTGATAAAACCAAATTTTTGTATACTACTTCCCCACCGACACAGCACCACAGTTTCTTTAGAAACTACCCCCTTCATATCTTTGTATTAGCTTCTTTGTGGTAAAAAGAAAGGCCTATTTCGAAACTTCAACATTCTCCCCCATCCGGGCAAAAGCCCGGGCATTTGACTATCTTCTGTGCCCGGGGAGTGGGGAATTTGAACTTTGCCTGCGTGGGGTGGGGAAAATTGAACCGGAAGTGTCAGGATTTTTTTACGGGCGTTGAAGTCGCTAACAGCTGTAAAACACGTGTTTGGACGAGATGGAAGAGTTTAAAAGAAGAGATATCGCATTTCTGAGCGATTGGCTCAAAAAAAGATCTTCAAAAGTTGTCTTCAAAGGAATTTTGGCTGCGTAATTCGTCTTTGTCATACTATAGATTGAATACAATATCGTGAGTTTTCACACCCTCCATTTAATTGTTAAAGCTCTGAAAGATGTACGTTTCTGTTAGAGGTAATCAACCGACACTGAACAATTTCAAATACGTGCAGTCGTAAACGCTCTAGGCTCTGTTGTTTATAAGTATACAGTTCCCTCTTTAAACAACCTTTGCTGTGTTTCGGAGTTAGAGCAGCTTATACTTGCTTTATTGACATTGTCCGACTTAATTAATTCAATTTTCAAGTCACTTTTCATAGTTTCAATGTTAAAATTGAGTTTCTGTAGTAGCTCAAGTCTGGTAAAAACGGCATCATCATATAAACGGTAACGAAATATGTGTTAGCATGTTTATACACAAGCTTTATTAACACGACAGGAGCCGACGACGATTGTTCTTTAGTAGGGTATGACAGACAAATCCGACGATAGGGTAGGGCATTTGAACACCATTTTGGCCCTAGGGGGCGGGAATTTGAACGATCCAATATTCAAAAGTTCAAATGCCCGGGCGAGGGGGGGGGGATGTTGAAGTTTCGAGTTGATCGGCGCATAATCTCGGAAACCGTGCTGAAAGTTGTCATATGAACAGTAACCAATTTCATCTCGGTAACCAAGCCAGCCCGGTCAAGAGGCCCTTAGAGATCTCGTAGCATTAACTAACTGGATTCTCCACTTTCCCTGGTTTTGAGTTTGTTCGTGTTTGAATGTTGACATGATGGAAGAAACTGAAAACGGTATGGTGAATTGGAAAAGGGTAGCATTCTTTCCTGATATTTTAACAGAAACGACAATGACGTGAACTTTATTTGGAGAAGCGTAGCATGATGTTTGGATGATAACCTTCAACGCAAAGTTTACATAAAGAAATTGCAAAAAAGACGTCTTGGCAACTGCTAGTCAGCTGTGCAAATAAAAAATAAAGAAAATTATTTTCTTTGTTCCTCAATAATTCTTAGGAACCACTTTAAAATAACTATTTGTATTCTAGCGCATCTAATTGAAGCAGAACTTTCATCTTTCTGAATTGAAAAAACATCCAGTAATAGCCGATATTAGGACAAAGATACAAAGTATCAGTCCATTGCCGACACCAATTGTATCCAAAATAGCTGTATTCACAGTTACAACTGACCTGTAAATTATCTGAAAGAAACAAACGTACAAGAAACGTACGTCAAACATCTGTTTTTCAACAGCTATCGGCTATAGCCTCTTGGCATCTCAGATATCGTTGTGGCTTTTGCCGAAATCAGATTATCATTTCGCTTCTGAATCGTTTCTTAATCATGAACTTTGCGGATACAGGTAGGGGATTTTCTCATATGGAATGGCAGTTAGCAATTCGGAGTTCTGTATTCGTCTTTTATCTTATTTAATAGTTTTAGCCTGAGGTGTAACCCCTCGCTGATTTTCACACGCGCTTGCGGCAATTTCCGCGAAGGCTCAGTTTAGTTCTAAAGGAGTTAACGATAATTGTTTTAAAATTTTTGCAACCGGTCTGAACTGAATCTCGCTCCCTCTGATATTCGCTGATATCTCTCTCCCGTTTTCGACTGCGAAGGTACGTAAGTTCCATATCCTTCAGTGAGGGGGGTGTCTTTTCGATGAGTAGATTCTGGATTTAAACTCCGCGGAGCACACTTCGTGCATCAGTTTAGTATTCAACTGTTAAAGATAACGTTTGCCTCGCCGTGCAATTGCTACCTTGGTTCAGGCTTTGCAAGAGTTGTAAGAGCAGAACCTAACTAAATAGCAACACCATAAAGAGGTTTAAATATATGGACTTGTATGTTCCTAGAACACTGAACTTTCCGAAAGGCGGTCTACGACTCGACAGATTTTTGTTAAGGAGTTTATGATATACACACTACAAAGTATCCACCAAAACTACTTTTGATGGGTGAGGTAAATTGTTTTATCACTCAATAAGGAAAAAGATCGTACTTAAACTGTGTTCTTGATCTTGGTAAAAATGTCGGCTGTGAACGAAGTCAATTTTTGCCTGTGAGACGGAGGGCCTCAGTATCATTTCTTATTCCTGTGTAATATTCTTGTATTCATTCTTGGTCAGTAACATTCAAGGATTATATAATATATATCTATATCTGATGTTAGCCTCTAGTAAGTTTAACCAACTGGGTGGATTATTTCTGAATGGCAAGCCACTTCCAAACTCAGTTCGCCAGAAAATCATCGAAATGGCAGAGCTTGGAATCCGCCCGTGTGACATCAGCAGGCAACTCAAGGTTTCCCATGGCTGTATCAGTAAACTGCTTTCGAAATACAACGACACCGGTTCGTTTGAAGCTGGACGCCGCACAAGAAGAGGGGGCTCGGAAATGAACAGCAAGATCGAGGAATGCGGGCGTGCATTTCCAGGAGTACTTTCTTCGGAAGATAAGGAAAAGCTGTTGGCCAGTGGATTGTGCTCGAGGGAAACCTTGTTAAGTGTTCCTACCAACAGTAGTGTAGTCAGGGAAGAAGGAATGAATGACGAGGACAGAGCTGGTAAGTGCGTAGTAAAGAACACACGACACTGGAGAGTTCAAAATAAGGGCGAAAGCAATGGGAGAAACGTGTGGAAACACTGAGTTTCAATGGCTGAGTGGAAGAATATTCTACTGAATAATTTTGCTCACTTATATTATCTGTTACCTTAAAACCTAAAGAAGTTATTTTTGGATTTGACTGTGAAGTGTACATATTATTGACAGATTTTAAAAATCAGCTTTTCGCGTCGAGTTTGTAATAGTGATACAACGGCCACGAGTAACAAGTTATTTTTTTATATCTCTCTCCTTCGCTTTTTCTGAAATTATTCTCGCTTAGCATTTTAAGTTTTATTAGTATTTTCGTTCATCTCTGTCTATGGATTTCCAAGGAAAAGAATCTCTTTATATTCTTCAGTTTTACGTTTCATTAATTGATTTCTTTCAGGCCCTTTGTTCAGACAATCGTTTGAAGAAAGTGATTTTAATCGGGCTACCACTATTGTCAATAATCCCACAACACAGCTGCGACACTACTATCGGCGGAACCGAATAAAGTTTTTACCCGAGCAACTCAAGGAAATGGAGGCAGTCTTTTGTAAAACTCGATACCCGGATGTTTTAATGAGAGAGGAACTAGGAAAGAGACTCAATGTCAGCGAGTCGAGACTACAGGTAAAAATCACCCCTGCGCCTTCAGCAGAGCATTAACCATCCCTCTCCAGTTATTAGAGAACTTAAGCAACGTTTACCGCGACGGCAACGAGAACGTCACCTCAACCTTTTTAATATGACAAGGGTGTGGTAGTTTCCCAAAAATGACACTGGTCGGAACGCGGCCCTTAATTTACAGCAGAAAATGAAAATTTATCCTCAAGTGCTAACGTCCTTGATAAAACCTCAGATTTGGCAATTTCATGTTGTTTTTTACAGACAAAGACAAAGAAATGGACAAAAGTGAAAAATGCACGTGCAGAGAGTGCACTAAAGCCTGGTTTTCACTAGCGACGCAAGGACAAATAGCTTATGCTTAGTGAAAACGAACGTTGACATAAGCATCAAAATCAACCATGGCATCCGCCATTTTGTTCAAATGCTCTGACGCGGGAATCTGGAACGAGTGCTTTAATTGGCCAGACGTTGCAAATTTCTTGCTTCTTATGCTGCGTTTGGTTTTCACACGACGCAAGCGAACGCAAGCATAAGCGCAAGCACAAGGAAAAGGAAAATTTGATTTTTGTGCTTGCTCTTATGCTTGCGTCGCTTGCGAAAACGCGGCTTAAATATGCAAATTTGTGTTGTTCTTGTTGCCGTCGCCGTTGTCGTTGTTTAAGTTCCCTATTGCAATTAAGGGGTGAACCTTAACTATAGAAAGACAGTGGTTGCTAAGCACTGTTTAAAAGCAAAAGCAATTTTAAGGCCATGTGATATTCGTATCAGGAGGGATCTTTGAAGAACCGTTTTAAATGAATTTACTATTTTACCGTTCCAATAATCTAATACGTTTTGGGGATTCTTTGCAAAAACACAATACAAGTTAATTACTCTTGGGACTGTATTATGCTTCATTGAACTGGATATCCATTGCTTAATGCAAAAATGAACTGTTTTGTCGGATTTGCGAAAATAGCGAATACCTGACATCACTTCGGTCATATGTCGCATGTGCATCTAGTGCCAGTTCCCAACAGCGTATTTCGATCCTCTACTTTTTCAAATCCCATAATACACCTCTTTCACCCTCCAAAAATTTGCATAGGCATTGGAGTGTTTTAGCACTGTTGCCATAGTTTTCAGAGTACAAAAGAGTAAACTCTCCGACTTTTTAAGCTATTTCTGCTGTGGTCACGTGACTCACCAAACATAGCTGTGATTCCAACCAGAGGAAGAGATTTTCAATAGCACGCACTTGTCAAAAAAAAAAAAAACAATCGTGAAGTTAAAGACTACTTGAATTACCATATGGCAATAGTTTGTAGTTAACTGAGGATCTCCACCCTTGATGCACTATCTTAAAAATCATGTCTCCTTCGAGATTAAGTTCTCCTGGATCCTTGTACGCAAGTATTTGCTGAGAGCGCTTTTCGCTATGGGTGCCGACACTGTTTGCTTTGGTGAAGTCAACGGAGTCAGTTGTGATTGCCAAAAGAGAACATTATCGATGATTTGTTGTTTTGCGTATCATCAGATCTTAACATGATTGCTTTTTTTCTCTAAGATTTGGTTTTCTAATCGTCGATCAAAGGAGAAGCGTCTAAGAAACAATGACAAGCAGTTCAAAGCCGCAATGCAACAAAACATGAGTCGTATTTTATATCCGTATTATGATCTTTCCTTCATACCGCCATCTCAGACCATGGACCTTCAGGCATCATTTACGCGGTGGAGAAACAGTGGAGTTCCACATGGGTTTTGCACATGTGTTCGCAAATAGAGGAAGAGTGAAAGAGCCATTTACCTTCGCATGCAGGGGTTGTCCACTATCACCCCACTGAAACACAAAGACTTCGTGATTGCATTACAGGGAAAAACTACAGTTACTAGATATTGTGAGGACTGAGGAGAGCGGGATAGGCAACTTGGTAGCCCACCGCCGCTGTTGCGCGCTTAGTGGACCACCCCTCACAAATATTATAGATACTGACCTATGTAATTCAAGTAATGCCACAATCGCATCCATTCCGTGAGTCTTTCATGTGATTTTCTTATGAAAGGTGCTCAAACAAAGCCACCGTTTGTTCTAGGTTGCTAAATTGAACCATTTTGTATTCATTTTAAAGAAGGAAACCAAGCTGCTGAAATACCCAAAACTCTCCCGTTTAATTACTACCCTGCTTCGTGTAAGCAAAGACGGTACAATACTTGTCCTAAATTTACATATACACAGACGCAGAGTGGAATTGTGTAACCACAAACAAGTTCTAATCAGGGATAAGTTTAAGTTTTAGTAAAGATAACAAACACTTATATAATTGAAACTCGAAAAAGTAACAACTTTGTAGTCCAAAATCATTATTACTTTCATGGGGTCGCCTTTGCATTCTTTTTTTTAGGAACTTTGTTATCATTTTTACCTAATTATTTGAGTTACTGTTTTTTATGGTTCATTTATCAATGTCAGTTTATTAACTCTCTTCTTTTGCTGACTTCACACTGTGATTCACATACAATTTCGTCAAATTTAATTTTCCCCGATTTGATTCATAATAGAAGCATTAGCTCCGACCTGGCGTGAGTTTCTTGAATGCCGCAAAACTTCTCGAGTATACTTCAGGTGCAAGAATCCCCTCTGTATCTTCAGACGGGACTGAGGTTTTTACTGAAAATTCGCAATAATTTCGTGTGTCCATTCCTTGTCTTATAAACAAAAACAAAAGACTATAGGGAATCAGTGATTTACGCGGCGTGAATTGTAAGGCCATGAAGTTCTCGGCATCTTACATTTACATTTACATTTGGAAAACTGCATCACTTTCGTGCAA
>OX421448.1:42505313-42547813 GCA_949126865.1 Montipora capitata | reverse complement strand
TGGTTGTTTACGCGTTTAGAGTATATATTAACGAAACTAGACAGGGCTGTTGATGATTGAGTAATTTCGTAAAGTATTTCGTTGTTTGGAAATCCATTTATTGCCACAAAACGAACTTTTTGCGTAGTGATTAAGATTAAGTGGTAAATAGTTCGCGTGAACAAATAAACATGGTGAAGCTCGCTCCAAGAATTGCGAGGTTGTGCTGGTCAGCCGGTTTTTTGGAAACTATCAAACAAAAAATAATACCTCGCTTGATGGTTACAAACGTCTTGAAGTCTCTGCTGTAACTCCTGTTTAGATGGGCTGCAGAAATCATTTTGTTGATCATTCCATATGACCGTCGAAGAGGAACCGTTCCAATTGTGATAGGTAGCTCTACCTCCAGGCTGGATGCAGTAGAATTGGATACCGATAAAACAACCTGGGACACAAGTCATGAAAGACGACGTTAAATAAAAAAAATTCCATAGGAATGCCTACATTTAAGTCAAAGACTTAAGTGAGCCCAAGCATTGAAGCCGTGATATATTGAGTAACAGGATTACTGAATGGAGCTCTAGCGTTCCTCCGACCTGTATTCGCAAAAAATTACCCTGGCCACACTTCTAAGGTTCTTAAATTTGTGTTACTTGTCACTGGTGAGTCAGTCGATATTATATACCTTCAATTCAGTTCTAAGTCAGCCGTGTCGTATGACAGCAAAAGAGTTTACTAAGACTACCTTAATATTATACGTAATGGTTAATATCCCACAATTCTTCATTGTCGGTGGGACATCCGGGACTTCAAACTCGTCCAACGACCACGAAAGTGATGGTCTATCCACTATCTTACGCTGACATCGCTCGGTTCTTGATTTGCCACAGCGAGACTTGAAAGAGATCATTTGCACGAGAAATACTGTAGTCTGGTATGTTTGTGTTAGCGGTAAGTTCTTGATATCTGTTGTTAACCTGATACGCTCTTGAGGACAGTATGCATTTCGATCAGTGAACGCCATTAGTTTCAGTTGGGACGCCATTCCATTGTACAAACAGTTGAGTGATTTCTGAGCCTCACCAAAACTTGGTAGCTGTATGATGAAGTGAAACATAAAAAAAAATAAAAGAATATATAAATCCATGGTCACTTTTAATTATCTGAATTTCTTTCAACTTTTCCGCCTTAAGTTAAGAGGTCTTAAAATCGCTAACTATCTATTCATGGTAACTTGTTACCACGGCAAAGGTGGCTTACAGCCGGGAAAAATGTTACATTTTCTGGCGGCGGCTTTAAAACCATTACCAGTAACAATTCACTGTCCATCTTCAGCCTTCAGAAATGGGACGATCAGATTTCGCATTCGAGGATTCATATGAGAAGAATTTTTTAATTTTTCATCCAAAAGGCATACTTTTCAGCGATATTGTGTTGAGAATGATACAAAATCAAAGGCATCGTTTACACGAACGCGGTTTCATTTGAAAACGCATCGAAAACGATGCGGTTACGCCTTCTGTTTACACGACGCAAATCGAGACCGTTGCCGAAACCGAATCGATTTGAAAAGGCTGCTAAAAGAGGAGCGTCTGTTTTAAAACGATACGGTATCATCTGCCCTGTAAACGGCGAAACCGCATCGATTTGAATACTGTTACTATTTTGGCGCGAAATTTGTATTTTTCGATTAAAAATGGTGAATCACGCACGTAGTGCAGCGCTCGCTTATACCATCACTACTTTGCTGTTCTTAAATCGAAAAGCGTATAATAACCATAGGTAAAGGTTTTCGAAATGTTAACGTTTTTGAAGGCACTGGTTCGCTCCGGCAAAGTAATAAAGAAAAAAACCAAGTGACGTTTCTCGTTTCGACCTGGAAGAACTGGTGTCTGGTGGGACAATTTTGTGTAAGATATTCTGTCGCCCTTTCGTCTGTGATGATTTCGGTATGACATAAACATTAAGAAAACAGTTCAGCGTAAACACCTCCAAACCGCATTTATTTTGGCGCGGTTTCGAAGTCGTGAAACCTCATACGTGTAAACGCTGACTAAACTATACACTATGATGGTGTATGCTGTAATACTTTGAAGGAACAACGTTTTAAAGACATGCATTTGAACTGTGGGAATGAAACAAGTTAATATCATCGCAGTTATGAATGCTACTTTAGCAGTAACGAAACGAAAGCGTCAAAAATTCAGGCTTGAACGGGATTCGATCCCATGACCTCTGCAATACCTCTCGATGAAGCGACTTCATAAGCCTCCCAGTAACGTCAATTCATATCCTTTTGCAAAGTGTGAGCCTTACGTTAAACGAATCATGTACACAATATAAGCGCGCTTTTTAAAATGATGTCAGAGCTTAGGCCACTTTCGAAAATAAGACAAAGAAAGGAAGGCCACCGTGGAGGAGTAATAGAACTCAGTAAACCTGCACTGTTTCCTGTCAAGTGAACTAAAACACTTTTTCATCGCATGACATGTGAGTTTTGTTGAAAGCATATAGTTTTCGCTAATTAAATACACAAACACTGGTTTTATTTCAATGAAGACGAGTTGTTTCTCTACAGCAGCTTACCAGCATTCGAGGACAATTCACATCAACTACACTTATAATGTTCAGCAACTCCTTTGCGACCTCGTCAAATCTCCATGGTCTTTGTATCCTCGCCTTCAGCCAGTATCTAACATAACCGTGCTTGTTTTCAAAGGACGATGGGAGACTGTATGGAGGAATTTTGAAGCTAAACTGGAAAGCATGGCGACCGGCTGGGAGACATACCGTCCGACTCTTCTTTTTGTCAGCTATAAAACAAGAAAAATACAATTTTATTTATTTATTTATTTACTTATTTATTTATGGCTAATATCTTGATTTAGCCTGCGATCCAATCGAAAACCGGTACTTGGTCAGCGGTCAACTTAATAAAAGCAGCTGATCTCGATGAGCTTTAAACTTGAGCTCGCAATACAGTCACGTGATAATGGTTAGCGAATACACCGTAACATGACGTAACATTGATGTCCAATGTCAAAGACGTTCCCACCAAAAACACGTGGGCTGTACCACAGTGTTTCACATCGGTATACATGGATGGGGGGACGTACGCAACCTCGTTCCCGGGGTCTCTCTTCTCTGCCTCTATTGTCGTTGAGAAAAGAGGGTCTTTTCTCAACTACAATGGAGGTAGATGAACGAGGTTGCTTCACAAGGGTGAAAACTTGAATAACGCGAGGATATTTTCTGTGGCGTCCGATTGATTTGAACACAACTTTTTTCCTTTCACGTCGAATTCCATATGTGTAGTACATAAAATACTACCGTCAAACGTTTTTGCGCGCTGATTCCATTCTTTGCAATGTCGACAATACCCTTGCATACAACCGGGGCCTCTGAAATTTGAATTGACCAATCAGCATTCAGCGGGCGGGAAAAACTTTACTGTCCTGACGTCACAGCAATTGTGTGCTCTCTGATTGGTTAGATGCAAAATATTGAAAATTGCAGTTGATCTTCGATATCGACATTCAGTTCTATCGATCTTCTCTTTCACTAATTTATATACATGCATTTGAGATTATATTACAACAGCTTACGGTGAGTATTTGCAATAATTTGGATTGGATCAATAGAGCGGATTTAAGATTTTATTCAAGGTGGACTGAGATAGTTACGGACTTATTCGGCGGAGGAAGACTTCGACGACAGGACACCTCTTCGAAGGAGTTTGTTGAGCCTGGTGAGACTTCCTTTGAAAAGGTCTCGAAGTCTGGCTTTCCGGTAGTAGGGGCTTTAGTCCTCGTCCAAAAATAAATCGGTGGCCTCCTAGCAGTTTAGCGACGGTTTTGGTTGGGGACGGTGATCGGTGAAAGTTCGGTAATGTTTATACAAGTTACTGCTACAAGAGAATGAATGTTCGCACGAAAGGCATTTAAATGAGGGAATTTTTCTCTCTGGAGACCACATCGATAACCCACAAAGAATTTAAAAAACGAAAACCTACAACACATACAGTAGTAACAAATTAAAAATTTGAAACATTTTTTAGTTTTAAGCTTTAAGCTTGGCGCCAAAACCGGGTCACCCGCGTCCGGCAACTCGCTGGCCGGCAGGTACAAAACACAGATCACAGGTCATTGTTTTACTATATGCAGAAAGTATCCTAAAGATTCATAAAAACTAACCTTAGGCCTAATTAGGCCTAAAGAAAAATTGGTTTTTAGGCCTAAGGTTAGCTTTTATGAATGTTAAGGATACTTTCTGAATAGGTAAAACAATGACCTGTGACCTGCGTTTTGTACATGCCGCCCGCTGGCTTGTTTTCGCCAGGCAAGATTTTAGCTGTGAAATTATACACTAAATAGCTCGTTCTTCGTCGAACTTAACCCAGCAATATCTAGCTAAGTATCAGAATAGGTCAAAACAATTTTAATGTTGCCTTTATATTTGTTCAACTTGGGAAAGAAATAAGAAAAATATCAGTTCGTTTCGAGTGGCATTTCTTGCAGCAAGACAAACTACGTCATTTAGGCATACATGAAACGTACTACTTACAGAGAACAATCAAGCTTTGACTGCCGCATGTACTGCGGGCGCAACCGCAGTATGCAAGGGCCTACATTGCCACCCATCCCCTAACACACATTTGGTGAACCTCCCATCGAGGATATATATCTTTTCAGGAGCCCATCTGGAGCGTGCAACTTCCATACAGCGTCTCTGAAACGGCGTTTTCACAAGTAGGTTTATTTTTAGACTAGCCCTTCCCGCGAATTAGGTCAAAAAACAAAGGCAGTTCCGGTTCGGTGACCCTATGACGTCAGCTTAATCTCTTGTAATTGGTCATCGGGCTCCTGTGGGAGTCTCATTAGCGGGAAATTCAATCTAAAACTAACCTTACTTGTGAAAACGCCGTTGCACGAAAATAGGTAAGTTGCACGCTCCGGGTGATGGGCTCCTGATCTTTTTTGATGTTTTGGTGTGTAGTATCGCTGAGTATTTTACGAGTTGAACGAGTAGAAATACTCAGCGCCCCTACACAACCAAACATCTGATAAGCTATTTATTATCCAACGTTTTCGCACTATATTTTTAGCAAGTGAATTATTTTGAACAAGCGAGAACTTGTGACAGGTATGTAGGTGGTAAGCCACTGGTAAGCAACTTAACTAGTCAAACCGGTTCTCTACTGCACAAATAACTAACTGTACAAATATCGTGGAATATTTGTACTCGTTTCGTATGTTTTCTGTACAATAACTAATACAGTTGGATAAGGGAAGCATTTGCGTTCTAAACGTTCACTTGAGATGGGCATCTCCAACGGCAATTCTGAGGATACAAAAACGGAGAAAGACCTCTTTGTCGGTTAATTCAAGTTTTTCCTATTTAATTTTTATATCCATTTCTTTTAATACAGAGTTCTAAAGTTATTTGCAGTTCAGAGCGGTGAGAATTCAATAAAAAAAGAACTGTAGAACATTTGCATCCCACTGGTGCTTCTGAAGAAACCAAGGAGAGACAAACATTTTATATACCACTTGCGAAAGAAGAACATGATTTTTATCCTGCTCTACATAGGTACACAAATGACAGATGAGATTAGAGAATAATTGTTTGAGAAAAGAAGGAATTCAAAAGACAATCCGGTTGACAAGTCACGGTAAAACAAAGGACAGAGAAATCAAACCGAATTTGACATGTAGCCTCTCACTGCAGTAAATGATAAGTGCCAAGAAATGGAGGCTCTATATGATGTAAGTAGCTGAGACCCAACAAAGAAAAAAAATTATCAGTGGGAAGAACTTACTGCTATTTAAGCAAGAGTATCTTAAGAAGTGCTGGGAAAAGTATTTTCAGGATTTGTCAGAAGACCCTAATAGAAATCAAGAACCTTTCCAGTTTCAAGAATCATTGACAGGCCCTGAAATAACCACAGGCGAAATCCACAAAGCGTCTGCGAGCATGAAAAGGGGAAAACGGTTCTAGGATTAGGCGGACATGCAATGGAGCCTGTTCTCAAGACCCTAGAAGATGCTATTCTGGCTATGTCCCCGAGTAGCAACAGTCATCTATAGAATATTCGACCACCATGCATTGAAGTTCTAAAGAAATTAGGTGCATCACAGTGTGTAAACATCCAAAGATTGCCCAAGATGAATTGCACGGATTCATGTACGATAAAAGCACACGACTGAAATGAAGTCTTCCTGAGTGAACGCGAGGTCCGGAGATGCAGCCAGACTCAGTGAATGCCTGTTCTATCGATTACAAAAGACTTTTGATCGAGTGTAACGCGAAAAACTCCTACAAATTCTGAATGACGTCAATGCAGATGACAAGGACGAGTGCCTGTTCCTGACATTGTATTACCATACACATTGGCAAGGTGTCAGAAAAGGCTGCATTTTAATTAACGCGAGACTTCTTCAGCCTATAAAACTTTCATTGTATCAAAGACATGGATGGAATCAGGTTGAACGGGTGCAATTACAACAACACTAGATTCAACGACAACACTGTGCTGATTCCTCATTCTCAAAAGGAGCCCTCAAAAAATTGTCACCAAAGTGGAACAATTAAACAAACCTATCATACCGAATGCAAAGAAGACTGAAGCGTGGTTGTATCAAAAAGACAGAGCTACCGCAATGCTATATCTTAATTAATTGATAATCAAAGAATAAAATCAGTGCAGTCTTTCAAGTACCTAACCTCAATCATCACACAAGGTAAGTACGCCTTCATCATAGAGGACAAAGCCTTGAAAAATAAAAACCTTTCGCTGAAGACCCGCTTCCAAGTTTCCAAAAAGGCTATACATGTATGTGGCCTGAAATATGACATGGAGGTTAAACATGTACACTCTCCATGGAACTTCAGAACAACCTGTGGAAAAGTGTTTTCTTTTGGGAGAAAGTGGTGGATCTATTTCACAGCTCACAAGTCAAAATAAAGAACTACTCCAACAGACACATTCCCTATTCAATAACATCAAAAGTCGAGAACTCTGGTTTCCTGGACATGTAAAGCATGGAAACGGGGTTGACGCAAGCATAAACACAAGAGCAAGGATCAAACATTTTCCTTTTCCTTGTTCTGGTGCTTATGCTCGCGTTCCCTTACGTTGTGTGAAAACAAACACCGTATAAGAACGAGAAAACTCACTGCGACTGGCCGTGTCTGGCCAATTAAAGCACTCGTTTCAGGTTCCCCGCTTATGAGCATTTTAACAAAATGGCGGATGCCGTGGTTGATTTTGATGCTTATGTCGACGTTCGTTTTCACTTAGCATAAGTTACTTCTGTTATTTACGCTTTGCGCTTGTGCTTGCGTCGCTAGTCAGTGAAAACTTGGATTAATGAGTAAAGAGGAATTGGAATACCGAACAGTGACAACAGTTACACTGTCACAGGAAACATCGCAGGCAAACGCTTAAGAGGTCGACAGACACACTTGGAAAATCTGGTTCTAGGGTTTCGGCCGAACTTTGCGGATACAATAACACTTTAATAGGCGTGCTCATTTTGATTCGCGTTTGCACAGTGAGAAAAACTAATGAAAAAAAGGGACAACGTGAACTGAACATTTTTAATCTTGCGCTTCCAATATGCCTCCAAAAAGTTCGAATCAATCAAATTCTCCTTCCAGAAACTGAACGTGATATTATAAGTATTTTTTGCCGCTCTATTGCAGTAGACAATTGGCATCAGTGCAAGTACATGTAGTTCCTACAGTACTTTACTTACAGCTTCCAAAAAGAGTGGTTTTCTTGTGGAAGTATATCTCTGCGTTTTTGTGGGTCGAAGTGTACAACTCCGTTTCTTCCCAGTAAGTCCAAGATTCGCCTTGAAACTCAATGTTGACACAGTGAAGCTTGACATGATCACTTAGCTGCAATACACATTCACCAGATACCACATCCCCGGGATGATAGTGTTTGCTTTCACGAGATAGAAACATTTTTAAACCCAAGTTTTTTCCCATTTTAGCGCAAGAACCGCAGTGATTACAGATCTCTGTCCCGGCTTTGGATAACAAGGGTGTGAAGCGTTGTTTCCTTAGAAGCGGCAATCGAAAGTCAGCTCCAAAGACGTTCAGCAAAGTAAAGCACAAGCTAGCAACTACATAACAAAATTACTATTTTCAACAGGTACGGAAAAAACCGGTTTTGAAATATCTCTAAGTTTTGTAGACCTAGTGTGAGACACGCCTCGCATCAGGGAACGCGATTGGTTTATTCATTGCAAAAAGACGCTCAACACTTGAAATTGAAGACTAGCGGTAGGGTGTGTCCAACCGGGCTACAACAGGTGTTTGTAATGTTGGTGGCAATTGCGTAAATACTGGAAATTAAGTTCATACATTTTTCTTTTTAAAAATAGTTGTTTGGAGACGAAAAAAGATTGATTCAGCGTTATTTTCACATATCATGTCAATTTGGTGTACAAACTTCTTTCAGTGAGATGACGATTTTCAACTATATGAGAAAGGTCTTTCAATCACAGAGAAGAATAAATAAAGGCGTGTTTGCATTGGGTGGGTCTTGCTGTTTCTATTGCACTCATGAGACACTGAACTAAACTATAACACTGTTTGCAGCCGAAAATTTTCAAGTTGTATTTGGTAAATCGAAATTTCGTAAAGAAGTAAATTTTTAAAAAGAGTATACCATGATTTCTTAGCGTCCACAAACCTGCCATGCACAATATTAATTAAGAGCCAAGAAAGTTCAACAGGTGGCAGGAATTCAAAATACCGGTTATTGCGTGCAAAGAAAAAATGAAAGGGGCAGGTATTTTAGGTTTGCGAGCCAATTCCTTCATTTGTTATGACAACCACTAGCGTTAGTACCATGGTGCCAGCATGACGATTTTCCAAACAAGGATGAGTTTCTTTCCCTGGCAGCACAGAAAAAAATTGGACGAGGTTCATAATTGCACTGCCTGATCTGCCTTATTTCATGAACTTTAAGGTACTAATAATCACGAGGACGCACTTGTTTAGCATTGCCAACAGTTCAGTGATTTGTATTAGTTAGGTACATTTTAGATAAATGAAGGGGTTACTTTCTAAAGAAACTGTGGCGCTGCGTCGTTGTGGAGTGAAACACATAAATTTGGTTTTACGAAACAAGGTGATAAAACTATACTAATCACATGGGGCGGAGTAAAATTATAGATTAATTTAAAATCGCGTATTTTCAGAAGTTGCAAAAATTGCCCGAGTCGCGCATTACGAGGAAACATTCGAGTGCTTGTTTATAATCAAGTATAAAAGGCCAAATTTTCTCTTATTAATCTTTTAAAACCCACGCTTTTGCGCAATTTCGTAGGAAGCCATTTCAGTGTTCAGTTAGCGTCAATGAACTTTAAAAACGCACAAATCAGCGCAATAAAATTTTATTTTTGTACGACAACGCCAAAGCAATGAAACCAGCTCTGCCAAAAAATACTCACTACATGAAAATAATGAAAGTAATTTTGCCCGGGGCAATTACCTCACCCAATCAGCATTTAGACAACAATTTTGACCTCTATGTCATAAGCCACTTCGAGAAGGAGATAAAAAAAGGGAAAGGAACTTTATTTATGTGTCTAGTCGTTCTAGCGCCGGAGCACTAATTGGGGATACTGTAAATTGAAATTAACAATTAACTTAAGTCAAGTCAAATGTTGGTTTTTGAGGAGAGGGGAAACAGGAGTACCCGCAGAAAACCTCTCGGTCCAGAGTTAAGAACAAACAAAATCAACTCACGTATGCCGCTACTAGATCTGGGAATCGAACCCGAGCCACATTGGTGGGAGGCGAGTGCTCTCACCACTGCGCCATCCCTGAACCCCAACTGATATTAGTCTGAGGCGCCGATTAACTCAAGACAAAACAAAGTTAATCGCATGTGACGAGGAAATATAAATATGACCCTAGACACAAAAATTAGAATCTGTTAAGACTCGTTGTCGTTTGTGTTCTTTACGCACCTCGACATAATCTGCAACAGCGTTTGGTCGAGGTCCTCACTCTCAGAGTCGAATAAGTTTGCTATGTTTAGCCCCAATACTTTTCAAATGTTTTTCCAGTGATCTATGCTTTCTTTGTGGTTCATTTTTGTTCATTGGTGTATTCCCAGTCAATTTTAGCAGCAACTTTTCGTCGACGTTAGCTTCCTAATTGTCTCTCTTACACACAGTAACTTTCGAAATTTTGCACATTTCCGCCGAGTGTTACTAAAAGGAGAACCGCAGACCGCAGAACTAGTTCAAAAACACCTTTTTTTCCCAAAACAACGCTAGACTATTTTTGTTTGAAGTTAAAAAAAAAAATGCACAAGTTTTTGTTTGTCTGGTTTGCTGTTATTTTTTATAACTCGCTAATAAACGGATAGCCCGCCAAAGTGCGGTGGACTGGACTTGGTCATATTTTGACCTCTCGTCCTTGACGAATGGCGGAAGGCTTTTTCAGAGGAAGCAAGGTGAGCTACCTATTTCATGTAATGGTTGCCGCTCTAGAAGGTTTTACAAGGTGAAAGTTGGCGGTCCGCGGTTCCTCGTTTTAATAACACCCGCTCATTTCAAGAATGTATGCCTTCTTTGAATAAGAGAAATCCGATTTTACAGTGGACGCGTATTTACACCATAATGAAGTTTACCCGTACGGCCCTTACAGGTGATACAAGCTCCACGCCGATTTTACCCGGTATTCCTGATACCCCTGATTTTTCCCCCGAGCATTTCCCACTCAAAAGTACACATTTTAGTTAATTCACTGGAGTCGACTTATACCATCATCACCGGCCTCTGGCGGATTCAGGATCTGTCAAGGGGAGTTGGGAGGATTGGGCTGGCTCTTCTAGGGAGGTCTAGGGCACGCTCCGCAGAAGGTTTTAAAGTGGGGGATTCGTTAATTTCAAGAGATTCTAAAGATGGTTATAGGCCAACATCTTTGAAATTCTTGGTTTTGTGTTACTTCAAACAAGTAAAGTAAGTGACGTTTGTCCACTTATTTTACTTTTTTTTTTGTGAGAAACTGCGCGTATTTAGCATTTTTCACTTCGTTGGATCCGCCCCAGGAAACCAGAACAAGTGTTAGCTGAACCTGAAAAATTTGGTTTTATCAACGGAGTTGATAATGTAAATTGACCACCTTACAGGGATTCTAAAAGCTGACGTTTCGAGCGCTGGCCCTTCGTCAGAGTGAATCGAGGAATTATGAGTTGTGTGTAGTTTTTATAGCAGAGTAGGAACTTCGCTATTGGTGGTAACATGGAAACGTGAAAACAGGAATACATTAGTTAAATGAAAAGCGTTCGTTACTACCAATACGGTGGGAATTAACAATGGTGTAACAGTGGTCATTACTGAGTTCTTGGTGTTAACCATAGTGTTTAGGGAATGGTGCACACAGCGATAAGAAAGCCATCATTCATCATGACTTGTTCAATTGAATCTGAATCAAGAGCTAAATTTCCTTTTACAGATGTCAATGGATTTTCTTCGAGAGTCTTAGTTTCCTCGATGGTGACCACGGGTTGCGTTACGGGTGATAAGGTCTCAGAGTCTTCGTATCATTGTATCATTGTTGTTTGTTATTTCGATGCGAGACATTTTTTTGAGGATAAAGCCCTGGCCAAACTATCGAACAAAGTTGGATTCCACATGCAACATTGTTGGATGTAAATGTTGAGGTAGTGGCAAAACACTATCCAACATTGCTTGATGAAACATTCAAGTTCAAGTTGGCGCTAAATTCATAAGTATGGCGCTAGCACTGAAACGAAAACCGCTCGTAGCGTTTGTTCTACTGGAGCTGTTTGAGGACGAAAATGATGGATTCAAACGAGGAAAAACAAAAATGGTTAAGACAAAGTGTGGAAAAGGGTATGTTCACTGTAAGATATATCCGCGCGTAGGAGATGATGAGAGTGAGCTCGGATCAATTTGCAGAAATTGTAAACGCTATTGAACCAGAAATCTCCAAACAGAGCGATAGTGATTAAGGGGACTACAAGTGTCCCAAAGACATGGCCTTGCTTCATGTTCGCGGATCAAGGTTTATGGCTGTTGATCCTTGTCCGCCATCTTTGTTGCAAATAATGCTAGAAGCCTGGCTAGCAGCGCGAACGTGACCAGATTCAGGACATAACTTTGTTAGAACAGCGACAAAACACTGCAAAATTGTTGCGTAGAGCAGAATTGTTGGTCGCAATGCTTGATCAAAAGCAAACTCCATCCAACACTTGATCGAACAAAAAATGTTGGACGAACATCATCCAACATGGGTGGCCAAAGGGTCGAATAATGTTGGATCGATAAACGTTGGAGCGTTGAATTCAACTTTGTTCGATAGTTTGGCCAGGGCTTTAAGCCTACGTTGATTCATACTGATGCCACTGAGAATGAAGGGTTGTGAGGCATGTCGTTTCGTTGCCGAAATCAGCTCATGAGGTGTGAGTTTGAAGATGTGGGGTGGAGTTTTTGCATCTTTAGTATTTGTGAGGATGGAACGGATCGAAATACGCCAATGAAACGATGCGGGTTTCTTTGGAAGAGAGTTGACAAATAGAAAATGAATGAAGAGGCGATTTCAAATTGTATTAGCTTTTGTTAATGTTGTAAACAAGCTTAAGTGAGAATTGTCACGTACAATGTTGTGGTGGGGTAAAGTCGAGTGTTAGTCAGCCAATGAATCTTGATCACGAAATGTGGGGAAAATCACGGAAAAGTGCTTTTGATCACGTGAATTGTGTGAGGTCGGCTTCAAAGCGGTCAGTAAAAGGAAAGAGAGATATTTTTGTAAAAAGTTGAGCGGTCAGGGTTGGGTCGGAAAAAAATTGGTGACGTCAAAGTTCAAGTGTTTTAGGTCATAATGGGAAGAGTTAACGTTAAAAATTTTGTTTGGAAGAAAGTTGATCAAAGGAAAATGTAGAAAATAAGCCAATGAGTATGTAGGCATTTGAAATTCAATTACTGTTTGTTGAAAACAAATAAGAATTGTTACGCACAACATTTTTCGGGTCGTAGGATAACCGGATATCGAGTGGAACGAAAACACCAAACTTCCTTTCCGGGGACCCACATCGTAGCGTAGTTGCACTTACAATGTCGTGCTGCATCTTAATGAGGGCATTAGTACAGCTTCCACCAGTTCTATCAGCAAATTAGTTAGCACCTAGTATAAATTCTATCTCTCTCTTATGAAGATGATGTGGACCGTCCTTTCAAAAGCTCGTGCTATTACCGGGGTCACACTAATGCCTCTAAAGTCCTCACAGTTGACCGGGAAATCGACTTTAAGGAGAGGCGTAACATTCGCTTCTTTCCACGTACGTGGCCATTGTTGAATAGACAAAGACAGGTTCCAAATGGCTTCAACAAGAGGTGTTAAAATATCAGCGTACTCTTTCCACACCCAAAAAGGTATTTCATCCGGTCCAGTGGAGGTCTGTCTGATTTTGGATAGAGCATTAAAGACCTGAAGTGTCGATAGCTGCGGTGTTGGAGCCGTTACAGGTACGTCCATCAGTATAGGTTTAACATACCTCTCATCCTTGCATAAATCGCCAAAGAACCTGCTTAACTGTTCTAGAAATTTATCATCTAAGCTTACAACTGCCTTGTCCTTCTGTCGAGTAAGTTCATCGACGTTTTTCCACCAACCCATAGAACCCCTCTTCCCTCCAGCTAAAGTCTTACGGCTTTTGATGATACAGTCATTTATTCTCTGCTTTAGTCGAACGACATCCGCTATGTAGCCGTGTAGAGCTTGAAGCCTGGATTTCTTTTTTAAGAAGAGTTTTAATGAGAGGTGTCATCCATGAAGGATCTCGCGAGGATAATCTGACGGCTTTTTGTTCCGGTAATCTCTCATCGTTTGAGTAAATCGAATTGGTTTGAGCTTCACGCCTACAGGCAAAACAAACGCTTTGTGAAGTGTTCTTATTAGCGCGTCAACAGCATAACACTTGTGGGATAGATACATTCTCATCACCAGGGCCTCGGATCGACCCAAGGCTCTAGGAAACTCTATGAAGGAGAACATGCGCCGTAGGGTTCTCATAGACAAAAATTGGCTATTTGAATTGAACATTACGGCGCCCGCTCACTCCTCGTGCTAACATGAATGCACCAATTAGAGACGCTTTTGATTGTTCCACAGAGCTCTTCTCTCCCTCAGTCAAGAGAAGAGCTCTAGGGTCGAGATTGGAATAGATACTCTTTGTTAGACAGGCAGTTATCCAAGGAAGCAGAACCTCTTGTGGGAAATCGACCATTGCCTTCAAACCCGATATTGAAGACAGATGTTCGATATCTAATCTATTTAGGTCACCTCCATACACTACCAAACCATCGGGATGTATCTCAAAAAAATCATCCATAATATGTTTGGTAATAAATTAATTCCGTTTCATTGTCCATTGTCTTGGGAGGGTGATAAATTCCACAAATTAGCATTTTCGGTTCCTCGATGGAAGATCGATGACGAGACTGATGCACTCGAATCTTTCAGATCTGGTGACATCTCTAATTATTAAATTGTTCCGAATATAAATGGCCACTCCACCTTTTTTCCTCAAATCGGTACCTCCGTAATCCCTGTCTTGCCTATAAATGCAGTAATTATGAAGTGAAAAGGCTGAATCTGGAATATCACGGTTGAGGTGCGTCTCAGAAATTACACAAATATCAATATCTACCGCGTTTAGATCTGCTTCAAGAGCAACCGGGGCCCTTACTCCCTTCTTAAACTTCATTAAGCTACGTACTATATTCAAGCAGGGTCTGGAGGGGGTTTCCCGTGATCCGTGAATTGACTCCAAAAAAGAGCGTGAATCGGGAAAACTGAAGAAGTACAGCCGTGATTCGTGAATAATATATTAACCGTGACGCGTGATCCTAATTTAAAGTTGTAGTGCGTGAATCGAGATTTCTGCCTTTATAAAGTCGTGAACATCAGTCATCCCTACACGAATACATGTTACATGTAGTTTGTCTGTCAAGATGGTTCGAATCATGTCTTCTGTCATTGTTATGTAACATAATCTACCATTGTCATGTTTCGTACTTGACCTCATTTGACTCATTTGTAGTTTACGTGAACTGAGATGAGAGACGCGTTGAGAGACGACATGTTGTAATCATCTGTCCAGGTCACTGCCAATCAGAGGTTGGTTCGTTGGAAAATGAAAAGCTGCCTGTCAAATTTGTGACATATGTTCACGTCCTGGTCGCCTGCGTGTTTCACATGCGAATTGTTGCAATGGCGAGCGTCAGAGTAATCGTACCGTCTAAACTAACTCGAACTTCATGACAGGTTTTTAACATCATAGAAAAATCGAGGACCACGGAAGTTTTGAAGTTACAAAACAAAATGTGAAAGAGAAGAATTGTTGAGCTACGATGTATATCGCAGTCAAACAAAGAGCCAAGAATCGTCGTGTTAGGGGTTCGTGGAATCGTCGATTTGATTACCAACTTTTTGTTGCCTTCCCATTTCGGGGTCAACTGATAAGACCCAGGGGCGGATCCAGAAATTCCAGAAAGAGGGGGCCGAAAGCTCAGAGTTGACTGTGGGTTTGTGCGTTTGGCATCGCTTGATCTTGATTAAATTTGCATAGTTCCTAGAGTTAAGGTGGTTTTACTTCAACTCTACGGTCAGTCACAACAGGAATTAACCTTTGATCATCTCCATTCACTTGCTTTTTTCCCCACTCTTGATCCTCTGTATTTGAACATGTGATTGATATTCAAGGCTTCGACAACACCACCAGCCGGTTTCGGTACGGTTCTCGGTAAGTAGAGCCAGAAGTTTACTCTTACAATAGGATGTGACCCGAGAGATTTTTTGAGTCGAATTTTGCTCATCATCAGGACCAGCATTTTTTTGCAAATCCATAAAGATGATAATGTCAATTGTAATCGTGTTTTCTTCGGCTGCCAATAAAAATTGACCATGCTTACTTCATTTCAACAACATCGAATTCCAAGATGGCCCGTCCGATGTACAGTAATAGCCGGTTTAAAGCTGACTGTGGCTTCTATCTCACGTTTTGTCCCTTTCCATTACTGACTTCCAAAGTTGATACGTGTGCAATGTGCATCAAGATCAAAACGATACAAATAGTGTAAATGACTAAAAAGATTAAAAACTATGAAATATAACGCGAGAGCTAAAACTTTCGTGGCGGTTATGCCGTCGCCTACTTCCTAATAGAACTTCCCAATAGACCAATTTCGATATATTAAAATTCAGTCCTAAACAAAGGCATCATCTCGAGGCTCTGGGGAATAAATATAAGGATCTGTATGAGGTTATTCCCCAGAGCCTCCTCTTCGCGTCGCCTTTTGTGTAAAAAGCCTAGTTTTCATACGTCGGGAAAATCCCAGACGATCGGGGATTTCGCAGTTTCCCGACAGTCCCAGACTTTGCCGACTAATGAAAACTATAAATCGAAGACATCCCCGATAATCTGGCATGGTCGGGGACAATAGGAAGCGTTTCTATTTTCCCGACGTGTCCCAGCTTTTTGCGATCGTCGGCGATCATTCCCGACATATCAAAACTCAAATTTGTACTGTCGGAGACGTCGGCGATGGCTTTAGCTCATTACCCATCCTCTAAATTGCAAGTTTTCACTTTTTTCCGCACTTTCCACTTTCCGCAAAAGTCACAATCGGGAGAATCGATTTTCCGATACTCGGCAAAAACTGGGACGGTCTGGAAACTGCGAAATCCCTGATCGTCTGGGATTTTCCCGACATATGGAAAATAGGCTTAAGGACTGAATTTTAATATATCGAAATGGGGCTATTGAATTATAATAGGCCTTTTGCAACAAACGATCACATGGTACAAAATCGGCTATGCTGGAGGGCAAGCTCATTATTATTCCCCCACTGGGACATTAAAACAAAGAGACCTGAACCAGTCAAGCTTGACTTGCCTTTGTTTTAATGTCCCAGTGGGGAAATAATAATGAGCTTGCCCTCCAGCATGGCGGATTTTGTACCATGTGATCGTTTGTTGCAAAAGGCCTATTACTTTAAACAACCTCAAGAGGGTTGTTTGCAGTGATTACAGTGCGTAATTGAACAGAATGGCGAACGCGTGGTGGTATGAGCAGACGAAACTTCTAATCGCTTTATGGAGAGAAGATTCGGATTTGTCCTCCTCTATTTTTGGAGGCTATCCTTGGCTTTCTTCTCGTCTCAAGCATATGATAATCGTGGCAGCCACGCGATACGGTGCCATTTTGTCTTACACCCCGAGGTTACCCTGCCTATAGGCCTTTTTCGATATATTAAAATTCAGCTTGATAGTGAGGCAGTGAGGACAAAGACAAAGGAAAGTGGATGATATGTAAATATCTTCCACATTCATTCCAACGTCTTTCTATTGTTTTTGTCCTCACTGCCTCACTATCAAGCTGAATATTTGATATTTCGAAAATGGCCTATTGTATATGTGAAGAGAACCGCAATTGAATAAAATTGGAGTATGACAGTCTGAATTAGTATACACTAAAACAGTGGATAGCGTTGAACGCGCGCGCTGATTGGCTACTCAAACTCCGGATATCCTTTGTTAGTATATGCTAAAACAGTGGATAGCGTTGACCGCGGGCGCTGATTGGCTCCTCAAACTCCAAGTATCCTCTGCTATTTACCTCCGCGAGCAACTCGGGAAAAAATGGCGTCCCGATTTGCATCCGTGACAAGTGAAGAAAACATCCAAATTAATTTTTTGTGCTGTATATTATCTCACTGTTTTAGTAAATACTAAAACAACTATTCACCTCATTGTCGGTGGCTACAATAGCCACCTCCACTTCGATGAATAGTTGATCATAATCAACGTTGAGCTTTAGTTCAGCTTAGTAGTAACCTGCGATCAGGCGTACTTTTCTTTAGACAGGGCGGAAAAGGTACGCCTGATACAATTTCTTAACGAGTCGTCTGCTCGTAGTCCAGAATCTGGACTTTACTCTGATTGGCCGAAAAACAACAGAGCTCTTGACTCAAACTCCGCCGATGACCACACGGATAAATTTACTTCTCTTTGACCAAGTTTCAAGGTCCAGCGAGTATCCATTGCAGAGAAACAGCGAAATATAGTCAATTTTTCAAAATCCTTCGAGCCCCGCTTACAACGAATTTGGACACGGTTGGTCAACCGTTCACTTATTTGCTTTCATCGTATCGAGGCTCAAGTGAACCGTTGACTCGCCGTGTCCAAATTAGTTCTAAGCGAGCCTCGAAGGATTTAGCAAATTTGAATATATTTCGCTGTTTCTCAGCGGCCCGGATGAGGAAATTACGCCCTCTCCCGGAACCAATCAGATTGCAGGTTTTGTTAAATTCCACCCGCTCACGAACTGAGACAAAAATAAAACATGTTATTTTCAAGTGTGAAGATATCATGTTTTCGCGCGAAACATCACCTGGTATTTCATTGGTATTTACATAACGAAAACAAGTGAAACACACTACGAAGAAGTAATCGTTCAGATCCTGAAATGCTGGGTAGCGTAACGTAACACACTAAAAACAATTATAAATTATACCTCGATATAACGAAGATTTTGGTTGTTTCTCCGCAGATTCGTTATATGGAGGTTTTCGATATAACGGACCCTCGATATAACGAACCAATTTCCGCAGTCCCTTGGCACTTTGTAAAATCGAGGTTTCACTGTATTCGGCTTTTTTCTCCGCTTTCACCTTAAAATTCTTTGTTCCTTGATGGTTAGAACAGAGAAACTGCACCAACTGTCAAGCGGGATTTGCAGAAATGTCTGTTATTGTACAGTTACATGTTCCAGCTCTCGGCAAAGTCCCTTTTTGGCTTATGGCTGTTTCTGCTTAGGTGGCCTCATACACCGTAAGCCTTTTTAGAGACATCACTGCCAAGCCGGCCACTTCTTCTGCTTGAGAGAACAGGAGCCACAACACCGGGGACTACATCCCCTACTCTTATCCAATAGTGTGTTGGTTCTTTAACATTCCACAGAGAAATTATGAGCATAGAAGGTATTTGTGATACGGTCAGTGTAAAACGCAGAGACTGCAGACTGCAGACCGGGGGTAAAATGCAGACTGAGGTTATAATTTAACTGTTGAAAAAGCCCAAACCCATTAGAAATGATAACAGTTAAGCCTAAATATTGTTTTAGGCCTAATTAGGCCTAAGGTTAGCATTTCTAAGGGGTTTGGGCTTTTTCAACAGTTACGTTTTAACCTTAGTCTGCATTTTAACCCCTGGTCTGCAGTCTGCAGTCTGAGTTTCACTGACCGATTTGTGATACGGGGCCCACGGCTTATAGTCCTTATCCGAGAAGACTTGAAAGTCTAACCATTTGCAGATGAAATTACAAAGGCAGCACTTTCTCCTCAGTTATTTTAAGATCCTGAGTGTTGATCCAGCCGGGGTTACCACCCGCGACCTTCCGCATGACAGCCCGATGCTCAATCAACTTCGCAGACATTCCAGCTATAGTTCTATTTTGTTTTTGTCGCGTCCTTGAATCGCAACGTGCAGTTAATTGCCGGTAAAATCTGATAATCTCACATTTATAGCATGACATATGATAACATCACTCTTATCAGGTGGAAATTATTTGACGTCCTGTTTTTATTAGTTTCTTTCCCAATATATAAATGAACACTGTAGTTAACACATACTGTGCGGCTGTTAGCATGACAACGTAGTCATTTCATAATAGAGTGACTACAATCTTCTCAGGTTGTAATTCACGTTACATATAAAAAGAAAACAACCCTTTTTGCGGAAATCAATCCATGGTCTTTGATCCTGTACCCCCGCTCCTTAATCCTGCTTTTTAAGAAAATCAAGTTGTTTTATCTCACAATCGCGATGTTCAAGGTTCCAGTTCCCCTTTGAACGCTAGCTGGTGATGTCAGTTCTGGTTGTAAAAGTAGCCAACAAGTTTTTAAGGACGGTGCCTACTAATTCAAAGGTATTTTTGCGCGGTTTACTGACTAAACGGAAAAAGCAGATCTTAGCAAGAGTTATGGAAATCCAAAAAGAAAAGTGGGGGTAACCACGCATTTTTCGAAGATAATTAATCAACAATATTTTTAATTAACAATTATTCGCCTCAGGCGAAGTGATTATCGGTGAATATTCACCGATAATCACTGAGCCTGAGGCGAACAATTGTTTTAGTATAAATACACAGGTGATTATTTCAAAAAAGAGAAAAAAGAAACATTTCAACGCGAAATCATCTTCACTTACAGTGGCAGAACGACTACTGGCAGCCATTTTGTCCGTCGAGGTGATTATCGGCTGATAATCCGAGATAGCGAGCCAATGAGAGCGCGCGATTTTGTATAATAATAATAATAATAATAATAATAATGTACTTGCTTATTACGCATCTAAAAATCTCGATGCGTTTAATCACCTGTGAAGCTTTAAAATACAAAGCAATGTATGGCGTCCTATTCCAAACTGAAGCTTAATCATCTCTGAAAAATGCATGGTTACCCCCAATTTTCTATTTGGATACCAAGAGCACTTCCTAAGTTCTGCTTTCGATCACTTCTCCGCGTAGTTTTGAACCGCGCAAAAATACCCCTGTTTTAAGCACCGCAGATAGGAAATCCCAGTATCTCGAGATGCGCAGAACGTATACGGAATAACAATAGTAGGCACCGTCCTTGAATTTTACATTAGGTAGATATATTATATCTTACATCCAGCTGTTTCACTGTTCCTGCTGGTCCACCGCTCCACAACACACAATGTCGTACACCACTGACCAGCCATAAGCTGTTTGGCATCGTTCCGACATTATAGAAGGTAGGTCTTCGTTTTAGATCAATGGGTCTTCGTTTTAGATCAGTGAATCTTCGTTTTAGATCAATGGGTCTTCGTTTTAGATCACAGGGTCTTCCTTTTAGATCAAATCGTCTTCGTTTTAAATCACAGAGTCTTCGTTTTAGATCAGTGAGTCTAAGGTATTAGGTCTTAGTGTTAGAAACACCCGAGAATCCACGCATAATAGCATAATCGGATGGTCACTCGGAGTATCCTTGAGTAACCACCGAAAAACTATCTTTTAAAAAGTCAACATCTTCGCATGCTGACTTCTGGTGTGAGAAAAAAACTGGGAAACTCGGATAAAAAGTTCAGAGCGAGGAGGAGAGTTGGTCTCCCATCCAAGTATCCATCCTGTCCAACAGGACTCAACTCTGATGAAAGGACGGGAAATGAGGTGTTTTCTTGTTGGCCATGCTGTAGATCCGCATCATTCAAAACTTATGCCCAGACAAACTACGAGTCCTTTCTTGCAACAAAGCGTAAAACACATTCAATACTTTTAAGTTAATAACGCGAATGCGTCCCCCACGCGGTGCTTTTGTTACAAAAAAATACAACTGATGTAGTTAAAATTCCGGTTTCTTCTTTTTTATTTTAAATTTCAAGCAGCAAAGTCCGTAATTCTGTTATCATTCGTCAGTTTCCATGCTTTCAGATTCTTTCATGACTTGAGAAATCTTCTGTCCGAGTCTCTTCCTTTCAACTATTAAATAATGAAATACAAAATCGGTGAAACTAAAGACGACGACCGGCTCCAAGCACAACCAGTTTTGTACGACATCAAATGATAAGTGAAAAAAAAAAACTATCGAGAGTAGGCGGAAAAGGCCACAAAGAATTTGAGAGCGTTAATTAAAGGGAACAAGAGGCACAGTTTCAGCAAATTTATGAAAGAAACATCTGAAGGCAACATTGAATTGATACCTGAAAAATACACTTGGTTTATCATGACTGTTATTACCTACAATTGATACTTAAACCACCCGTGTCCATATATTTGGTCGGATAACCTAAGATGACATCCACCGAACCAACTTTTCCGTTTGCGCTGAAATTACACGAGAGCGATTTCTTCGACATCTTAGACTCGGACTTCCTGAAATGACTGTCTACATTGTACATGTACCTTCTCAATTCTGTATATGATAAACTCAATTTTCCTTTTGTATACCAGTCCCGTAAGGATTATTACACTTTACACTCTTATATTTCTTCACGTAGGTGAAAGTATTAGATCATAGATGTCTTTGCCACCATTAAAAGGCACTGTATTTTTATATATCCGTGTTTTAATATGGTCTCTTTTAGAGGTCAAAAATAGCCACACCCAGATTGGTCTCCTATTGGGGTTTAATTTAAAATTTCCGACGAGCATCCCTTCCCTTTTAATATGGGTGTCCCCCCCGGATCCCAAGTGGTCACCTCTACATGTAAATGTATCCACATTCCAATTGTGTAAAGCACTTTTTAAATAAACTCATTGATCGAATTTCAAGGCTATGACAGCAACCAGCATTTCCCTGTTGAGGCAAACTTCCCACACAAATTTCATAAAATCTTCCCTCAATCTGATTGACTATGAGTGCCTAACGTAAGTCAGTAAAAACAAGCCTCAAAAAATCTTACTGGTAAAATCACTATCCTGTGAATAAGTCATAAGCGAAACCAATTGCGCTATCCAATGGTCAGAGATTTATCCTGTGGATAGCGTAATGAACAACTGGGGCCAGGCACGTTTCTTCCAAGTAGTTGGACATAATTAGTCATTAAAAAACCTTACGTAACAATAACCTGTAGTTAGTTCACGAAGAAAGATCTACCACAAAATAACATTAACAGTCATAATTTATAAACAAACCTGGAGGAGCAAGGAGTGTAATTCCTTGTTTGACTTCCTTCAAATCAGCTTCCTTCCTCAGTTCCTTGTCAGGCTTCAACCTTGATAAATAACAACAAATACATGTATTGTCAATCCACCACAAATCACCTAAAGACTAAAGCAGGAAGCAATAATCATTGCTTTATTGCATTTCCCTAAGATGGTCCCAGAATGTCATAAAACAGTGAAAACAGTTACAAACATCTCTGAACCCTGTGATGACTGTTATTGTGTTTAATATTTTAACATTGCATTCTGAATGGCATGGGAAAGGCATAATTACATTTATTCTATGACTATTTGTCTGTCAGGGGCTACAGGCTATAGAATACAGATCTATGTACATGTACAGACTGTAACTCCCTCAAAAACTCCAAAACCCTTTGGCATAAAGTTTCACAAAATACATGTATCTTGATTAACTACACAAGTTCACAATGATTTAAGGTTAACAAAAAAAAAACCAGACGTATACAATAGCAAAGGGACTCACAGCAAAAGTAGAAACAACACATGCAGTTGTGTAAAAACTTAAAATGAACTCAAACCTGTTTTTAATGTGGAGATTTTGCCTCTTGCTTCTGATTTCCTCTATTCTCTTCATTGCTTTTACTAAATATCAAATAACCATATCAAACATGTACCAAAAACACATGATAAGTCAAGTTTGTTCTGTCACTCCTACCACATGAAATTCAACAACTCCCACAACTTATAATGACTACAGAAACACGCAAGTTACATGCAGAAAATTATTACCATTATTATTTTGTTTTAATTTGCAATCATATCTTAATCTGTGAATGGTGTACACAGGTCTTTAGCTGTCAGTTTTTTGTCAAAAATGGTTGAGGGCTACTTTGAGCACATCTTAGCCTCTTTTCAATGTAAATCCAAGTAAAATGCCTAACACATGAAAATAATAATAACAACAACAACACCAATAATAATAATAATGATGATGATAATAATAATTCTTGACTTTCTGGGAACAGAACCTGCAAGGAGATGGAATTCAAACTCTGCAGGCATAAACAGTGCTTAGTACTGGGCCCAGACCTGGGGCTCAGAGTCAGCGCTGTTAGTGTCTTCTGGAGGATTAGGGTGGTCCCAATGATTGCAGAGGACTACAATCCTCCCAACACATCTGGAATCCCAAGATCTTTCAAAAAAACTCCAATCAACCAGACACCACACCGAAAAAAACAACTTCCAACGGCACAATCATTGTCAACACCCACTGTATCTTTCTGATTTCCTTTGCCAGAGGAGAGAAGTTGGTTATTTTCTCATCCTCTTTAGTCACCAAGTTTCTATCACAAGGCACGGCAAGGCAAGGAGATTGAAACTCGCCTTAAGAACAAAATTGAATGGCAAGAATAAAATATCAGCGATTAACACTTGGGCAGTGGCAGTTATCAGGTATGGAGCAGGTATCATAGGGTGGTCAAAGGAAGAGGTAAGATCACTGGACAGTGCCACAAGAAAAATGATGACAATTAATGGTGCACTACCCCCAAAGGAGATGTTGATAGATTGCATGTCCGGTGAACGGTGGGCATGGACTGATAAGTTGCGAGAGTTATATAAGGAGTGAGAAGAACAGCTTGGGGTGGTACCTTTAGTTGGTGCAAAAACTGTTGGAATTACTGAAACAGTTGAAACTGTCAGCAAAAATGAGTTTAGAAAGAGATGGACAGATGAAGGGTTAAGGAAATAGAAAGATAAAGCAATGCATGGACAATTCCTGAGAGATACATGACATTGTATGCCGGAAACCACAGATGCAGAACAGACTTGGAGCTGGCTTAGATCATCTGACTTGAAGGTTCAAACAGAAGCTCTTATATGTGCAGCACAGGAACAGGCTTTAAGGACTAATTACATGAAACATCACATTGATCAGACTGCTGCGTCACCCCTGTGTAGAATGTGCGGTGAAAAGGGAGAGAGTGTGTGTCATCTTAGTAAGTGAGTGCAAAAAGTGGGCACAGAAGGAATGAAAAAGATGACATGATAATGTGGTGAGGATTATACACTGGAAGTTAGGTGAGTTACACCAGCTTGAAAGGAGGAAAAGTGGCATGAACATGTACCAGAAGGTGTTGTGGAGAAAAGTAAAGCTGCTTTCAAGTATGAAAATCCAATGTGATAACGTTGTTGAACAAGAATACCTGACATCATTCTAGTGACCAAGAAGGACCGAACAAATGTATAACTGTGGACATTGCTATCCCTGGAGATAGTAGGGTACATGAAAAGGAATTTGAACAAATCGAAAAATATTTGGTTTTAGAGTAAGGGAGTAGAAGAATGTGGAGTGTAAAAAAACATTGATGTAGTACTGGTTGTTGTAGGGGCTCTTGGAAGTGTTACTAAGAAACTTGGACAGTGGATTGATAAATCGGGGATTAGGTTAAGGACTGATTTCCAACAATTAAATCTTTTTCTGAAAGCTCAGGAAAGCAAACTGCCATTTTCACACAAGAGCGTGGTTTCAATTACGCATGAGCAGAATATTATTTACAGCAAAACACTTATTTGTAGACAGCTATTTGCAGGTCACATGGTGGGCTCTCGGCCAATGAAAAGGAAGGAAAAAATCCATCGAATGATAATCATAATAATTTGACCTTTTAAACAAGATAATGACATAAACTTAAAATGATTAGTAAAACAGGGGTTTCAATAACTTTTGCAGTAGATGACTGGGGTAATCAATGTAAGCGGCAGTCACTCTTACCTTTTACAAGGGTTTGAGTGAAATCAAGGCAGAGTAGCTGGCGGTGAGAGACAAATTTCTGACAAACAGACGGCGGTATATCGCCAGTGACCGGCTTCTAATGAAACCTCTGATAAAACAAATCTTCTTTTGTACTAGCTACATGTACACACCTGTATTACTCCAAAGCTCTCGATTGTATTTGACTGGGACATGTCTTTTCTTTTCAAATTCAAAGGCACTGTCCTATTAATGTAAAGATAAAAGCAAATCAAACTTAAATTACATTTGTTGGAATTTTGCCCACATGAAGTAACTTCCCACAAAAGTCACAGTTTTGTCCCTTTATTTTCACAATTTCCTCACTGAAAATTTACACGTCTCTCAAGTGAAGCTAGATCAAAATATCTATTGCACATTACTGTCTGTCTATCTATCTATCACATTACTGACATGTCAAGATGAAAACCCTTTAAAGTACATGGGCAAATTATTTAGGTAGGGTTATACAACTGTAGCAACAATCGGTACACTTAAATGTTCTAGACTAGTAAATGTCTTGGACTGCTAAATAAACATGATAATTTATTCTAATGAGACAGTGGGCCAAATGTTTTGATTATAATTTTAGGCTTCGGTAAGAGTTCCTCTTTAACTTTTACTTGCCATCAGCAAGGGAGACTTTTGATAATTTGCTTGTGCCCAGGCTTTTTTGACACACGCACTAGCGAAATGACAAACAAAATGGAAGATGTCTTGTTCCATCAATTCTTGCTCCATTAATTGCTCCAGAAGTTTTTTTTTTTATAGCAACAGCATTGTGTACACCTTTTTTTCTTTCGGAATAGCGGTATTTCAGTGGTAAAACTTCTTTACAGTCTTTCGCTCTTGCATGATCAAATTTTCGTTGGTGGCTTCATGCACAATTTTCGAGTTAAATGTTGTCATAGATAGATTGAGGTGGGAGTTTGGCCAAGGCCCCACTTTCAGTTGAAGTCTGCTAAGGTAAGATGAGTTCACTATTCCTTTCTTTTTGACTTTATATAATCTCAAGCTAACATAAGCAAGCACAGCCTTTGAAATGTTCTTTTAAAAATTAGTAATGTATTTTACTTTGAAATTCCTTCTTGTCAACAGAAAAAACCTTCTAAGAAATGCCAGCATTATTTACGTCCTCTTCTTCATTAGTTCCTAAATTTTAATTACTAGTTTCAACTAGCAACTTTTGCGGAGGTTTTACCATAACGCCATGGATTGAAATCAGGGGTTAGATAATAGGGGAACTGTAGGAAGCTGCACAGTAGGTAGTTGATGAACGTGCATGCAAGCTATTGCTATTTCCTATTTTTCTGCGTCTTTTTCGATTCTTTTTCATTTCCTATTTTTTCTGCTCATGGCTGGAGAAAAATGTTGTAAGCTTGTGCTTCATGTTGACAAAACAATTGTTTTGAACCTCGCAATGATGACTATAATAAATAAATTATGCATTTTCATTTAAATACTGCTATTTTGTTCCTACTTTTAGGTTTAAAAGAAAAAACGATTTTCTTATTTTGTGACGCTCTTATCCACTTGACATGGCCGTGTAAATAGCAATTTGTTGAAATTACCATATACATTACGTGGAGGGAAACGCATGCATGCCAAAACACTATAATTTATACAGATGAACTTCTAATTCCCATTAACTTTGAACTACCAAATATTTATCACTTGCTTTGTGCCAACAAGTCAACTTGAAATAATTATTGAAATAAAACTTAATACTTTATCTTCCAACCTCATCCGAAAGTAAATTCAACTTACTTTAGCTTGTCAATGCCTTGAACAAGTTTCAATCTTAAGATATTTGGGTGTCACTATGTGAATTGACCATCACCTTTCCTGGCATCACCAAATTCATTATATTTGTGTCAAATGTATTAACATCATAATTAAGGTTAAGCATTATGTCAGTGAACATTGTCTTATCAATATCATTCTTACAGTATTTACCCACATTCATTATATGGCTGCATATCTACATGTATCTACATACCAGATTCTTCAAAATCAGTCTTAAAAAAAGACATAATGCAGGTTGTCGGTAGGGACTGGTTAGTGCAGTAGTTTCACTTTAAAAGCATTGTTATCATCAAGGCTGAGTACATCAGGGGGGAGTTTATTCCAGTCACAAGTTGTGCGTGACCAAAAGGTGTATTTACAATTATATTCATCACACATTGAGCATAAAAATCAATAGCAAAATTTCCTAAATAAAAATGTTTTGAGTTTTGTCTTAAATGAAACAACACTTTCTGCATTTTTGACATATCCTGGGATAGCGTTCCATAATTGAGGTGCTGCAATAGAAAATGCACTTCCTCCGTATGTTTTGGATTTTACGGCTGGGGTGCATAGTACCGAACAGGATGACGATCGTAGTGCTCTTGGTGGATGATATTCCTTAATCAGGGGTTCCAGATATCCAGCAGATTGTCCATTCAAGATTTTATATGTGATAAGAACAATCTTAAAGTTAATCCTTACTTCCACAGGTAGCCAGTGCAGGCTCTTTAATATAGGTGTTATATAATCGGAACTGCGGGCTCCTGTTATCATTTGTGCTGCGGAATTCTGAATTCTTTGTAACTTATCTCTCTGGTATTCTGGGATGTCATATAAGAGGCTATTGCAATAATCGAGTCTGGAAATCACAAAGGAGTTTACCAAGGTTTTCAATCCATCGAAAGGGAGGTACTTTCGAATACGACCGGCTGATCTTAAGGCATATCTGGCTTTCTTGCACATTTTGTTTATGTGTTCAGCAAATGACAATGTTTTATCGAAGATGACACCCAAATTCTTGGCTTTTGTTTTCACTTTTACTGGGGTGTTTGCTAACAATGTTTCGTAGACTGAAGCTTGCCTGTTGAAACGTGACGTGAAATGTAATATTTCAGTCTTTGTAGGGTTGCATTTGAACATGTTCTTAGTGTTCCATGCAAAAACATCATTGATGCATCCCCTTAGAACCTCTACTAAGTCAACAGAGTGTTTAGGATCATTGATAGCGATGTAGATTTGGACGTTGTCCGCATAGAACATGGATTCGAGACCATGGCTACCTATTACATCTTGGAGAGGTGCGATATAGAGAGTGAACAGCAATGGCCCGAGTATAGTGCCCTGGGGAACACCATACTCTAGACACCGTGGCATAGATGTTGAATCCGCCGTAGAAACTCACTGAGATCCACCAAGCAGGTAAGAGGGGAACCATTTAAGAGCTGTTTCCGTGAAATTAAAATATTTTCTTAGCCTCGTAAGGAGGATTTGGTGATCCAAGGTGTCGAAAACTGCGGACAGGTCTAGGAGCACTACTTCACTGTTGGAGGTTGAGAGTCTTTAAGTTATCACAGGTAACTCTAAGTAGCACGGTCTCCGTTGAAAAATATTTCCTATAAGCTGACTATAAAGCAGGAAACAGGTAATTGACATTCAAGTAGTTGTGAACCTGGATGGAAGAAATGGTATGTTAGCTATAGGTTTATAGTTAGCCAGTACGTCAGTCTCAAGATCAGGTTTCTTTAATTTTGGACAAAACAGCAATTCTTTTAATGAAGTCGGGAAGATGCTATTTGAAAACGACTCTCACAATTCCGCTGATGATAGATAGTACCTGTAGAACTTATGTTAACTTTGATAACATGCGTTGGGATCGGGTCAAGAAAGCAGTTCTTGTTTGAAGAGGAGGATATGATTTTCTTGATGCTTTCATTTGATAGGGGCGTGAACTGAGGAAACTCACAGTGAAGTACTCTTTGTTCTTCATGATGTGGTCTAAGGAAGAATTCATTAATTCCATTCTTAGGTCTTGTATTTTACCAATGAAGAAAGCAGCAAGTTTTTCAAGAGAATCATAAGGAGGAAGTACAGTGGTGTTTACAGAAAAAAGGCGATCGATAAGTCTGAAAAGCTAATTTCGGTCTGCTTGTTCTATTCTACTCTTGAAAAAGTTACATTTGGAGGTTTCGAGTAGAGAGTTATATTCAGAGCATTTTAATTCAAATTGCTGTTTGTCAGCTGTGAGAACCATCTTCTGAACTTACGTTCTAGCTTGCGTTTATCTCGTTTAGCTTGTCGTAGATTGTCGTAATACCATGGTGCTTGCGGACGGTGTCTAATCCATCGTATCTGAATTGGAGCAGCAAGGGTGTCATAGATACCTTTAAGGGAATCACTAATATAGGGAGACAAGATCATCTAATGATTGCGTAGATGTAGAGCAGTCAATCTGTAAGAATGCATCAGCAATATTGGATTGTGATTTAGAAACATCCAAGCTCTTCGTTTCTCTATAAGTCTTTAGGATCTTTCCAAGAGGAGGAGTGGTTGATTTTGCAGCATATTACTCTGTGGTCAGAGCAAACATCGGCAAGCACCCGGACATCAGCCATTATGTCTTCTTCCTTCCTGGTTATGATTAAGTCTAAAGTATGTCCATGTCGATGAGTATAAGGGCTCTTAACATGTTGGATTAGGTTGACAGACTCAAAGAGATCAGTCAATTTAAGGGCATCCAGATGGTTCAGGTCATCAACGGTGAAGTTAAAGTCACCAGCAATAACTAGTGGATGATTATACATGTAGTCTTCCATTAGGTGTTTGATAAGCTGAGAGAATTCCTCAAAGAACAACGATACAGTCAATTTGTTCTTCCTAGATGGTGGCGGACGATAAATTATAACCAGGCCTGCTTTAAATTTCGCATAAGAGATCATAATAACGTCCAAGTGTTACAAAGATGTAAATTTAGGACTTGCATTATTTTTTATGGTGTTAAAAACCAAAAAAACAATACTGATCCAGATTCTTTGAGTATTATATTTGCATTATAATGTAGCATTCACATTCAAATGATATGGAAATACCTGGAACACTATAAATAAATTTTACTTTTTAAGCCTCCAAAAGTTGTCTGTCCTCTGACTTTTTAAACTGTACATATAAATCCATAAGTCAAGGCTTGGACTGCGAATCTCACAAGGATCCTTTTGGATTGCCTAGATCTCCCTTGGCTCAGGTAACACAATTAAACTGCTACAAAATTATAATTTTTAATAAGAGAATAATTACAGGTAAGCGCTTCTTGTATGTGTTAGTGACTGAGTTGCACAGTGCAATCATTGCCCATTTTTAAAGTTTGTTCACCCTTGTGCACCTCACTGAAAATACTGCATTTGCAAAACAGGGTTTGAAAACCTGAAAATTCTCTTAGCAACAATGCTAAATTTACTGCTAAGTTAGTCCCCTCTTAACAAATTTAAATTTCTATCTACTGTAGAAACTGCAAACAAACGGTTACAAGTGTGACAATGGAACCCACAAAGTGTCACGCCATCACTGATACATGTATGTACATGTAGAAGCAAATATGTCTGCTTAGATGGCTCTGCTTCAAACGTTATTTTGGCCAACGGGTGCACTACTTAAATTTCTTTTGATTTCACCAAATTATTAAGGTAGTCACTGAAATTCTTTTGACCAAGCCTGTTATTGAGTTATAAACAGAAATGCAGAGACATTCAAGTTTCCAAGTGCACTCTAATTCCACCCCCGAACTGTCACATTGACAAGAAATGCTGAAAAACGTTAACGGAAGGATCCACAAAATAATTATTTGGCCTGAATTAAATCTAAGGTTTGTAGGATTTGGTGGGAATGTTACATTTATGATAGTTTATAGTTTCTAAAAACTAGCAATGTCAGAAAGTGTGAGGCTACAATACTAATATTTTCAAAATGAAATCCAACCAAAGGAACTTTGTCTGGCTAGCGTGCATTGGGAGTGCACCATGAAATATTACTAAAAGAAAAGACTTTCACCTACCACAAAACTTTGATAATCAATGTCACACAAGGTTTTTTGTCTTAACCTTGAGTTGCTTTTCACAGTAATGTGTTTGATTTGCCTTGCTGACAACCTGTTTATGAAAGCTTTATTGTTAAAGCCTTGGTTGTCCGATTTCACAGTGCACAAACCCGTGTGATTGTCGAAACAAAAACATTTATGCGCCTGCGCACTCAAAAGTAACCCTAGCTCTTGCCATCAAGATTATCTGATTTTCTGCACAGGTAGGAAAAAATGAAGAAACAAAACAAAAGGATGGCATACAATAAAAATAGGCACGCATTGCGTACGTGTGGTAGTGCAGAAACATGACACAGTGCTTTATTTCGTAACTGTCAACTGCGCTGCGTTTTGTTTTCCAGGAGATTCAAGTAATGTGTGGCTCTAATACAGTGTAGTGCACAATATTGCTTTGGTATCATAAATCATAATAGTGCTATGGTAGATGTCTTAGGTAAATAGCCCTTGAGAAGACATGTAGTTACTACTAAAATACTAAACCCAAAAAGATTGAAGAAAATAGAAGGGAATTGAGAAATATTGGCTTCGAGGCAGACACAAAGTTTGCTTCAACTTCTTTTTCACAGCAAGTTTAAGTGTGCACTGTGCACGTCTGACAGCTTTCCACATCAAAAGTTCACTGAAGTTAATCCCTCTCCGGCAGGGGTTAGTATCTAGATGGGCGACCTTTAAATATACAACTTGCTGTCAGAAACATTGCACCGAAAATTCTATTTTAATGGCAGCTCAAAAATGTGAATTAAGCAAGGTACAACAGAGGTTGAAAATTTAATAATTATTATTATTCAACTGCAGTCAGCAGAGTACAAATAACATCCAAAACGAGTACAAATATCTCACGCTATTTGTACTCCAGGCCTCGGTTGTTCAAAAGGTGGTTAACGCTATCCACTGGATAAATCACTATCCAGCAGATAAACACTAGCAAAACCAATAATTATTGAGTTATCCAGTGGATAGTGATTTATCCACTGGATAGCACTATCCAGCTTTCGAACAACTGGGGCCGCCAGAAGACCAGTTTGACTGGTTTTTTACAAACGTATTAGTATTACAAAAGCGGTAGAAATGGCTGAAAATGCTAATTTTTCCCTCAAAGAAAATGATGAATGCTTGCTAAATTTTGAGATTATTGGCGAAAACGAGTTCCTAGAGACAAACTATAACCTACACAACAAATAATATTGTAATATAGCTGAATTTTTTCCCCCAACAGCGCGTGCTCTCATTCGTTACTTTGAGGTCACATGTCACCTAACAATAAAACTGTTTCCCCCAAAAGTCTCTGAGCGGGTAACAGTGCACTGTTACCCGCAAATGTTGACTGACGACTGCCATTGCTGTTGCCATTGCGAGTTTTTCTTTTTGTGCTATATAACAAATCACTTAATGACTGGTCCCGAGGGAAACAGTATATTTTGTTTCCCTCTAATTTCAATGTTTCCGAGGGAAACATTGAGATTCTCGGGAAACAAAATGAACTGTTTTCCTTGGGACTAGTCATTAAGTATTCATTACTAACTTCCTCGGTTTATTGAAGAAAACCAAAACATAAATAGGAGTAAAAGAGAAAAACTGACCTCAATGTATTGAGTGGTAAGAATCAGTGAAAGAAGCAAGGGCCATCGAAGAAATTCCAGTTTTTCTTGACTGGAAGTTTACTTGGAAACTGAGATTGTCCTTGTTAATATTGTTTTCGTTTTTGACCAATCAACAACAACCTAATATAAGCGCACGAAACCCTAATGGTCGCTCACGTAAGATAATTTGTCACACAAGGAAACCAGTTATAATTTAAGCTTCACGTTTCTTCTATTTTCCAACTGAGTTGAATAATAAATCTCTTATTGGATGATTTAGCGTGCAGTATGTAATGGTAATAGGACTGAGTGGAGTCCAGTTTGGCTTGTAATCATACGGGTAGTAACAAAATCGCACAACCGTGCACCAGGAGTCCGATTTTCTCATCACAAGAATGATTACAGATCGAATTGGATGACACAAAGTCCTCTTACCAATTTTCCAAGAAAAGAAGAGCCAAGTTATGAAAGAAAGGGAAAATTTGCATTAGGACACTGGCAAAGGAGGCGTAAATTGTTAAATGCTGCTGTGAAAGTAAGAAAGCCCCAATTATGAGTCTGTACAAGTGTTTCTATGGTGATTGAAACCAAGGTTGTGATTGGCTGATTTAAACTACAACTTTGAATGTGATTGGCTTATTGAACTGTCCGATCACAAACTGTCCAATAACAACTTGGCAAGTGAGGAAAATAGGAGTTTTTTAAACCAATCACAATCGAGGAAATTGAAATTTTTATGATTTATATCCTTATCAATGCAATATTAAAATTAAAAATAAGTCGCAACACCTCCAAGTAAATTTACCCCCAATTTCCCTTTACTCACTATAGCAAGTTCTTTTCCCGCCGCTTTCCTGAAAGCCTTCGTCCACTTCATTTTGCGTGGATTTCGCTTCAACTTAAAGTTTTTTCGGCATTTTGAACGGCAAAATCTAAAGATCTAAAATCAAATTCAGAGTGCTACAGTCAGTAGATGAATTTAACATTTGCTGGTTTCTAAACAATTCACTAAAAGTTAACTTACTTTACAGTCATTCCTTACGAACACAGAGCCGTGTCCAGGATAAATTGTGGACGAACAGAAATAGCATTTTTCGAGACGCATGATCCTTTGAAAGAAGCGTAGAGAGACCGTAGAGAAGCCGTAGGGAGCTTTACGTACGGTGTAACAATTAGTCAGCGGATAGTAGCTCCGTCATGTAACCTCCACTAGATTAGCAACACAAAAATTCTTTGACTTGGGCCATTTAGATTTCAATTAGAATAAAACACAAACAGCGGTTACAAACGTTTGCTTGAACTGCAACTTGCAACCGCTGTTTGTGTTTTTTTCTTATAGATTAGCCACATCCCGCTGGAATTGTCTCGTACCTAGAGTTGTCGGGCTTTTTGGTCAGCGGGTGAGCGCCTGGATATGGTAAGTAGCTCATGTATGGCGAATTATTATGTCCCCAATACATACGGTATTATGTCATTACATAGTCATACATATAATATCGGATTATCCTACAGATATAAAGCGCAATACAGAACACATACACAGCTATAAAGAGCTATACACAGTTGTACAGGGCTATATACAGCTATATAGGGCTGTACAGAGCTATACAGAGCTAAACACAGCTATACAGATCTATACAGAGCTATACAGAGCTACACACAGCTATACAGAGCTATACACAGCTATACAGAGCTATACACAGCTACACAGCTATAGAGGGCTGTACAGAGCTAGACAGAGCTACACACAGCTATACAGATCTATACAGAGCTATACAGAGCTACACACAGCTATACAGAGCTATACACAGCTATACAGAGCTATACACAGCTATACACAGCTACACAGCTATAGAGGGCTGTACAGAGCTAAACAGAGCTACACACAGCTATACAGAGCTTTTCACAGTAGGGGCGTAGCGTCCATATACGCACGTACCCCCGTGCGTACAGCTCAAATCCTGAAAAAAAATTTTTAAAACGAAATTTTTTAAACTCATTATAAAATCGGGCCAAGTTTTTTGAATTTCGAATTATACTGACAGGTGTGTTGCTGTGTGAGTAATTCCAATATGTTTTCATTAACCCATCCAGGACTAGCCAAAGTATCCAACATTGTTGGTTGCTGTTGAAAAGTGTCGAACAAGGTGGCCAAACGAATGCAACATGTTGCACCCGGACGTATACAAAACATGGACCCCAGGTCCATGGACCCCTTCATGGACCCGGTCCATGGATTACCCCTATGGACCACCCCTTATTTTGTAAAGTTACAAGCAGAAAAGCAAGTCATAGTCTCGGATGAAACCGGTTAGCGACAGAAGTGACTTCCGTCTGTAAACACTTCCGGTGTTACTCATCATAGGTCACTTCGCATGACGTTGAAGGCGTAGACAGGCCAAACACCACTTCCGTTAGTCAAGATAGGAAATTTAAACCCTAACGAGTACAATCATTCAAAGATCTCCCTCTTCTATACGAAATAAGGGGAGAGTTTTTCAAGATTTTTCTAGTTCTTTTGTTATTTAAAGACCCTGAGTGTTGGTCTCACCGGGGTTTTGATATAAACCCGCGACCTCTCGCACAGTAGTCCGATACTCACACAACTGAGCCAACCAGTCGGCTGAGTCCAGACATACTAGCGTGGCATAAACAGGCCAGGCCAAAACGGCATGCTATTAGGCCCTAAGAGGAAAATGTATGCAAAACATGACTTGCTCCCAACTGAGTTCATTTGGTAGAGCATTGCACCGGCTTTGCAGAGGTCATGGGTTCGAATCCTGTTGAGACCTCCTGAATTTTTCATGTCTCTGTAAGAGACAATAATTATTGCTCAAATTGTCCAGACAAGTGCCAGGATGGCGTTTCTCTTTCTCATCTGAAGATTTTTCTGCTGGAAACTGTACAAAAGAAGGGGTGGTCCACAGGGGTAGTCCATGGACTGGGTCCATGAAGGGGTCCATGGACCGGGTCCACGGGGGAGGTCCATGGACCTGGGGTCCATGTTTTGTATACGCCCTGTTGCATCCAGCATTTTGGACTCAAGGGTCTGGAACCAAATATACCCAGAATACTTTAAAGCTTCTTTTAAAAATTAACAGCAGAGTCACTCTCTCTGACAGGAAGAGAAAGACTGTTCCAGAATCTGGGAACTGCAACAGCAAATGCGTGGTCTCCAAAGGTCTTGCACCAGGTGCCAGGAGGTTCAGGAACCTAAAGAAGACCCAGAGGAGTAGCGTCCCAGGGTCTTGACTTGCAAAACCGATCCTGCAGATACATTAGCGCCATGCCCCTTAGAGCTTTGAACACATGAAGGGCTATCTGTTCGAAGAGAAATTGATCAAGCTTTCGTCGCTCAGACATTCAAGACTTTGCTAGTTCACCATTTTGTAGCTTAACGTGGCAACGCGCGAAACAGGTGCAGCGAATAAACCATTACCATGAATACCGATAGCCGCAGCATCACCTTAGTGGCCACGCACGCGTGCAACACTGTTGAATGCGATGGATGCCAAACGAATGCGACACTGTTGTTCACACCTTAGAACAAAAGAAATGTTGGATGATGTTGAAGACGATATTTGATGGAAATCAAACATGTTGGATTCAACAATGTTGGATGATGTTGCACCAGCACGTCGGACCCGTTTGGCCAGGCCTTAACGGAAAGAAACGTAATACTGGACGAAAGCAAATAAAATTCTGCCGCCCCACAAAGTGTCAAACTTATCACTACTAGTCCTCAGTTCCCGGTTACAAATGTTATGATGATGATGATGCCTAACAGATTTTGCGACGTCTTGTCCTTTACTTGAACTGTAAACTCCAGTTTGTGTTGTAGCTTGCTGAAAACTCTACAGATGGGTAAAATAAACAACGAACTACTGCATTTTTCTTCGCATTTATTTATTGAAATGTCCTTCGGAAATATTTGGAAACCCTAAATTTCAAAATTCTCTGCGGGAGCATGCCCCCAGACCCCCCTAGTTTGGAGCGCCCGAAACATTCTTGGTGTGCGCACACCTTCAAAATCTCACGCTACGCCCCTGCACAGCTATATAGAGCTGTACACAATTATACAGGGCTATACACAGCTATAAAGAGCTATGCACAGCTACACAGGGTTATACAGAGGGGGACATTGGGATTTACGGTATTTGCGGTATTGAGCTTTTTTTCATGCGGTATTTCGGTAATTTAAATTTTTCCGTGCGGTATCGCGGTATCATCTGGCCCGGCGGTATGCAATTTTTCATCATTTTGGCTGACGGTATTCGGTAAAAAAAGGTCCTTCATGGTATTGCGGTACGGTTCATTTGCCCTCTCCTGTCTCAAAGACCTCACACAGGTCAATACACTATGCAAAACAAGAAGTAAGCTATTAATCTATAAAGTATATAAAGGTCGATTAAGGTTTTGCCCTAATGGTAAATGATTACACAATTGGTGACATTTAATCTACAATGTGATTGTTTTTGCATCCAATGACAATGAGCCGTGTCCGTTGAGTTACCTGACCCGACTTTTCGATCTTCTCACGTTTTCTGGTCTTTTCTCGAATGGCTGAGGCTGCTCCAGATGACGAGGTCATTGACTGTGTGACTTTTTTTTTATGAAGAAGGCAAGAGGGGGGGAGAACTGTATCGAAAGAAGAATATTTTCAATAAGTTTCGATGCGCTGTTGCGAAAGGCGAAAAACGCCTTGTGAAATTTGGTAAGTTTGTTTCATTTGTTATGCAGTGTGTACGATAGCTTGACGACCCTAGACAGATTAACCTCAGAAGTCTCAGAATAGTCCCACATTTAATTATGAAAACTCGTTCTAACCGAGCGCGTGGGAGGTTCTTTTTGTTTTCGGGCACGCAAGGTAAAATATATGGGAGTTTATAGCTGTTGGGGCGACTTCCTGTATAACACTCAATATCAAGCTCAAAATGGTTTAAAATATCCATAATGGTTTTGCGTGCGCTGACTTTGTGGAGGGCCGGGTGGCCAGTAAAGGTCGTAAAGGAGGGGGGGGGGGGGGGTTAACGGAAAATAAATTGGTCCTTCCAAAATTCACGGGAAATAAAATCGGCCTTTCATGTTTCACAAAAAAAAGAAGACAGTTTTGACACGAATTTACGTAATTTACGATTTTTCGGTTGCTTTTGTTGTGTCATCCTTGAAAAATCCTCAAGGTCCTCAAGGAAGTAGTCACGAGGAAATTGAGGAAACTGCTGACGAAAGTGCGCCAATCGGCTTCAAGGGGAAATCGGAAGCTCAGCAAACTCCCTCCTTGGTGCAAGATCTCGATTTGGAAGAGTTATTCGTTTCAATAATAGTTTATTGTACTGAAACATAACGGAAAACTAGGAACCGGTTTAAGGTACATTGTAGAGGATTTTTATTCATTATAAGACCTCACACTTCACTCCAGGCTTTTTGTTTTGCATTCACCTACCAGAAGGTTGAACGAATGCAGTTTTCCTTTCGTAAAAAATAGCAAACAAGTTGTGAATAACTTCACTGTCGAACTACCAAAATCATCAAAATACAGGGACATATGTATACATGCTTGCGATAAATAAACACGCTACATGGATGCAACTTAAAGTAAGCGTGACCAATTATAAAGGGATCTAAATGCCGTATCGGTATTTCGTCGATTTTCGGCACGGTATTTCGGTATTTGTTCCCCTCTATACACAGCTATAGAGGGCTATACAAAGCTATACAGGGCTATACAGCACAATACAGGACATACACACAGCTATAAAGAACTATACACAGCTGTACAGGGCTATACACAGCTCAGTGTACACACACATACAGTGCTATACATGTACAGAGCTATACACAGCTATACAGAGCAATACACAGCTATACAGAGCTATACATGGCTATACACAGCTATGCAAGGCTATACACAGGTATACAGGGCTATACATAGCCACCAGAGCTATGCAGGGCTATACAGAGCTCTACACAGCTATTCAGAGCTATACACAGCTACGCAGTTCTATACACAGCTATACAGGGCTATAAACAGCTATACAGGGCTATACACAGGTATACAGGGTTATACACAACTATACACAGCTAACAGGGCTATACACAGCTATACAGATCTGTACACAGCTATACAGAGCTATACACAGCTATACACAGCTACACAGGGCTATACACAGCTATACGGAGCTGTACACAGGGCTGTAACGTTTTTTATTCGCGTTTCAAAATTAATGTTGTTTTCATGTCGTAAATTTTGTTCCTGATGGCAAAATATTTTATTCTCGATCGACCGTCCTGACCAATCTTTGCTTTGCATAAAGCAAGCTAACAAAATCTGTACCTTTCTTAGTTCGCAATTTTGAGCGTTAAAATAGAATTTTCCGTTCTATGCTTCTGTTACAAAGTGGTATATTTTTTAGGTCACGCATTCAGATACTAACCCTGCCGGAAAGGTATTAACTTAAGTGAACTTTTGTATTACAAAGCTGTCAGACCCTCAGAGTGCACGCTTAAACTTGTGGTGAAAAGAAGTTGTGAATGAACTTGAAAATGATCAACATGTCAGCCTAGAAGCCAATGTTTCTCGATTCCCTTTTATTTTCTTCAATCTTTCTGGGTTTAATACTTTGCTAGTAACCACATGTCTTCTCAGGGGTGCTATTTACTTAAGACTTCTACCATGGCACTACAATGATATAGAACACCGAAACAATATCGTGAACTGTTAGAGCTACATATTGCGCAAAGACAACTTTAATCTCCTGGAAGACAAAAAGCAGCTCAGTTGACAATATGGAGTAAAGCGCTGTGTTAGTGCACTACCACATGTACGCAATGCGTGCCTATTTTTTCTAAAGATGACAGAATTTTTTTCTTTCTGACAAATGATTAATAGGCTGGTAACCAGGTTTTATTTTATTTTATTTTATTTTATTAACTTTGCCAGTCAAGCTGGCAGAGCGCCACAACAGCTTGCGCCAATTACTGTGGCCCCTTTTTTACCCTCCCAACCATGATACACAACAGAAGACAGACCACAACACCGGGATCTGTTTCGTCGTATGAACGTGTGAGCCAAAGGCCTCTGCTGGTACAACTTCTGGGTGACCCCGTAAATGGTCTTAATGACCCCCGACTTGATAAAATTGCCTGGAACGCTGCAGTTCTATACCACCCCACTCAGTCCCTTCTGTTTTTGAGTAACATGTATCACAGGCAACCCAGTGTACGCTCATGGCGCGTCTAATTTCTCCGTATTTTTCGTTTCCGTGTCGGGAAAAGTCTTCCCTATCCCTCCCCTGCTAAGTAGTGTCTTGTGTCTTCAGGGAGTATCTTTGGTCGGTTTCAGGGGGTAGTGGAAATGGGTAGATTTTATCCGGTGGACACAGTAGATTATTTATTAGTAAGTTAACCTGCACAGTCTTCAGGTGAAAGAAAAATTGGAAATGTGACAGTGAAGATTTATTTGAAAGAAAGCTTGTTGTCTCTTTTGTGCTTCATAATTAACGGTCAAGGTTCTTTCGAAAAGGGTTTTAAGATCCTGAACTTTGAAACTGAAATTTATTTAAATGCTGTTGCACAAGTGACAATTGCATGACGTAATCGTTTCTATTTTGGAGAACCAATAATAACTCAGATTTTTGATTGACAGTTTTGGTGAAGAACGCGGTGCGCATTTTTGGTGATTTTTTTTTGCAGTTCGGGCAGTTCTGCAGTTCGGGCAGTCGAAAGCTCGTAGTTTTTATCATTTTAGCCAGAGATCGTTTTTTAAATTTTAGCTATGTTTCATCCTGGCTGCGGCCCTTCAATATTTTCACGATTTTTTTTTATTTAGTTTTTTTTTATGGAAAAAGCGGTAAGACTTTCCTTGAATTATAAAACCGTTTAGAAAAGTACGTTTCTTACCGTGGTTTATCTCTGTTACATTTTTTGGCGACCACGACGGGATACAGGTTATTTACCGTTTGCATGTACATGTAGGAGCAGTTCAGGAAAACTGTTGGATTATTTACCGTAGTTCACCGAGGGAAGTTCCCTGCTAGCAGAGGTCTCTTTTCGTTCGCTGGGTTGACGATTAGACTGCCATGGGTCGAAATTCAATGTGTTGAGCATGCACGGCGGTTACTTAGCGACCGAATCCTTACGTCATACCTCATGTTGTGTGGGCTCACTTAACAACAGCGTAATTATTGTAAAGGATCCTTGATATGCGAGGGACAAAGTGGGCTCAAGTCACAGTCAGCAAACATATCATGGGGCATGCAGTTTGAAGAGTGCCGTCCGAGGTTGTGGACGGCGGTTGGATCAGAGCGAGTTTCGACCAATGGCAGAGGTCTCTTCTCCCGTACTCGTCAACCCAGCGAACGCAAAAGAAAATAGAGCTCTGCTAGCAGGGAACGAGGGAAGTTTTTGTCGCTGTTGTTTCTTCAAGATGACCGAAAACGACAGCGCTAGCGTAGAGCATGTTTTGGGACACGAAGAAACCGAGAAAAGCCACGACTAACAGAAATTGGAAAAAGAAACGGCGCTTTTGAAGGTGAAACGAGAGAAGCGACTGCGTATGATCGAATTGACAAAAATTCGTCACCGCATGGAGAAGTTATGCATCGCGCCGAAGGATGTTCACCTCATTGAAAAAGAAATTGATCAGCTCTGGTCGGTTCTGGAAGGCGTACTGGAAATTTTGGACGAACTATGTAGCAGGAACAGGCAGCGATGAAGGAAGCACAATCCCTCGAATCGGAAATTCAAGCCACCATCGAGAAAGCCCTCGAGGGCGTAAAATTAAAAGTTCAACGGTTTCCGCCCCGGCGGCGAGCGCTTCACATGAAAATCAACTCACGTATTCAAGTGCCCCAAACGTTTCGGACGCCGGACAACTCAATTCAGTGTTACCTTCACCTTCTTTACAAAGCGTCAAAGTGTTCAAGGTGGAAAAGCCGAAGAAGAAAATTCTGAAAATTCGCCAGGCGCTGTTTTCGCCAATCATGGTAAAAAACCACTAAAGGTGCAGTACCTTGGAAAGAAGGGAGCCTTGTTTACCAAACAATCGACAAGTAGCAGAATCCCGCCTTCGCAGCACTAAGAGGAACCTGAAGAAAAAACGATTTGTCGAGAAGGAGTATCAGAAGGTTATTGACACAAAGTTCCTGAGATTGAAGCGCCACCCCCTGAAGTTTGGTACTTGCCGCACTTCCCGATTGTTAAACTGAGCAAGTCCACCACGACTGAGTAAGGATTGTATTTGACTGTTCTGCAAAATGTGATCCTGCTGGGCCAAAACTGCAGAGAGAGTTATTTGATGTTTTGCTCTGTTTCCGCCGCAACCCAGTTGCCCTTGTTTGTGACATCATCCAGGAGATGTATCTCCACAGGAGCCCATCTGGAGCGTGCAACTTCCATACAGCGTCTGTGAAACGGCGTTTTCACAAGTAGGTTTATTTTTAGACTCGCCCTTCCCGCGAATTAGGTCAAAAAACAAAGGCAGTTCCGGTTCGGTGACCCTATGACGTCAGCTTAATTTCTTGTAATTGGTCATCGGGCTCCTGTGGGAGTCTCATTCGCGGGAAATTCAATCTAAAA